>CM071962.1:1610000-1655000 GCA_036784905.1 Acrossocheilus fasciatus | reverse complement strand
GACATTCTGCATGCAACCTGCCAATAAATGCCAGAAAGTATGCAAATAAATGGAAAACTGCCAAAAAACATATTTGTAATGAGTGTTGTTGTGTTGTTTTTTTATTCAAATATCTAAATATTCAAGACAAGACAAATTTCCTTGATGCAACACTTCATAAGATCACAACTATTTTTTTTTCTTATAAACACATTACAAAAAAAAAAAAAAAAGTGCCAGTGCAGTAAGACTACTCTTATTTTAAACTCTTATTGCTGCTTCTCAAGTAAATGTATCTAGTTTTTTAGACTCCTTTACTGGAAAACATATAGAAACAAACAAATTAAAAACTCTGTAATAATTCCTTACATTTATATAGCGTTTTTCTAGGCATTCAAAGCACTTTACATTGTGTGTGTGTGTGTGTGTGTGTGTGTGTGTGTGTGGGTGGGTGGGTGGGGGGGGTTCTCCTCATCCACCACCAGTGTGCAGCATCCGCGACGGCAGCCATAGTGCGCCGGAATGCAAGAATTGCTTGCAATTTGCACATGCAATGGAAAAAAGTCATACAAATTGCAATTCAGTGCACTCAAAAAGCATCAGTCAGGTTCTCAATGCTGCAATTAACAAAGGAAAGTAAATGTTTATAAAAAAATAAAAACAAACAAACAAAAAAACACATTGTGTTTTTCAGGCTGAATTAACTGCAGAATGCTGGAAGAAATGCATGTAAATTACAGAATAAGTTAGTGTTCATAAACGGTGTGTAGAATACAGTATGTAGTATGTAGCATGCAGTATGTAGTGTATGCAGTATGCACAGCATGTAGACTGCAGAATAAGTGTTCATAAATGGTGTGTAGAATGTACTATGTAGTATATAGTGTGCACTGCAGTGTGCACAGCATGTAGACTGCAGAATATGTATTCATAAATGGTGTGTAGAATACAGTATGTAGTATGTAGCGTGCAGTATGTAGTGTATGCAGTATGCACAGCATGTAGACTGCAGAATAGGTGTTCATAAATGGTGTGTAGAATGTATTATGTAGTATTTAGTGTGCAGTATGCAGTGTGAACAGCATGTACACTGCAGAATAAGTATTCATAAATGGTGTGTAGACTGTATTATGTAGTATGTAGTGTTCAGTATGCAGTGTGTACAGAATGTAGACTTCAGAATAAGTGTTCATAAATGGTGTGTAGAATGTATTATGTAGTATGTAGTGTGCAGTATGCAGTGTGAACAGCATGTAGACTGCAGAATAAGTGTTCATAAATGGTGTGTAGAATGTACTATGTAGTATATAGTGTGCACTGCAGTATGCACAGCATGTAGACTGCAGAATATGTATTCATAAATGGTGTGTAGAATGTACTATGTAGTATGTAGTGTGCAGTGTGTAGTGTATGCAGTGTGTACAGAATGTAGACTTCAGAATAAGTGTTCATAAATGGTGTGTAGAATGTATTATGTAGTATGCAGTGTGCACTGCAGTATGCACAGCATGTAGACTGCAGAATATGTATTCATAAATGGTGTGTAGAATGTACTATGTAGTATGTAGTGTGCAGTGTGTAGTGTATGCAGTGTGTACAGAATGTAGACTTCAGAATAAGTGTTCATAAATGGTGTGTAGAATGTATTATGTAGTATGTAGTGTGCAGTATGCAGTGTGAACAGCATGTAGACTGCAGAATAAGTGTTCATAAATGGTGTGTAGAATGTACTATGTAGTATGTAGTGTGCAGTATGCAGTGTGAACAGCATGTAGACTGCAGAATAAGTGTTCATAAATGGTGTGAAGAATGTAGCACATACAGTAGTATGTAGTGTATGCAGTGTGTACAGCATGTAGACTGCAGAATAAGTGTTCATAAATGATGTGTAGAATGTACTATGTAGTACGTAGTGTGCAGTATGCAGTGTGTACAGCATGTAGACTGCAGTATAGGTGTTCATAAATGGTGTGTAGAATGCACTATGTAGTATGTAGTGTGCAGTATGTAGTGTATGCAGTGTGTACAGCATGTAGACTGCAGAAAAAGTGTTCATAAATGGTGTGAATAATGTAGTATGTAGCGTGCAGTATGTAGTGTATGCAAGACAATACAGTTATACATTAATTTATTGACAAATAATGGCAAAAAAATGCATCCTTCTCCAAATACTAGAAGAAAAATCCTCTTTTTCCACTTTAAAATATTGCAAGGATTTAAAATGCATTCATAAAGAACAAACTGTACAAGCACTTTTATCACAGCAGCATCAGCTGACATCGAGGAAATGAAGATGGACTTGAGATTTCTCTGAAGATATGAGCTGCGATATGAGCGCAAACCCAGAGAGACGTTTGAAACGCGTCCAACCCGTCATGGTGAACAGTCAGATACACGCTTCTGCTTTATAAAGATGTTCAGCGCAAGGCCTCACAAACGCTTTTGAATGCCTTCATTTGCAATGAGACGCTCAGACTGGAATGGTGATGATGTCCGCTGGATGAAACATCCATTTCTGATTTTCTGAAGGTAATGTCTACATATTCGTGCCAATCAGAAACACAGCATGACGGGTCACATCACTGACATTAACCGAGTTCAGACAGATTCTCCAACATCGGCATCGTGATCAACCTCTGAAACAACATATTAGCGACGCGAAACCCCCGCGAGGAACCATCAGCATCAAACTCGCACCTCATTTGGCTCACGTTCTCAACTCAACCCTTCTGCTTAACCTCTTTAGCCTGTTAACTAACCGTCTGTCTCCATGGAAACCATGAGGTTGAGTGATAAAACTGCTGTAAAGTGCTGACTAGATCTCGCAACCTGGGACGAACGGGCGAGATGATTTATGATGCACTTCTTATTTTATTCCCTGACATAAGGAAAATGTGTCCTTTAGAGGAGCGTTTAATGATAATTATTTATGAGCTCATATTCTGAACGCTAATTTAAAGTGGTGTGTGTACTATGCAGTGTGCAGTATGTAGTGTGTGTGTGGAGTGTGTTTTTTAGTGTACTGTGTGTAATCTGCAGTGTGTAGTGTACAGCATGTAGAATGCAGAATACATTGGTGTTCATAAGAAGAATGAAGTATGTAGTGACATATGTAGAATGAAGTATGTAGAGTGCAATTTGTCGAATAATGTTAGTATGCAATGTGTTTTCTGTAGTTTATAGACTAATGTAGTGTACAACATGTAGATTGTACAATAAGTGGGTGTTCATAAATGGCGTGTAGAATGAAGTATGTAGTGTGCAATAAGTTTTATAATGCATGCAGTGTGTAGTGTTTTCTATAGAGTACCACGTGTAATCTGCAGTGCGTAGTGTGCAGAATGTAGATTGCAGAATATGTTAGTGTTAGTAATAAATTAGTGTTATTGAAGTAATGAAGTATGTAATATGCATTATGTAGAATATAATGTAGTTTAGTGTACATCATGTAGATTGTAAAATATGTTAGCATTCATAAATGGTGTGTAGAATAAAGTATGCAGTGTGCAGTATGTAGTGTAGTGTGTTTTCTATTGTGTACAGTGTAACCTGAAGTGTGTAGTGTACTGCATGTAGATTAATAAGTTCATGTTCATAAATGATGTGTAGTATGTAATGTGCACTATGTAGTATATAATGTAGTGTACAGTATGTGGTGTGATTTCTATAGTCTATAGAGTTTAATGCACAATGTGTATTGTAAAGCGTGGAGATTGCAGAATATGTTAATATTCATAAATAGTTTGTAGAATGAAGTATGCAGCATGTAGTGTGCAGCATGCAGAATATAATGTAGTGTGCAAAATACAGTGTAGATCATTTTCTAATGCATAGAGTTTAATGTTCAGTTCATAGTGTACAGCATGTAGATCGCAGAATAACTTTGTACTCATAAGTGGTGTAGAAAATATGTAGTATGTAGTGTGTTTGTTAGTGTTTTGATTATAATGTGCAATGCGTAGTGTATGTAGTGCATGTAGATTGCATGCAGAATATGTTAGAGTTCAGAAAAAGTATGTAGTTTGTATGAAAAAGTATGTAGTTAGAATATAATGTATTGTGTGTATTGTGCAGTATGTAGAATATAGTGTGCATTATTTAATGTGGTTCCTATAGCATAGAATGTAGATTTTAAAACATGTTAGTTTGTGTATTGTGCAGTATGTAGGGTGTGTAGTGTGTTTTCCTTAGTGTGTAGCGCATAATGTTGTGTACAGTATGTATATTACAGAATGAGTTAGAGTTCATAAATGCTATGTAGAATGATGTATGTAGTATTTAGCATGCAGTATGTAATGTATGTAGTGTGTACAGCATGTAGATTACAGAATAAGTTAGCGTTCATAAATGGCGTGTATAATAATGTGTGTAGTATGTAACATGTAGATTTGTTTCCAGGTTTGTTTTCACATGCATGCTGTAAAATGTAATTGTTATGAAATATAGACATATATTACTATAATGATATTATGACACCTGTAATACTGCTGCAGATAGAAGGAGGATCTTTAGGAGTTATTCATGGTATGTTGAAAGTAATCTGCTACAGCTTTTACACATTAAATTTCCTTTTATTGATCGATGGTTGAAGCGTGCGTAAAATAATGTCTCCTCATTGTACACAGTTTTTGAAAATGCTTATTATTGCACTCATAGAGCGAACCATTTGCTGATGATTTACAGTGTAAACAGAAGTTACTCCTATAATTTGCATAAAGCGTCATGGGGCGTAGGAAAAAGGTGGATAGGATGTAGATTTCAAAACATGTGTGCACTATGTAGCGTGTGTGTATAATGTGATTTCTTTATAGTGTACAGAGTGTAAAGTAGTGTACAGCATGTAGATTACAGAATATTTTAGTGTTACTAAATACCGTGTAGAATGAAGTATGTAGTGTGTAGAATATAATGTAGGGCTGGGCGATATTCATATCTCGGTATTGTTTGGCTGATTTGCGGTATACGGTATATATCTCGATATTTCTTTTGCATTTGAATTAAAAAAAGTAAACAAATAAAGTGAATGTAACTATATATTGTGTTAAAAAAGGGTTAAAATTACATTGCAACATTGTAACATTGCAATCTAAAACCAAAAATAATGTTTTTAAAGCAGAAGTTAAATTTACTAAACTAAAAATGTAAATAATAAAAAAGCACAGACTGAGTAAAAGGGCTGTTTTGATTACTTCATTACAGTCACTTTAGTTAGTGCTATCATACAAATACACTTACTTGTAGGTTTAAAATTCAACATATGATACATTTATTGTCCAACTACAAATATTTCAGCAAAATGTATATTTTAGTCAGAGTTATTGCGCTCCTATTTCATTGTGCTATGTCTGTTTGGCGCCCGTGTCCAAATACATCACATTTTTATTATTTTGAAACAGGAAGAAGCATCAATAAAAAGATAAGTCGAATTGTTTGCAAACAGCTAAAAATAATAACAGCTTTGTTGGTAAGTAAAAAAAAAATATATATCTTTGGTCTTTACGAAGACTTAAAACATTGACAACATGAATGTGTGCATGTGTATAAACAACAGTTCAGCATGCTTAGTATGTGTTTTGAACTGCACACAGGCACGTTATTACTTAGATATCAGTAACATATAAATATGTATGTGAAGTGTGTATATGAGTAGGTAAGAGACTGAATGAATGAAGAGACTGATTTTTATTACATAAAATGAACAGACTGAATGTGCATTTGTTTTTAATAACCCTTTTTAAAACGCACATTCAGTCTGTTCATTTTATTTAATAAAAATCAGTGCTCTATATATTTATTAGTGCACTGATTCTTACAACATAAAATGAATGCACACACACACACACACACACACAAAACACTCACTCACATACATATATTTTAATGATATACACTGATCACAGTCCCTTGCACAGTAATTTGGTTGAGCGACCACATCATTTCACTATGAATTGCTGGATAACTGTGTTTGGGACAAATTATCTTTGCATCATTCTATATTCATGGAAAGATCACATAATGATTGTCAATGTTTGTCATGTTTTACAGCATTCTACGCATTTTTGGTCCTAGACTGATGCAGAGCAGTTCTGCCGGGATGAGGGGTCCCTGCTGCAGTTTCACCAGTAAAGAAAATTACTCGTTACAGTTCACTTGGAGGACCACATAAGCCATGCATGCAGTGGTGCGTGGCGGTATGGTGGGAGCATTTATCTAGATACTGTATTGATTGATTTTTGTGGTTTAAAATTATAAATATTCTTGAATGTAGAATGATGAGGTAAATAGTATTTAGTGGACACATATGCCCCCCAACACACATATTCTCTATTTTTAACAGGAGCGCCAAGAGGACATAAAGTGGACGTTTGTAAGAGACATTGGCCCAGTGCTGTGCTGGATACAGAGTCACCGTGAGTTATTCTGTGGGGAGGTGAAAGGGCCTGCCTTTCTCCAGATGGACAGTAAAAATCTACAGAATGCCATCAAAGACTGCCTGGGGGCGAATCGGATGACGCAAAAGATGTGTTTTTATTCATCTCTCAGGACCTGAAGTGGGACACTCGCATTGACTCCATTGTTAAAAAAGGTTGTATTTCCTTCGCCAGCTGAGGAAGTTCATCCTGCCACAGGAGCTGCTGAATCAGTTCTACTCCGCCATCACTGAATCCATCCTCTGCACTTCAATAACTGTCTGGTTCAGCTCAGCTACCAAATCTGACCTCAGAAGACTACAGAAGGTGGCAGAAGGCACTGCTGAGCGAATCATTGGTACAACCCTCCCCACTCTCCAAGAACTGTACTCATCCAGAGTGAGAAAAAGGGCTGGCAAAATCACTCCGGACCCTCACATCCAGCACACTCCCTCTTTGAACTGCTGCCGTCTGGTCGACGCTACAGAGCTCTGAGCACCAGAACGGCCAGCACAGAAACAGTTTCTTCCCTCAGGCCTCACAAACAGTTAAATGTACTCCCCACTGTGCAATACCCGACTATCCATACTTATATTTATTATACATATGTTTTTGATTTAATATATCATACATCTATCCACATTCCTTTGCATAATTTGTATATAGCACATCTGTACAATACAATATTCTGGTTGTTTGAGTATCTGGAATTGTTGACACATTCACATTCAATTCACATTCACATCAAATTGTCTTGCTGTACAAGGCTTGAAATCCATGCCATGTTTCTGTGAATAATCTTAACAAGGCAAGGAATCTCTATGTAGCTTATGCATGTATGTGTACTGCATTTCAAGAACTGTTTATTTGATCATTCAGAACATATCTCTTATAGAACACATATTTTTTGTAAAATTTTAAATTTAATTATTTGTGTAAAATAATAAATACAAAAATATGAAGCAAGGGATGTCTGTTTATTCATCTTTAAATATGTGGAGGACCTGGACACACTTCATATGAAGTTTTGTTGATGAACAAGGCCTGAAGGTCAATGCCATGTTACTTGTATAATCTATCAAAGCAAGCAATCTCTATTTAGCTTGTGTATGTGTAGCCTACTGCATATGGAGAACTGTCAATCCTATCATTCAAATGTTAACAATTTATAAGTGGAACACATCTTTAGAAAATTAAATGATAATTATAAATTATAAAAATGTGTTGTGACTTTTACAATAACAAAATCTAATTGTCCCCTTTAACTTTGATATATTTGAAAGGTAGTTTAAAATCGATCATAATAAATGAGAATTTCTCATTACTTAAACGTATATGATAAGGGCATGGTTTCTGACGTAACGCTTTGACTTGGGCGTGGCTTATGATGTCACACTTGGATGTGGGCGGGGTTGGTTGTCCACCGCGGGATGCAGCGAGCCCTACTTGGATGCGCGCGGCGGCGCTCGTTCAATGAAGACAGTGAAGTTTAGCGGAGAATCTCAAAGCAGAATGCTCATGCACTTCTGACAGCAAAATGGAAATATTTCCATGGCTTTCCATTTACAGATGGAGAATATACCTGTGAAATGTAAGGAAAACAGCACATCTCAAACACATTAAACAGCGCGAGTCGCAGCCTTTCTGTCAGAGCTGTTTTAAACGGAAACTAAAGGCTTCTATATCTTACGAGTTTTTAAAGCCCTTCATATAAAGTTTGTCACGTGTTTAGAACAAATTGTATTATGCACTTTCTCCGCAGCAGCTCAGTCTGTGTTTTCCGCTGTATTTTCAGATGCACTCGTTTTCAAACTACTGTATATTGATATAAACGGTATTGCCTTATATCGTATCGCTTATAAAGAATATATCGATATATCGGACAAACTCGATATACCGCCAAGCCCTAGTGTGTAGTGTGCATTGTGCATGTGTAGTGGTGAGTGTGTGGTGTGTGCAGTCTTTAGTGTGTAGTATGCAGTGGTTTATTGAATCTGGGGTGGGTGAATTGATTTATTCACTGGTATAAAATCAGGCTTCTATTGATGTGAGACTCCTGTGTGTGTGTGTGTGTGTGTGTGTGTGTGTGTGTGTGTGTGTGTGTGTGTGTGTGTGTGTGTGTGTGTGTGTGTATGTGTGTGTGTGTGTGTGTGTGTGTGTGTGTGTGTGTGTGTGTGTGTGTGTGTCTGTGTGTGTGTGTGTGTGTGTGTATGTGTGTGTGTGTGTGTGTGTGTGTGTGTGTGTGTGTGTGTGTGTGTGCCTCACTGTCCATCAGCATGTATTCAACTTCAGCTTCTCACAGCACAATATCAGAGACAGATGATTACTGACAACCTCACACACAACTGAGGGAGGTTTCTCAGGTCATAAAGACACACACTAACAAAAATCATTCTGAAACTCAATACAACTACAGACAGAGTTACAGGACTAAATGTGGACAATTTGCACACTGGCTGTGTTCTCAATAGCTCACTACCATATATTCTGTACACGGTATTTTCTGTAAGTATATGGAACACCTGAATGAGCTACTATTTGCAAAAATGCTGTAAACAAAAGTGCACTATGCAACTTTTTGATGTATTAGACTGACAGCTTCTTGGATTTTAAGCCCAGAATGAGACGCCAAATAAAGAATCATGTCAAAAGCCAAACAGTATTGATCGTAATTACGTTCACTGTACTTTGAGTTCATTTGCATTTAGTCAGTTGAGGTTGATAAAGAAAGGAAATAAAGTCTGGGTGCTTTAGGTGGTTTATGAGGTGATGTGCAACCGAATCATTCTCTGTGGCGCTATGAGAATAATAAAACACATCTTCTGCTCTTCATTTCTCTGCATGAGTGCAGTGGTTCATTATAATAGCATGTTTTCAGAGCTGATGCTGATACTCAAAACTAGGCGTTTAATGTGCGTTTGGGAATGCAACACTATTCAAATCAGTGTTATTTTATTGAGATACTATTATAGGTTTTATTAATATTTTGAATATGTTTTTTAAATACATTTTTCATTTCCATTTTAGTAAAGTTTTAATAATTTTTCTGTGTTTTTTGTATTTTTTTATTTGTATTGTTTTATTGTATACAGTTTAATTTAATGACAAAACTGCAGCGCACAATTAAAATATTGTTCTTTGGTATGGATGCTAATATAGTTATTGTTATAACCAATATAGTTATCGCTATTTGTGTGAATGTTATTAAAGTTATCATTTTTGATGTGAACGCTAATATAGTTATCGTTGTAGTTATCGTTATTGGTGTGAACGCTAGTATATTTTTTGTTTTTGTTGTGAAGTTGTGAATGCTAATATAGCTATAATTTTTGGTGCAAACGCTAATATAGATTTCGTTATAATTATCGTTATTGGTGTGAACACTAATATATTCATTGTTATAGTTGATATAGTTTTTGTTCTAATTATTGTTATTGGTGTGAACACTAATATTGTTTTTGTTTTTGGTGTGAATGCTAATATAGTTATCATTTTTTGTGCAAACGCTAATGTAGTTTTTGATATTAGTGTGAATGCTAATATAGTAGTTATGATTTTTGGTGCAAACGCTAATATAGATTTCATTATTGGTGTGAACGCTAATATAGTTATGTTTTTTGGTGCAAACGGTAATATAGTTATTGTTATTGTTGTTATATATGACTAAGGTGCCCTTGAGCAAGGCACCGAACCCTTAATTGCTCCCCGGGCGCTGGAGTAAGGCTGCCCACTGCTCCGGGTGTGTGTTCACTGTGTCTGTGTCTCTGTGTCTGTGTCTGTGTGTGTGTGTGTGTGTGTGTGTGTGTGTGTGTGTGTGTGTGTGTGTGTGTGTGTGTGTGTGTGTGTGTGTGTGTGTGTGTGTGTGTGTGTGTGTGTGTGTGTGTGTGTTCACTACTCACTGCTGTGTGTGTGCACTTGGATGGGTTAAATGCAGAGCACCATTTCGAGTATAGGTCACCATACTTGACAATACGTCACGACTTATTGGTGTGAACGCTAATATAGTTTTTGCTTTTGGTGTGAATGCTAATATAGTTATGATTTTTGGTGCAAACGGTAATATAGTTATTGTTATTGGTGTGAACACTAATAACAATAACTAACATTTTTGTTCTTGTAGTGAATGTTAATAAAATGATCATTTTTGGTGTAAATGCTAATATAGTTTTTGTTATAATTATCTTTATTGGTGTGAACACTAATATAGTTTTTGATATTAGTGTGAATGCTAATATAATAGTTATCATTTTTGGTGCAAACGCTAATAAAGTTTTCGTTATAATTATCGTTATTAGTGTGAACGCTAATATAGTAGTTATCATTTTTGGTGCAAACGCTAATATAGTTATCGTTATTGGTGTGGACAGTAATATAGTTATTGTTTTTGGTGTGAATGCTAATAGAGTTATAATTTTTGGTGCAAACCTTAATATGCTTATCGTTATTGGTGTGAACGCTAATATAGTTTTTGGTGTGAATGCTAATATAGTTTTTGCTTAAAACAAGAACAAATACCTGCCAGTGGGGTCAGAAAAATAAATTTACTTAAAAGGGAAAACTAGATTATTTTTCTGACCCCACAGGCAGATAAACTCATTTTGATCGACTTTTCAGAAAACAGTGATGATCTTGATATTTTAGTCATTTTGCATCCCAAGTACATGTCTCTTGATTTATGAGTGCTTACATATTTGTACTGGAATACAAGACAAACATACTGAGGAAGAAAATTATTTTTTGCAGTGTAACTAAATATAAAAATTAAAAGAATCCTAACGAGTCCATTTGATTCTTATTAGAATCGCCTCATAATCACTCATAAGTAGGACCTTCCCAGCAGCACTTGAGGCATCAGAGCAAACGAGTCTCGTGTCTTAAAAGATGTCACCCTCTGCTGGACGCCGTCACACACTGCTGGAGCAGCACAGGTTCTGTCTGAGAAACACCTCTGATGTTATAAAACAAACCTGAGCGATGCCGACACACACTCACACAAACACACAGACTTTGACAGACGATATGGTGTCTCTTCTGAGCAGATGTTTCGGTCTGTCAATACAATTCCTCAGTACGTCAATCACCCTGAATGACAAGCTGGTAAACACCAGCACAACTAGATCTACACCACACATGACAGCAGTGCTAGTGAAGCGACTCAGAATCTGTAGTTCTCAAAACATTTCTCAACTACATACAAGCTGCTCTGAAAAGGTAATTTGTGACACTAGAAGCTACTAACAATTATACTGAGGATATATAGAATTTTGGTACCTATAAAATGATATAGTGCAAAAACAGTTAGGCTGACCGTATTAAACCCATATTTACACTAAATGCATCTAATTAAGGCAAAAAAATAACTAAATAACTATAAAACCATACTTCCCTAGCTGATTTAGAATTGTAAATATTTCTTGTATTAATATTTTCTGAAATGCTAAGTTTAAATGCACTAATGAGGCACAATCTAATTAAATATGCACTAATTTGCACGCATTTCCAGAAGATAAATCTGAACATTGGAAAAAGCCTGGGTCAAAATTTTCTTTCATTTTGTTGATATATTAGAGTTAAAGGTTTTTATAGAGGGAATTTTTGATATCTATTTTCATTACTCTATAAATCAGAAAATACTGTCAACAGCCAAAAAAATACATTTTCACCATGTCTTTTAGGAATGAAATGTTGTGTAAATCAGTGTGAATGATTTATAAACAAACCCCTCAGTAAAAACCTTCAGAAAATAGAGTGGAATAAAACTGTAAATGTTGGTGTATGTAAGTGCTGCTGAAGTGGAGAAACAAACTCATTTTGAGTCTTTAAAAATATGTATTGTAATTGAAATCTACAGACGCAAATAGATAAAGTGAAATAATAAAACCAGTGTTAATCATATGAACAAACCCCTCCGTAAAAACCTTCAGAATGCTAAGTTTGGTGTATGTAAGTGATGCTGAAGTAGAGAAAAACTCATTTTGATAAAACCACTTTTAAAGTCATGCATTGTAATTAAAATCTATAGACACAAATTAATAAAGTGAAAAAAATAAAAAATATATATCAAAAGCGAATGATTTATAAACCCCTCAGTAAAAAGCTTCAGAATATAGATAGGAATAAAACTGTTAGGTTTGGTGTATGTAAGTGCTGCTGAAGTGGAGAAAAAACTCTTTAAAGATATATACTGTAACTGAAATCTACAGATGCAAATAGATTAAGTGTCATAAAATAAACACTTAAATATGTATTTGGATGTTTTCTTTCCACTAGTCTGAAAAGCCCAAACTAGCCAAAATCTCAAAATTGACCAGTGCATGCATACACCAAGTTTTTGCCTGTAGTGTCTTGCCTTTATTAAACTATAAACATCCTAATGTATACAACCGAGTCACAAACACAGTAACGAACAACAGCATATAACTATTTTGTTACCAAGATGACATAAAATACATTGAAACAACTGATTTATTGGCACTGATGTTTTGGTGGCACTACTGTACTTGAAGCTGTAGTTTACAGTAGTTAGTTAATGCACAGATTTACTACATTAATGAGCATTCACATCTTTTATCTAATATCTTAATTGCATTTTATACAAATATTCCTTAGATAAAGATCATACACTTACTGGCTCATATTTAATAAAACTTAGGGCTCATATGTAAATTGTATGCGAGGTTCAGTAGTGAAGTTTATTAATTTGGACGTGTTCAGCTAATTGCATTTTAATCTGAATAGGGCAAACTGTAGACATGCTGATGCTATAGTTTAAGAAGTTACTTTTTACTTTTTAATGCATTGATTTTATCCAACAGCATCAAAGTTGCAGAACGAGTACAAGGACTGTTTGACTAAAACATCACCTCGTGGAAAACTCCAGTCATTTCACTCTGATTATAGGGACAGTTAATGGTTAAGGTTAAGATTATGAAGAATTAGCTGAAGATAAAATGATTAAAATTGTTTTAAAATAACATATATAAAAATAATAAAATTCAATAATAGATCATTGCTAAAAATGTACATAAACTAAACATTTTGCCTCGGCAACTAAATGAAACATGTGAAAGTACTAAAATGACTAAAACTGAAATAAAAATAAATTAAAGCTAAATAGAAATATTAATAAAAAACAAACCTGACAAAGACACATAATAAAATTACTGAAATGCAAATATTATAAAATATAAACATAAAAACTACTATATAGCTATATAGTAAAACTACTATATAGCTAAATACTATACAGCAATTTTTAATTTTGTTAACTAAAACTATTAAAAATCATGTTCAGTAATTGAAATAAAACTGAAATAACATCAAATAAAATACAAATATTAGATGACAAACTTCTAAAAAAATGTTACATTTTGCCCTGGCAAATAACTTAAATAAGGAAATAAAATGTTGTGGTACAAAAAAAATACTAAAACTACAACAAAAATAGTCAAGCTAAATAGAAATATAATTTTTTTTTTAAAAAAGCAAGCAAAAACTAAAAAAATATATAAATACAAAAGCACATGCGAAAATTATTAAAACTTAAATAAAAATTTAAAAAGAAAACTGAAAATATAAAATTAAAGGTTAATTAAAAATATTAATAAATACTATAATAGCACAAATAAATCAATAAAATAACATGGCTCCAGGATCCACATTTTTTACTGGTGCTCAGATGTTTCAATAATCTCACATGTGTCTCCTCTAGAGTTTCAGAAGAGATCTCAACAGTGTCTTAAAACCTGCTCAAGACACCTAAGTCTACAATCAAAAGTCAGAGATCTCAATATGAACTCGAGCAGTTCTCATCAAACGCTCTGAGCTGCTCTACATTCATTTCATAGCTCTAAACTCACAATGGCTTCCGCCTAGTGACTCATTTCAGTCTTTTTATTTCTTCTGAGGTGAAAATTGTATCCTGAGAGAGTTTTTACAGCCGTCTTGGACTCTTTAAGCACCTCGACTTTCATTCTGCATGTCTATCTACGTCTGTGTCCTGATTGGTGTTCACTATCGCAGTGTGAGGAAACTGCAGCGCTGCGGATCGAGTCCAGCTGCAGAAACCAGGCGCGAACACCAGAGACCTGCAGCTCTGCGCCAGTTAACAGGAAAAATAATGACTGCGGCGCATCCTCATTTACAGCAGCAGATTAGCAGGCCAAAGGTGGCCGGTTCGCACTCCAGAAGATGAGTTTTTAAGGTTAAAGCGTGCTCTTATAAGGCCTCGAAACGATCCGGATATAAATACAGCCGACACAAAGCCAGATTCGGCCGGTTGTGCTGTAATTTAGGGCTGGTGAAGATGATTCTTTGCATCTGTGCAACATTCATTATAACGTGTGCTAAAAACAGTGTCGGGAGGCCCTCGGGGGCCCGCGGCCCCGCTGGGTGAATGTAGGCCGCCTCAGTGCTGCTCTTAACTAACTACCTCCGCCGGGTCTCGGTAGAATCAAACCGGGACAAAACTCATTCATCACAGGCGATTTGTGCGCGGGTTCAGCAGCCGCACAAAGCCCGGCTGGGTCTCTAGAGGCGGTTTCCATGGAAACGGCGGTCACATCAATTTATCAGGACCGATGCACGTTTCATTGTCTGCGCGAGAGCGAGACTCGACTGGAAACGCATACAGGTGCTTCTGATTCTCTCAGTCCTGTCATGCACGGAAAAGTCTGGAACAATTAGGAGTTTTTTATGATTTGGAAAGAAGTCTCTTCTGCTCACCGAGGCTGCATTTATTTGATCAAAAATACGGGAAAAAATGTGAAATATTATTAAAATGTAAAATATGTGTTTTCTGTGAGAATGCATTTTAAACTGTAATTTATTCCTGTGATGCGCAGCTGTATTTTCAGCATCATTACTCCAGTCTTCAGTGTCACATGATCCTCCAGAAATCATTCTAATATGCTGATTTGCTGCTCAAGAATCATTTCTGTGTTGAAAACAGTTGTGCTGCCCAATATTTTCAAGGAAAGGAGCGGCATTTATTTGAAACAGAACTCCTTTGTAACTTTATGAATGTCTTTACTATTGCTTTTGAACAATTTAATGTGTCCTTGATGAATGAAATAAACTTTAGAATGGTAGTGTATCATGATTTCCACAAAAACATTTCAACATAATAATCAGAAATGTTTCTTTAGCAGCAATTCAGTATATTAGAATAATTTCTGAAGGATCACGTGACACTGAAGACTGGAGCAATGATGCTTTGCATCACAGAAATAATACATTTTAACAGATATTCACATAGAAAACAGTTATTTTAAATTGTAATAATATTTCACATTTTTACTGTATTCCTGATCAAATAAATGCAGCCTGGGTGAGCAGAAGAAACTTCTTTCAAAAACATAAAACACAAATATATATATATATATATATATACAGTATATTCCAAACCTTTGATCCATAGTTTATGTAAATACTGCTACAATCACAATCAGTGCAGAGAATATCCCTCTAAAATGTCACTTCTAAAGTCCTTGAAGACACGGCCGAGCTTTTTCTCAGCAGGTCAGATTCCTGCACTGTTTCACATATTTGCTTTTCAAGATGAATGAAGGTCATTAATATCCAAAGCTCAAGAGACATTTTCCCAATTCTTCTTCTTAAATCGCCTCAAATATGTATTTGTGCACTTGAGTCACTCTTCTAATAGTGTAAATGTGATCAAGAGCCTCAAATGCTACAGGATCTTCCCTCTTCTGGTGTTTTGGTGATGAATAAGTGTAGTAGTTCATGTACAAACTACTGATTCGGCAAACTTTCAGGCTTTTGATCACAAAGCGAGGTTATGAATGAATGAATGAATGAATGAATGAATGACACTTGCCGTTATATTTTGACATTCACAGAAGTGTAAGAACAAACACTTTTGGGGTTGGTGTTTTACATAAATATTACTGTGCAGTTTTTTTAGACACTACGCAAGACGCAGATCTAAACCAGTCCTGCACTGATTTCAGAGCATCAGATCTGTTCACTGACTCCATGCTGCCATCTTCTGATGAGCATCGTCCTCTCAAATGAGATTCGGTGTGTTAGTTATATAGTGCAGGTTTATAAAGAGGTTTAATTTGATGTCTATGTTGGTTAAAACCTCATGGAACAACATTTTTCACACACTGTCAACAAGCATCAAGTTCATTTGATTCAGTTTTGACTCTGAATCACTGTTCACTCCTGTCTTACTTCTCACGCACATTTGAATCTCCTCAGATTTCTTCAGAATTGGACGGCCTGCTCTGCGCTCATTAAATGTTTTGAGCTTGTTTAATTTAATTGTGCCTTCAGACTGTAGTACTCTTAGCTCTGTTTAACACACTTTACCGTGTTTAATTCAACAAATGAAATATTAAAACCAGCCTGAGAAACACAAAGCCTCCTCATTGGTGCCAGTGGAAGCAAACATGAATGACGATGATGAAAACTGACACACAGAAATCACACAAGAGTGTTTTTACAAACTCGTTCACAGCTCATTTCACCTCTGTAATGTGATGCATTTCCAAATAACAATGCACAAAAACGGTTCAATGTTCCTGAATGAAGTGTCTCCTGAATATATATTTTAATATTATGTTTTAATTTAATTTAATATATTTAATAGAGTGTTTACTTTAAATATCTTTACTTGTTAATTTTTATAAATTTAATGCAGGGTCATTGTAGTTAAACTAAAACCATGACAAAACTTGAAATACAATAAAATATAGGCTATAAATCAAATAATAAGCATTAAAAGTAACTATTTCAACTAGTTGCAAGTGCAACATTTCTGATTTTCGTTTACTTTATTTATTTAAGTACATTAAATTCATTAAAAACAAAGCAACTATTAACAATTTTAATACTATATGTATTCATTATGTACATATTTAAAATTAAAATAAATATAAAAATAAGAAATAATTCAAACTATTTATACAAAAATTATACTAAAAGAATACTGATACATAGCTCCTGAATAAAAGTATTAATTTTACAAACTAAAAATAAAATCTTTTGAAAATTTGAACAATGTAGGTGGCACTTATTAAAAATAATCATGTTTTTCATTAAATTAATAGAAGGATTAATCATACGCACTAATATACAAACACACTGTGCAAATTAGATTTTATTTTATTTATATTTGTTTGTTTTATTTTAGTTTTAGTAATTTTGTTGCATTATTTTCATTTTTATTAGTTCTAAAATATGTCTATATATAGTTTTTATCAAGTTTGAGTTATTTTAACTAATTCGACTTCAGAAAAAACATGAGAACCTTTGCTTGGCAACTAGTCGAAATAAAATTGGTTTAATTTTTTTTTTTTTTCTAATTTCAGTTAACATTGATTATATTTCAAGTAACAAAAATGTTTTGTTTAGTTAACGATATGCTCACATGAATTTATAAAGTAAACGAGGTCTAAAATGCACAAAAACTCAGGCCTTCAGACAGCCATTGTTTATCTATCGTCTGGATGTTTATTATTAATGACATTCATGTTCAGACTGAGCATGAGATGCATCATTTATCACACAGGAGCTGCACACACACACACACACACACACACACACACACACACACACACACACACACTCGTGCTGTAATACTCCATGACAGGATCCAGATGCGTTTCCTCCAGCTGGAAGCAGAGAGCCGACAGAAGCGCTGACCCAGCAAGAACCCGTCAGCATCATAGATCCACAGACAATCAGAAGATCAGACCGGACTACTGACCACAAACCAGATCAACACACCTGCATCAGCAGACCACGGACCAGACCACATACACTCAACCTGCGCTGACGTAGTAACGCATTAAAGGGTTACTCCACCCCAAAATGAAAATTTTGTCATTCATCACTTACCCCCCTGTCGTTCCAAACCTGTAAAAGTTTTGTTCATCTTCGGAACACAATTTATGATATTTTAGATGAAAACCGGGAGGCTTGTGACTGTCCCATTGACTGCCAAGTAAATAACACTGTCAAGGTCCAGAAAAGTATGAAAGGCATCATCAGAATAGTCCATCTGCCTATTAACATTCACACCAATAACAAAAATGATATTAGCGTTCACACCAATAACAATAACTATAACAATGACTATATTAGTGTTCACACCAATAACGATAATTATAACGGAAACTATATTAGCGTTTACACCAAAAATGATAACTACTATATTAGCGTTCACACTAATATCAGAAACTATATTGGTGTTCAAGTCAAGTCAAGTCGAACTTTATTGTCATTCTGCTACATGTGTGGACATACAGTGGAACGAAATGTCGTGTCTCGCAGGACCACGGTGCTACTTAAATAAGCATAAATATAAACATACAACACTAGATGTAAAAACAGGTTTTAGACCTACATAGCTAACTTACTGAATCTGTAATCTGACTATACATATACTATAAACAGTTGACTATACCCACACATAACCTAAGACAGACTATACAAGTACTTACATAATAACTGTACATGATATTGTGCAATAGAGGTATTTAAGGTTAAGAAGGATGTAGTGCAATATGATTTATGGTGCATTCACAAGTAAACATTTTGTGTTATCTTATTAAGTCCTTGGAGGGTTTATAAGAAAGTGTCTGGTGCATGTAGAGAGAGAAAGAGTATGTTTCCACAGGTGGTTTGTCCAGCCCACTCACCTGTGTGTAGCACACTCAGAATTGCACAATGTTTTCCTTGAAACATGGAGTGTTTATAAGGAAGTGTCTGGTGCGTGTAGAGAGGAAAGAGTGTTTTTTTTCCACAGGTGGTTTGTGTAGCACACTCAGAACTGCATAATGTTTTTGAGGTTTCCAACAGTTCACTAGTGGTGCGTGTGGTGTGGTGTTGTGGGATGTGGGGAGAGTTATGGATGAGGTTTCAGAGGGGGTGAGGTGATTGGAATTGAGGGCTCTCACAGCCTGGGGGAAAAGCTGTTGAGCAGTCTGGCAGAGCGGGCTCTGATGCTCCGGTACCGTCTTCCTGATGGTAGGAGCTGGAAGAGACTGTGGGAGGGATGTGTGGAGTCCTTCACGATACTGTTGGCTTTGCTGGAGCATCGTGTGAGGAAAATGTCCAGGATGGAGGGGAGAGGGGCACCGATGATCCTTGCAGCTGTGTTCACTGTCCGCTGGAGGGTCTTGTGGTCTGCTGCGGTACAGTTCCCGTACCAGACAGTGATGCAGCTGGTCAGCACACTCTCAATGGTGCCCCTATAGAATGTGGTGAGGATGGGTGGAGGGAGATTTGCTCTTTTAAGTCAGCGCAGGAAGTGGAGCCGCTGTTGCACCTTCTTGGAGAGTGATGTAGTGTTGGTGGTCCAGGTGAGGTCTTCTGTTATGTGCACCCCCAGAAATTTAGTGCTGCTGACTCTCTCCACAGTCGAGCTGTCGATGGTCAGTGGGAGGTGGTCAACAGAGTTCCTCCTGAAGTCCATCACAACCTCCTTTGTCTTATTCACATTGAGGGACAGGTTGTTTGCACCACACCATTCAGTTGTGCCACTTCCTCTCTGTAGGGTGTTTCATAATTTTTGCTGATGAGGTCTACCACTGTTGTGTCATCAGCAAACTTGATGATGTGGTTGGAGCTGGACTTGCCAATGCAGTCGTGGGTCAGCAGCGTGAAGAGCAGCGGGCTGAGCACACAGCCTTGTGGGGCACCTGTGTTCAGTGTGGTAGTGCTCGAGGTGTTGTGGCTGACACGGACTGACTGAGATCTTCCAGTTAGAAAGTCCAGGATCCAGTTACAGAGGGAGGCATTTAGGCCCGAAGGTTTAGTTTGTTGATGAGCTGTTGTGGGATTATTGTGTTGAATGCTGAGCTGAAGTCGATGAACAGCATTCTAACATAAGATTGTTTGTTTTCTAAGTGGGTAAGAGCCAGGTGGAGGGTGGAGGAAATGGTATCATCCGTGGAGCGATTTGGACGGTATGCAAACTGGAGCAGGTCAAGTGGGTTGGGGAGATTTGATTTGATGTGGTGCATGACTAACTATATTAGCGTTTACACCAAAAATGATAACTACTATATTAGCGTTCACACTAATATCAAAGACTATATTAGTGTTCACACCAATAACGATAATTATAACGAAAACACTATATTAGTGTTCAGACCAATAACGATAATTATAATGAAAACTATATTTGCGTTTAAACCAAAAATGATAACTACTATATTAGCGTTCACACTAATATCAAAGACTATATTAGTGTTCACACCAATAACGATAATTATAACGAAAACTATATTTGCGTTTACACCAAAAATGATAACTACTATATTAGCGTTCACACTAATATCAAATACTATATTAGCGTTCACACTAATATCAAAGACTATATTAGTGTTCACACCAATAACGAAAATTATAACGAAAACTATATTTGCGTTTACACCAAAAATGATAACTACTACATTAGCGTTCACACTAATATCAAAAACTATATTAGTGTTCACACCAATAACGATAATTATAACGAAAACACTATATTAGTGTTCAGACCAATAACGATAATTATAATGAAAACTATATTTGCGTTTAAACCAAAAATGATAACTACTATATTAGCGTTCACACTAATATCAAAGACTATATTAGTGTTTACTCCAATAACAATAATTATAACGAAAACTATATTTGCGTTTACATCAAAAAAGATAACTACTATATTAGCGATCACACTAATATCAAATACTATATTAGTGTTTACACCAATAACGATAATTATAACGAAAACTATATTTGCGTTTACATCAAAAAAGATAACTACTATATTACCGTTCACACTAATATCAAATACTATATTAGTGTTTACACCAATAACGATAATTATAACGAAAACTATATTTGCGTTTACACCAAAAAAGATAACTACTATATTAGCGTTCACACTAATATCAAATACTATATTAGTGTTCACACCAATAACGATAATTATAACGAAAACTATATTTGCGTTTACACCAAAAATGATAACTACTATATTAGCGTTCACACTAATATCAAATACTATATTAGTGTTCACACCAATAACTATAATTATAACAAAAACTATATTTGCCTTTACACCAAAAATGATAACTACTATATTAGCGTTCACACTAATATCAAATACTATATTAGTGTTTACACCAATAACGATAATTATAACGAAAACTATATTTGCGTTTACACCAAAAAAGATAACTACTATATTAGCGTTCACACTAATATCAAATACTATATTAGTGTTCACACCAATAACGATAATTATAACGAAAACTATATTTGCGTTTACACCAAAAATGATAACTACTATATTAGCGTTCACACTAATATCAAAAATTATATTAGTGTTCACACCAATAACGATAATAATAACAAAATCTATATTTGCGTTTACACCAAAAATGATAACTACTATATTAGCGTTCACACTAATATCAAAAACTATATTAGAGTTCACACCAATAACGATAATTATAGCGAAAACTATATTTGCGTTTACACCAAAAATGATAACTACTATATTAGCGTTCACACTAATATCAAAGACTATATTAATGTTCACACCAATAACGAAAATTATAACAAAAACTATATTAGCATTTACACCAAAAATGATAACTACTATATTAGCATTCAAACTAATATCAAAAACCATATTAGTGTTCACACCAATAACAATAATTATAACAAAAACTATATCAACTATAACAATGACTATATTAGAGTTCACACCAATAACGATAACTATATTAGCGTTAACACCAAAATGATAATTAGCATTCACACCAAAAACAAAAACTATATTAGCATTCACACCAAAAATTATAAATTTATTAACATTCACACCAAGAACAAAAAGATATTAGTGTTCACATTAATAAAAATAACTATATTAGTGTTTGCACCAAAAAAATTACTACTATATTAGCGTTCACACTAATATCAAAAACTATATTAGTGTTCACACCAATAACGATAATTATTACAAAAACTATATTAGCGTTTACAACAAAAATGATAACTTTATTAACATTCACAACAAGAACAAAAACGATATTAGTTTTCACACCAATAACAATAACTATATTAACGTTTGCACCAAAAATTATAAATATATTAGCATTCACACCAAAAACAAAAACTATATTAGCATTAAAACCAAAAATGATAACTATATTAGCATTCACAACTTCACAACAAAAACAAAAAATATACTAGCGTTCACACCAATAACGATAACTATAGCTATAGCGATAACTATATTAGCATTCACATCAAAAATTATAACTTTAATAACATTCACACAAATAACGATAACTATATTAGCCTTCACACCAATAACGGTTATATTTGGTTATAACAATAACTATATTAGCATCCATACCAAAGAACAATATTTTAATTGTGTGCTGCAGTTTTGTCATCTTTCATTTTAAAAATGCTCGAGCTCTTTAAAGTTGGATGGGTTCAGATTGGCTTTAAATTTTTTAGTGTTCATAAGCTGGAAAAAAATAGTTTGGAAAGTGATTCCAAAGATATTGTACCCCTGTGTCATTGACTATAATTGCAGTGCGGACGAATGATTATTAAAAAGTTAGAGTTACAGTTATGGCCTTTAATGTGAACAGGCCTTTAATTTTGTGTGGAATAAAGTTAATCAACAAAACTGAATCTACAGTAGTTCTGTTCTCCGATCCGATCAGAGTGGGTTTTGAGAAAGATCTTGCCATTTCTGAGCATGTGTCTGAGACTACAGCATAATTAATAATAAAGCAGCACGTGCCTCTGTCCTGTCACATCAGATGAAAGTTTGATGTCTTCAGCTGTGCTCTTACATAATGATCACGTGTCGCTCGATCTTACTTCATAAACTCCATGAGCACAGAATCGTCTGATGCACCTGCAGTATTTATGAAAGCGAGCGACACGTGACAAATCTGCAAAAACCCGTCAGGAATTAAAACACTGCACGTGAACTATTAAATCTTCATGAGAACCTCATCTTTTTCTGATTCTTTTCTCCAAAATACATCTTTATACCTCAATATGTTTATTATTATATGTTTATTTAAAATACCTCAATATGTTTATTCATATTTAATATATACATAAACATATATATATACATAATCTAGAGTTCAAAAGTCTGGGGTGAGTAAGAATTTAATGTTTCCGATTTTAATGTTTCTGAAAGTCTCTTCTGCACAGAAGAGAGTGTTAAAATAAGTGTTAAAATAAGTGTTTTCTGTGTGAATATACTGTAAAATGTAATTTATTCCTGTGGTGCAAATCTGTATTTTCAGCATCATTACTGCAGTCTTCAGTGTCACATGATCCTTCAGAAATCATTCTAATATGCTGATTTGCTGCTTAATTATTAGCAGTTATTATAAAAACTGTGATCAGGATTATTTGATGAATACACACTTAAAGAACATCATTTATTCAAAACATAAATAATTTGTAGCAAGTATAAATGTATTTACTGTCATTTAAATCAATTTAATGCAACATGGTCGAATAAAAGTATTTATACATGTATATACACACACATATATATATATATATATATATATATATATATATATATATATATATATATATATATATATATATATATATATATATATATTATTCTTACACTAGAATCAATGGTAATGTATCACATTTTCCACAAAAATATGAAGCAGCACAACTGTTTTCAACATTGATAATAATCAGAAATGTTTCTTTAGCAGCAAATCAGCATATTAGAATGATTTCTAAAGGACCAATAGAAGGGCACCATAAAAAAAAGTCCATATCAGAGCAGAGTGTGTTATATGGACTGATATTATGGTAGACATTTAACATTAGTGATATTAAACTTTCCCTCTAAAAGAGATTAAAATTCTTCTAAATGATTTACTATTTGTGATATACACCATTTATAATGTAAAGAAGTATGCCAGTCATTCATTAATGTTAATGATAAGAATTTCAGAAAAAAAAAAATAGATTTTTTACTTCTATATTGTGTTATATTTTTCTGTTAGTAAGTGGTGTTAAAAATTGCTCTGTGCATAATGAGCTGGTGGGTTTATGGTGTAAGCCGCTCTGTGCCAGAAAGCCACTTTTTAGCCCCAGTCCGCCCCTGGATCTGCCCTTCATCTGAGATTAAATAATCGATTTGAGCCACTAGACGGGAAGAATAAATAAGCAATCAAAACAAAATCCCAGACGTACCGAACAAGCGTCGATGGAACAGGAACTTGCCGGCGATGAGGCCCGTGATGATGGCGAGGATCCACATCAGGACCTTGAGGACGTTCCATCCTCCTCCGGGATATTTATTGACCACGAACGAGAAGCAGTTTCCCACCACGATCATGTGCGCTTCCGTCTGGCTGTGTGATACCGGGTCCTCGGCGAAGACCAAGAAGTTGAAGAAGGTGACCAGGTAGGCCACCACCAGACGAGACCAGGGGTGCTGGAAGTAATAGCGGAAGCGGGAGCTGATCTCCATCCGTCTGAGGATGCCCAGACATCGTCCGCCTGAAACACAGCACACGACACACATTTCACGATTCGATTCGATTCTCATTCACAATCCATTCGATAACCAATTCGATTCAATATCTATTATTTTGGATATATATCAGGTACAGTAGGCTACACGCCAAATTTTCTCAACTAGATTCACTCAACTCACAATTCAATTCACGATTTTGATTTCACGATTCAATTTTCTCATGATTTTTTTTAACAAAATGAGACTGAAGACATTATACAATAAACGTAGGCTACTGCTGCTGCACATTTCTTTGTGAAATTGAAACATAACAAAACTAAATTGAAATTTTAAACCAAACCCCAAATCAAATAAGCAAATTACACAAATAAAAGAAATATCTTCATATAAACAAACTACTGCTTTGTCTGAGCTCTTTCCATTTAAAATGAGAGGCAACCGCTGCATTTTAATCAGGATCCAAACAAAGATGCAACATGAGCAGTTTTAATCTAAATTAGACTGGATAATTAAGAAATTTTAAGCAGAAACAGAATAGTCTGACTTTAGTTTTGTGAAATTATACTACATCTGAAGGAAACATCAGACGAGCTGAATGAGCCGCAGGTTCACTCTCTGCCAGCAGGTGGCGCTTAAGAACAACAATTATATAGTGTTTACCGCTGTAACACTACTGAACACTACTTTAATATGCATCATTCAGAGGCGAGATGAAAAGAAAATACCACGTAAACTTTTCTAAAGACAGTAAGTTCCCCTCAGAGATGCATTCATATAAACTCATTCTCCAATTGTTTCGCGATTTGTTTGGCATCTCAACCGATTTGAATCGTCACATATTTGAAACAATTTTCAACCGGCATTACATCCCTAAAATATACATGATATAAAGTTGTACTCTTTCTTTTAACTTACCTTTGGATGTTTAGTCATGTTTATTTTGTGCTGAAACTGGTTTTAAAGCAACCCGATCTCATGAAAGTGCATGTAAATAGTTCGCCAAATAAAAATGAAAACTTGTGGTATTGATATGCAAAAATTTACTTTGGCGTGTATATAGTGCTGTGAAATGATTAATCGCGATTAATCACATCCAAAATAAAAGTTTTTGTTTACATAGTATATGTGTGTGTACTGTGTATATTTATAATGTATATATGATATAATTTATATATATATACACACACACAATTTTTTTCAAAATATATGCTGTGTGTGTCTTTAAATATACATAATAAATATACACAGTACACACACATATACTATGTAAACAAAAACTTTATTTTGGATGCGATTAATTGCGATTAATCTTTTGACAGCACTAGTTAAGATATTAAGTCTTGTTTTCTAAAAAAAAATAAAATAAATAAAATCAAAATTTTGTTAGTTTAAATGTCTGCAAATGGGGTAAGAAAAATTATTTTAATTTACAGCCTGAACAAGAATATATTTCTTGCCCCATTGACAGATATTTTTGCTTGTTTTAAGCAAAAACTAACAAAATTTAGATTTTTTTTTTCCAGAAAATGTGACATAATATCTTGTCATTTTACTTGTAAAGTAAATGCACCTTGATTCAATATTTTTTTTATATATTTTTTTACTAGAAAACAAAACAAAACAGCTAAGAAAATCATTTTTTGCAAATGATTTTACAGAATACACAAATGTATTTTCTGTAATGTTGCTTTGCAACGATTTGTATCGTGAAAAGTGCTAAATAAATAGAATTGAATTGAATGAAACCTGTATTGCTGTCTTTTTGACGTGGAACACCAAATAAGAGACACTTTATGATACTTCACGGTGTATTTTGTTCTGCTCACTGTTCATTTTCAGTGTATGTTAAAGAGCAGCATGAACATTTGGTGAATCGTCTTAGTTTGTGCTCCACAGAAGGAAGTTCAACAAGTACGTTTTAATTTTTTAATGGAAATTACAATTTGGACTAAAACTGAAGCCATAACATTTTAAAAAAAAAATAATAATAAAATAAATAAATAAATAAATAAATAAATAAAATAAAATAAGCAGATTTATGGACACCAGTTTTCACCCAAAATAAAAGAGGTAATTGTGACCGCTAATCTCATAATTCTGACTTTTTTCCTCACAATTGCATGTTTATATCTCACAATTCTGAGAAAAGATATAGCTATTACCTTTTTTTTATTCAGTGGCATCCATACAAAAAATAAAACAAATAAATAAATAATAAATAAAAAAGTAAACAATTTTTTCCATCTAGTTTTCAAAGCAATATTTTTTTCATGTATTTCAAAATAACAATAAATAACTAAAGCCGACATTTAAAACTTATTAAAAATAACAAAAACACAAGACAAAATTACTTAACTAAAATTAAAGTGAAAATAGAAATGATGAAATTAAAACCTGATATTTCTTATTTTTTTAAAAAAAAAATCAGGTCACATTTCACCTCATAATTAATTATTTAAATAAATGTAATTATATAGTTTATAAAAAAAAAGCAAAGTCTACACACCAAGAAAACTCACATTTTTAATTGAATTGTGCATTGCATTGGTTGAAGGAAATATCCATAACATCATCAGTACCTTTCCTGTTTTTTTTTCCTACAGTGTATTTTTAGGAGCATAAACATTTCTGCAGTTTTTGATTGTGCTGTGAAATATGACCTGCACATGTTCTAGGCTTCATCTGATTCAACTGAAAATAGTCTGGAATGATAGAAACCAGGAGTTCATTAAATCTGTACTAGATCTGGTAAAGACAGGCATGTCACACAAACACACTAATGTTCACAGCAACGGCCCGAAATATCTGACATGAGCATGTGTGATGACGCAAGCTTTCTGGAATAACCCACTGCTCAGAAACCATGTGCTGCTGGACCCATTTAACCTGTGTCTGTCTGTGTGTGTGTGTGTGTGTGTGTGTGTGTGTGTCTGTCTGTGTCTGTGTGTGTGTGTGTGTGTGTGTGTGTGTGTGTGTGTGTGTGTGTGTGTGTGTGTGTGTGTGTGTGTGTGTGTGTGTGTGTGTGTGTGTGTGTGTGTGTGTGTGTGTGTGTGTGTGTGTGTGTGTGTGTGTGTGTGTGTGTGTGTGTGTGTGTGTGAGAGAGAGAGAGAGAGAGAGAGAGACCATGTTCTGACCAAATGTCTCCACATACAGAGGGAAACCTGAAATCACCCAGATACAACAGATGTTATTATAATGTGTGTGTGAGTGTATATATATAAAACACTGTAAAAAAATAAATCCGTAAAATAACAGAAAAAGTACTGGCAGCTCATTACACATGTCATTATCCATTAATTTTACATTTCTGTTAACTCTAAAACACAATGCAATTAAGTGTAAAATTTAAAATACTGGCAAAACATCTGTAAAAAAATAAATACGGAAAAATCCTTCAAATTATACATTATAATGTGCCCTATTTTTTACAGATTGCATATAAAAACCAATATTTTGTAACAATTTATTTATATTTACTTCGTTTTATTATTTATTAATAATATATATATATATATATATATATATATATATATATATATATATATATATATAAATAAATTTAACTACACCTTTTTAAAGTAAAACCACTAAACTACAAAAACACAACAAAATTACAAAAACTTTAGCTTAACATTAAACAGAGACTATAATATAAATATATTTATATAATATAAAACATCAAAATCTATAATACTAAAATAACACTTTATCTAAATCAGATAAAACATGTCTAAGTCAACACAATCAAATTAAAGAATAGCACAAATGTTTTATGTAAATATTTATTTAAAAAAAAAAATTGTGTGAATATTAATTTATTTAATGCTTTTATGAAATTTGACTTGGATGTTTTTAGGAAATTCATCCAGTAACATTTATTATTTTGGCTGGAGCTTGTGAAGATATTTATTCAGATTCAGACAGTTTAAATATAGCCTACATAGAGAGACAGAAACCCCCACCATGATATGCTACAAATACAAACATCTATCTATCTATCTATCTATCTATCTATCTATCTATCTATCTATCTATCTATCTATCTATCTATCTGTCTATCTATCTATCTGTCTATCTATCTGTCTGTCTATCTATCTATCTATCTTGTTTACATTCATGGCTTCCAGTGCAACACTGAATGTCTTCCCTTTAACGATCACATGTCAAAACAATAAATCTCAGCAACAAATAAGCACTCATGATATCACCGCATGACGCACGCACGCGACGCACGCGATGAATGAATCAATCAGCTGATGTTTTCTGATGATCGGAAACGAGAAACTGTTTAAACGCCTCGTGAGTCTGGATCAGTGCGCGCTATTCCAGCATGTTCCACACACACACACACACACACACACACACACACACACACACACACACACACACACACACACACACACACACACACACAGATAACAGATGTGAAGCGTCTCTTACGCAGACAGTCGTGGAGAGATTCAGAGGCCATCGTCGCGTCAGCGTTTGCGTTCCTCCATCAGAAATGAATCGCGGCGCGTCGCTCATTCAACGCGTCCAGAAACAAAACACACACAGCTCAACACGGACACGGACCTGTATCCCTCTATCTGTGTGTGTATCTCTACTCGACCACCTCTCTCTCTCTCTCTCTCTCTCTGTGTGTGTGTGTGTGTGTGTGTGTGTGTGTGTGTGTGTGTCTCTCTCTCTCTCTCCGCAAATCATAAGGTCTGACAAACCGTAAGTCTCCAAAATTTCAGTTCACCCAATAGGATCTTAGATGACTTTTGTTTGGATTGGTATTTAAAAAGAAAGAAAGAAAAAGTTTATTTTATTTATTTTTTATGTTTTATTTATTATTTATTTAGGCTTAGCCTATTATTATTATTACAGCTATTGTTATTTATTTATTTTAAATATTTATTTATTGATTTATCTATTTTACGGAAATAATAATATTGGGATGTTTTCATAAAATGAAATAAAATAATTAGTGTATAAAGAAAACAAAGTCTATTTTTAGAACCATAAATATTTTTGCAATTCTTTCTTTTGATTTTGTTGTGAAATATGACCTGCATGAGGTTCCATCTGATTCTGTTATTTTAGTATTACTGATATTTTTATAAATTTTGAATTAGATTGTGTGTGTGTGTGTGTGTGTGTGTGTGTATATATATATATATATAATTTTGTTTTTCATTTTATTTAATTTAAAGTATGAAATTAAATATACTTTGTTGTCCCCAAAGGGGACATTTTTGATGGACTCAGTAGCCATTATTTCGACAAAACCTGATACATTAGAAATTAAAACAATATTCATACACAGTAAGCATATCAACCACTCACAAAGGTACAAAAGGCATATTATTATTATCATTATTATTATATCGCAAAATACATTAATATTGAGAAAACAGTTTTGATCTGACTGTACAAAAACTTGAACTGAATTGATCTGAAACTCTATTGTCTACAGCTGAAATTTAATTTGTTTCATAATTGATTAATTATGCAACACGAACACGTTATTTTACTGCAGACCTATATTAATGTCCAACCGTGGAAATTCTGCTAATTGATTAAAAAAAAAATAATAATAATAATAAAAAGACGACAGAAAACCTTGTAAACCCATAAAACCCACAAAGTCAAGAAGAGATTTTATAAAGACATTATGCATTGCAAATGAAGACTATGATGATATTAAGATAGGAGAACAAAAATATATAGTTAGCCGATATACATAGAGGTATGAGATTCTAACACACAAACAAAAAAAAAAATGTAATAAAGAAAGAAGATTTTATTATTATTTATGTATTAGGTTGTTTGATGTCCGCGCACGCGCAGCGCGGAGGGCGGGGCGACGCGTCAGAGTCACGTGACATCGCCGCCGCCGCCGCTCCACTTCCTTCTTCCGGGATCGAGAGTCTCCAAACATCCTCCGCCGAGTGAAATAATGTCTCATCAGACGGGTATTCAGGGTAAGAGCGAAATATTCTTATGATTTATACATCAGGATCTGTTTGAGAAGAATGCGTGAGCGGCGCGAAACTCACATAGCGCCGAAATTCATTTAGAAAATCAATGAAGTTGTGAATCGAGTGCGTCTGTCAGCAGAGATTTCACTCAGACTCGAGATTTGTGATTACAATCATCTTCGTGATTGATCGCGTCAGTGTTTTGTAACGGCCAGAGTTGTGCTTCAGTGATCCGCTCCACAGTCACGGGCGCGCGGGCAACGCCTTCAGCGCGCGTCCCTCGCGCTCCACATGCATCCCATAATTATCCCATAATACCAGCATACTGTAATATCTCACACCGAGCACAGAGTAACTTACACCTACAGCATGTAATATCATCTTACAGAGTATGACAGACTAATACATGTTGTGTTTGCTGAGTTAATGAATGCACAGGGACAAACTAAACACGCGTTCATTTATATATTAGTGCTGCCGATCGATTAATCGCATCCAAAAGTTTTTGTTTACATAAAGTGTGTGTGTGTGCTGTGTATATTTATGTATTATGTATATATAAACGTACTCACACGCAGTATATATTTTATAGCTCTGAGTGGATGTGTTTTAATGAATGGCTCTACATGTAGACGACGATATTACTGTATACGATATAATATCCATAATAATAATAATAATAATAGAACTGAAAGCAGGCAGATGTAAAGTGAATTGTGTTCGTTATTATATGTGGAATTATTTTGATAAACTTTTCCACAGTCAATGTCTTTGAACTGTACTATTTAACTAAAACTCTATTTAAAAATCAGGACTTTAAATAAAATAAATGTTAACTGAAATACGGAATAAAATACACACGCACGCGCAAAACTTTCGCAACATTTCTCATTTTAATTTAGTTTAATTTGAAGTACTAAAATAACTAAAACTGAAATAAAAATTAATTCAGACTATATAGACATATTTAAAAAAATACTAAAAATGACAAACTCACAAGAAAATTACTAAAACTTTAAAATTATAACGAAAATGAAAAATATGAAAAGAAAAAACAAATTTAAAATATTTCTTATTTAAAAAAAGTTAACTGAAATTAAAAACAGCGACATTTATCTTTATTTAGTTTAACGATGTAAAAACTATATATATTTATAGTATATATATATTTATTTATTAGAAATGACAAAAATGAATTCCTTAAACTTTACTAAAATAGTACTGTTTCTGTTATTATTATTATTATATGCAGTTTATATAAAACTGTTACCTGTCAGAGCACCAGAAAACATACACCTTACTTTAGATATTAATATATTAAATATTATATTCATACTAGATAAAAGTAACAATTGGAACCTAAAATCTAAATATTAACTTCCTGTTTTCTGGGTTTCTGACTACGGTCATCAAAATAGTAATATATCTCTACATAATGTGTTTTAATAGAGGTGATGAAGACGTGCTTTGCATTTTCTGTGACACTATGTGTGTATATCATCAGAAACACAGCGAGGAGTCGGGCGCTGTTGACTCTGATGATTAGATTAATTATAATCAGTCTCTGATGACTTGTCTGGTGTTATATTTGCTTGTTTGTTTGTTTGTTCGTCTTCTAGCTGCTGACGAGGTGAAGGAAGTTTTTGGCAACGCCAGGAACGGACAGTACAGACTCCTGAAGATCGTGATCGAAAACGGTATATAAACCACAATATTTCTATGAATAAATCTACTATCAGCCAATCACCGTGTGCATAGTTAATAAGCAAGCTGACATCATCCATAGCAACGAGATAAACCCCGCCCCTTTACTCTGAGCTGAAGACCTCCCTCTATTAATCAGTGAATAGGTTTTAAGAGAAAGGCACTTTCACTGCTGTTGAGGAGCACTCTTAGTGGTGAAGAGTCATGACACACAGACTGAGTGATTGCGGTGGATGTGGTTTCAGAGGAGCTGGTTCTAGGCTTCACCAAAGCGGCCGCTCGCAGCTGGGAGGAAGACTACGATGCTCTTCTGCTTCCTGCGCTGGATAAAGAGCTGCCCTGTTATATCCTGTTCCGCCTGGACTCCACCAACAGCCTGGGACACGAGTGGATCTTCATCGCCTGGTCACCTGACCACTCACCGGTAAACACACCTGGATCACAGTGTGCCATACTGACAACAAATGATATCTCCATGTTTTCTGGGATTCTTTCGATAACGATAATTAGGCGATATATTGCCGAGCGTGTTATTGTGCTGATATCTGTCTACCGTACGTATTCTGTGTGGTGGTCAGTTCACATCAGTGATATAAATTAATATTTTTACCTTTTATGGGCATTTTGACCTTTAATAAATGCATCTTTTGAGTCAAATTCTTACATTTAATCAGAGAATTAGAATAATAAGACATTTAGGCTGTTACCAAACAAATGAAATCAGTATCAACAAAATGAATCTTTGCTGAAGTTGCGTCTGAAGTGGCTGTTTAGGACATTAACCAGCATAATGTTTTGATATATTAAACGTGAAACATTGAATACTGATATTTGAAGTTATTTAAATAATAAAAAGATACTTTGAATGTTAAATTAAAACCGCCAGCAGGTGGCAGCAAGTCACTGTTAATGTGTGAGTCATTGCGATTGAACCGAATCATTTAAACGATTGATTCATTCAGGAACGAATCACCGTCGTGTTGCTCAGAGACACAAAACAGCGCTGTGCCTGTGTTTGCGATTATTTTTATTGGCGAAATGGAGCAAAAACGGGTAATATGATATGAAGTCTCTTAGTATTAACTTACTGTTTATTGAACGTTATCTATCGCACACCCCGAGCTAGATCTTAAAGCTTCTTCAGATCACGCAGCAGATGCTTCTCTGCAGAACTGGAGAATATGAGCTGATCTTCAGGCCGTTCTGAACATTCTTATCATTCTCATACGTGTCCAGGCTCGTCAGCGTCGTTAAACACTAGTGTGTGTGTGTGTGTGTGTGTGTGTGTGTGTGTGTGTGTGTTGAGGGGATAAACACTGATCTGGGACCCATTTACACACCGATCCTTTCAGTTCTTCTGGAAACAGCTGAACTGACCTGTTAGACTTCTGTTAGTACTTTTATATGCTATTATTACCATAAGAAAGAAAATAATTAAATATATAAATATTATTAAATACAATATATTTATAAAATAATGTGTAAAATATAATTTATAAATATATGTTATTATTTATAACAAAAACTAATAATAAATGATTGATAAATAATTACTAAAAAATGAAAATGCTTGAATGATTACAATTTTATAAGTAATAATATTACTAATAACGATATAAGAAAATTTAAATATTATGAAATTAAACATATTTATGAAAAAATATATATTACAATAATATAAAAATATATAAAATATTACTTATACAATATATTTTTAAGGATTTATAAATATAAATAATGATTATCAAATTATTGATTAAATAATTACAAACTAAATGAATATGTATAAATAGGAAAAAAAAAAAAAAAGTAATTATTTTTGTTGTTAGAAATTGTATTAGAAATTTATAAATATTAATAAATAATATATTAATAATATAAGAGAATATGTAAATGCTATTTAGAAAATAGATTTTCTTATTGTATAATAATGATTAAATTATTGATAAGTAATTAACATCAATATATGTATAATTAATAACAATATTTTATAATTAATAAGTAAAATATTGATTTTTTTTTTACCACAATGACATCTGAACCCACTCCGAGGACATCAGACAATGCGAGTGTAAAGACAAACGGTTTCTTTTCCACACATTTTTGGTCACTTAAAGAAATCTGACTTTGTTCTTTTTACATTTACATTACTTTTTATTCATTTAACAGACACTTTTATAGAAAGCGACTTACAAATGAGGAAAACAACAAACAGTTGTGAATGTTTCTAAGAGAAGCTGCCCTTATTGGACTGTTAAGACTGACTCTTGGTCACTTTACTGGTGGCCAGTGACAGTGTCTTTGATGAGTGCATTATAGTGCTGTGTGTGTTTCGTGTCGAGCGGCCGACGCTCTGCTGAGTGTGTTTGCGCTTGAGCTGCTCTTCACGTGAAACTCACGATCTGTCACCGCTCTTTCTGACAGGTGCGGCACAAAATGCTGTACGCTGCCACCAGAGCCACGCTCAAGAAGGAGTTCGGCCTCGGACACATTAAAGATGAGATGTTCGGCACCGTAAAGGTTCGTTTTCTTCAATGCAGAAGACTTCCTTAAAATGAAGCAATTTAGATTAAAACTACCAGTCAGACGTTTGGGGTCCGTAACATGGTTTAAGTCTCTTCTGCTTATTAAAGCTGCATTTATGTGTTGAAAAATACAGTGAAAAATGTGAAATATTATTAAAATGTAAAGTTTTTTTTTCTGTGTGAGTATCTGTTAAACTGTAATTTATTTCTGTGATGAGCAGCTGAATTTTCAGCAGCGTTACTCCAGTCTTCAGAAATCGTTCTAAGATGCTGATCTGCTGCTCAAGAAACATTTCTGATTATAATCAATGTTGAAGACAGTTGTGCCGCACAATATTTTTGTGGAAACCGTGATGCATTTAATTTTTCAGGATTCACAGATGAATAGAAAGTTCAAAAGAACAGCATTATTAAATAGAAACATTTTGTAACATTATGAATTTCTTTACTGGAACTTTTGATCAATTTAATGTGTCCTTGATGAATAAAAGCATTCATTTCTTTATAAAAAAATCTTACTGACCCTAGAACAAACCTCTCTCTATACACACACACATATATCTGTGACCTAAGGTTTTAAATGTGTTTGTCTGTGGCAGGATGATGTTTCTCTCAGCGGATATAAGAAACACGTCACGGCTCAATCAGCTCCTCTGCCACTGACGGCCGCTGAGGAGGAACTACGACAGATCAAACTCCGTGAGGTACACACACACACACACACACCTGTGCACCTGAACTCAGGCTGTGCAGATCCGAACACCTGCATTAACTGCATTCATTTGAGAGAGAGAGCATTCTTATAATCAATAAAACGATGATTAAAAAGCTGCTTCAGCACCTCACTGCAGTTAAACACAGTGAAAACACTGTAAATCAATCAGTGAAACTTCTTCAGTCAGTGTTTTTTCCTGCTATTCAAACCGAAAATAGTTTATTTAATAATCAGCACTCAAATGAAATCTGAGTTTTAGACAAATATTCAAATTACTCGTGACATGAGTTTTTACGTCAGCCTTTTTTAATAATATAATTCTGTTTCTAATCCAGTTTGTTGTTGAAATGTGTGGCTGTAATACAAACTTATACTTACAATAAATAATGAAGACATCAGTGAAACTATAATGTGAATGTAATGTAATTTCTCTTTTGGATAGTAATTACTGTGGTATTTTGGTGGAAACCATGGTAAATATTTGTTAGGGTCTTTAAATGAGGATTTATTTGAAATATAACTCTTTTTACTATAAAATATCTGTTTTTTTCTAGTAGTTACTATAGTAATTATGGTCACTACTTTTTTTAATAGCATTTATCTGAAATATAAAGCTTTTGTAACATTTTAAATGTATAATTTGCCGTTTTTATAACAGGTACTGTAGTAACTGTGGTATTTTGGTGGAATATTTAGCATAAGGGTCATTTTAAAGAGCACTTGTTTGAAATAGAAATTTCTTGATTGTAACATAAATGTATAATTTTTGATAGTAATTACTGTAGTAAGATATTTGTGAGGGTCTTTTAAAATGCATTTTTAGCATGTTGTTAGTGAGTGAGCTGATCATGTGATCTCGAGGGAATCATCGACTCACGACCATATAAAGACGTGCAGTGAAAACGCCCCGCCCCGCCCCTAAAACCAGCCAATCAGAGAGCAGTACACTGCAAACAGGAAGTAGAAGTTTCATTTTCCTTAAAAAGCCCCATCTGTAGGTCAGAGATAAGAGCTGAGAGAACTGAATAAATGACAGAAAGAACAGAGAGACACGATGACGCCTGAAAATAAATCAATGACAGGAAGTGAAAGATACAGAGACTAAATTAACTCGATCATCCTGATGGTGTTTTATAACTGCATTTCTGTGGTTTATTATCCAGGGAATGCATGAACTAATCAAATGTATCTTGAATGCACTGTAAGTGGCTTTAAGCGTATTTGTGACCCTGGAGCAGAAAAGCAGTCATAAGCAGCACACAGGTATATTTGTAGCAATAGCCAACAATACATTGTATGGGTCAGAATTATTGTTTTTTCTTTTATGCCAAAAATCATTAGGATATTAAATAAAGATCATGTTCCATGAAGATATTTTGTGCATTTCTTACCGTAAATATATCAAAACGTAATTTTTGATTAGTAATATGCATTGCTAAGAACTTCATTTAAAGATGATTTTCTCAATATTTAGATTTTTTTGCGCCCTCAGATTCCAGATTTTCTAATAGTTGTATTTACAAACCATACATCAATGGGAAGATTATTTATTCAGCTTTCAGGTGATGTATAAATCTCAATTTTGAAAAATCGACTGGTTTTGTGGTCCAGGGTCACATATGACAAATGCATAAAGATAATAAATGTGACCATGGACCACAAAACCAGTCAATTTTTCGAAATTGAGATTTATACATCACCTGAAAGCTGAATAAATAAGCGTTTGTTAGGATCGGACAATATTTGGCCGAGAAACAACTATTTGAAAATCTGGAATCTGAGGGTGCAAAAAAAATCTAAATATTGAGAAAATCTCCTTTAAAGTTGTTCAAATGAAGTTCTTAGCAATGCATATTACTAATCAAACATGAAGTTTTGATATATTTACGGTAAGAAATGCACAAAATATCTTCATGGAACATGATCTTTATTTAATATCCTAATGATTTTTGACATAAAAGAAAAATCTTATAATTTTGACCCATACAATGTATTTTTGGCTATTGATACAAATATACCCCAGCGACTTCAGACTGGTTTTGTGCTCCAGGGTCTCAAATGTTATGAATCCGTCGCTCTGTGTGTGCGCAGGTTCAGACAGACATTCACGTGAACACTACTAAGCAAACTCTGCAGGGTGTGGCGTTCCCTCTGGACGGAGAGGCCGTCGCTGCGTTACAACAGTTCAAGGACAAAACACTCAACTACGTTCAGCTGGTGAGAGAAGCACGCGGCCCACAATGCAGCAGTCAATCGACAATAAAGAGAAACAAAACACAACCGTTTTTGGTTGATACCTGTTGTTTTATTTCCAAAGAGCATCAATTTTGAGAAGGAGCTGATCGTGTTGTCGAACACGGACGCTACGGAGGTGAAGGATCTGCCCAAGCGGATCCCCAAAGACGCGGCGCGCTATCACTTCTTCCGCTACAAACACTCGCACGAGGGCGACTACCTGGAGTCTGCAGGTACAGACGGCACTAGGAAGATCATCAGTCCAGGTGATATGTGAAAATACTCTTCACTTTTTCATAAAAGCATGAACATGGCGAACATTTTACTTTCCGCCATATCCAAATTATGTATTTTGTGTCACATTTCCTGAACCAAACATCTAATATTTTATTCAATAATACAATAAAAGACTGTTTTCAAGAATACAATCACATGAAAAAAAGTGTATTTGTCCTTACCTCTCAGGCAGAATCAGGTAGGTGGTATGTTATGTTATATTATCAAAGAAAAAAAAATCATTAATAGCCATAATATGGACTATTGTAAATGCTGTGATACTCAGATACTGTGATTTCCTTCTCACATTGCTGATTTCACCATTAACTCTTCACCTGAACAGTTTATGTTGTTGTGTGTGGTATCATTGTATTGCTGGACCATCAAAACATAGGAGTATACATCGGCTTTTCTGTGTTATCATGTTTGGTTCAGGAGATATGACACAAAATACATCACTTGGTTACGGTGGAAAGTGAAACGGTTGCCATGGCAACCACGAGGTGTTTTTTGTGTGTACCAAGTTTCATGCTTTTATGAAAAAGTGAACATTTCACCTCAGATTTTGCACATATCGCCTGGACCGCATCGACTGTGAAAGGAAATGCTTCCCTTCTTCTAATCCACATTATAGTTAACAAAAACAACACTAAAACCATTAAAAAAACATATTCTTTGCTTGAAATTAAAACATAAAATATATAAAATAAATATTTCAGCTAGTTGCCTTTTATTTAAAAAATTATATTTCTATATTTATAATATTTCTTCTTTCATTTTAATTTTAAAGTTTTAGGAATTAAGTTTTTTATTTATTTTTTTTGTTAGTCATTTTTATTTCAGTTTTCATTATTTTAGAACGTCAACTTGAACTAAATAAAACTGAGAAATGTTGCTTTGGCAACTAGCTGAAATTTAAAAAATAATATTTTATTTTTGTTAAAGTTTACTTTATTTCAAGTAAATGTTTTTGTATGGTTCAAGTCCTGATTGCCAAGCCAGCTTTTCTCATTTTATTTAGTTTAACTTGATGTACTAAAATAACTAACACTAAAACTGAAAATAATAATAAAACTGACAAAAAACAAAACAAAATTATTAAAACGAAAACAGAATAATATTAAAATGCAAACTCAAAACATTGCAAATATTAACAGAGACTCTGTGGTTTCAGTGTTTATTTACTCCATGCCGGGATACAGCTGTGGGATCCGCGAGCGCATGCTTTACTCCAGCTGCAAGAATCCGCTGCTGGAGATGGTGGAGAACAAACTGCAGATGGAGGTGGAGAAGAAGGTCAGTTTGGTTTGGCTCCTGATTAGAGGAATATTCTCCACGTACAGTACATCAGCACATCATTATGACTCTGCAGTGTGTAAAAAAGCAAAAATGGTTTACAGCATTTCTGTCATACCTTGGAAATCTACATTATTAAATTTAATTAATGACAAATTGAATACAAATACTACCCTTTTATTATTTTAAAATGTACAATTTTATAATTTTAGTTCTAATTTGTAAAAAAAAAATATTCAATTTTAATTCTAATTTTCTAATTTTATTTCTAATCTCTACCTTCCTGTCATTTTAATTCTAATTTCTATTTTTTTTTGCCAATTTCTAAATTTCTGTCATTTTAATTCTAATTTCTATTTTTTTGCCAGTTTCTAAATTTCTATCATTTTAATTCTAAGTTTAATTTTTTTCTAATTTAATTTTATTTCCTTTTCATAATTTTAATTCTGACTTGTTGCTAATTCTCTTTCATAGCCTGCATCTTACATAGTGTGGCAGTGTCACATTCAACCTACACATTTGAACTTTTCACATTTCTATTTAATTTTTTTCATTTTAACCCTCACAAGGTGGTCAAAATGACATTTTTATTTCAGTGAAATAAATTAAATATTTTAATTTAATAATGTTTATTTAATTTAATATTTTGTATTTTTAGGAGATTTTATTGTACTAATTTAAATTTATGTAATATTTAAGATCCATTTATTACTTGTTAACCACTTTTTTTTAGCATTAATTAATTAATTAATTAATTAAACTGTCATAAATCTTGGATGCTTTGGAGCACTAAAGTTTGGTCTATTTTTAACACTTGGCAGATTATTGCTAGAGTGAAACAAAGTGTAAAAAAAAAAAAAAAAAAAAGTTATAGAAGTTTATTATTATGAAAATGCACAAATTACTATTTTCAAATTTTATATGAAATATATATTTTACAAAACATGTTTTACGCTAAAACTGCATGAAATCAAAGCCATAAATGTAAACAAGTTGTCTTCCAAATTTGAAGTTGATATCGCAAAATATGAGCTTTCAGTAAAATTGTGTTTGGGCACAGTAACAAACATTCATTTCTGGTCATTTTGTACGAGTGTGACTATTTTTTAGTCCACATAGCAAGTACCAAAACATTCACCAAGTTCCATACCATTCCAATAAAATCCAAAAAATAAAAAATAAATTTAAAAAAATGCTGCTGCGATGATAAATCGATGCAGAATTGATTTGTGGATGGATTCTGAGATCTTCCGAATGCATGGCGGTTCTCTCTATTAAGGGACACGTGATCCATGTTAGCCGTTACATGATCTCCAATAGTAATTAATACAGACCCTCTGATCTCCCAATAGTAAGATAATCTCTGGCGTGGCTGCCACATTCTCTCAGCATATCCTTGATGACCGTGTAAACAATAACATCATGCTCATTGTTGTTGCCATAGATGTATAGGTAGATTCCCCATTCGACCGCCATCTAAATAATAAGGCATCTGCCTACACATATCTATGGTTGTACCTGCATGAATGGTCATGTGACATGTGCGTTCGGGTTGTGTAGTGTAAACGGAGATGATTTCTAAAACTTGCGCACTTTAAAACGCACTTGTGTAAACAGGGCCTGAAGCATGCAGCGCCATCTGCTGTTCAAAACTAAACTCAGAATCAACTCGAGAAAGAATCGCAATGCATTCGGAAAATCTCGGGAATCGAATTCATTTTCCCAGCCGTATTCATTTTTATTCATAATGTCTGAGCTGAAGTGACGTATGTGCAGTGTTGGGTGTAACTAGTTACTGTAACTTAATTACTTTTCCCTTTGAAAAAGTAAAGTAAGGCATTACTCTTATTTTTTCTGTAATTACATCGTATGTAATTGAACTTAATACTGTGTATAGAACATTTACAACAGTGGATTTAACATCAAAAATTAAAGTCTGACCTTAAAATGCATGCTTTTTACGCACCCTTCTCACTTTAAATACTTTGGAGAGTTAGTGTCCTATACTCACTATTAACTAGTTGGTTATTAGCATGAATATTACTGTTTATTATTACTTAAAAAGCACATATTAATGTCTTATTCTTAAACGTAACAACTATTTTACTAAGTATTTTTATGCCGTAATTAGGAGTATTTTGACGCAAAAGTCACAGTTAATAGTGAGAATTGGACCCTAATCTAAAGTGTGACCAGAATAATTGATGTAGCTACTTGAAATAATTAAAAGAACCATCTCCTTGTATCATTAACTTGTCAAGGTTGATATAGGATTTAGAAAGTAATGGAGAGAGTAATTTTTACAGTAATCTAATTACATTGTTGAAGATGTAACTAGTAATTCATTACTTTTTTGGAGTAACTCACCCAACACTGCGTTTGTGTTGTAAATCTGTGCGTGTTTTCCCCCGCAGCTGGAGATCGATAACGGCGACGAGCTGACGGCCGATTTCCTCTACGACGAGGTTCATCCCAAGCAGCATGCGCACAAGCAGGCCTTCGCCAAACCGCGCGGGCCGCCCGGCCGAAGAGGCGAGCGCAGGATCACGCGACGACCCGGAGACGGCCAGGACGCCGACGATTAACCCGCCATCAGCAGACGAGGCCACGCCATTCATTCCTCACAGAATCCGACGCAGAACTATGCACAATGAGACACAAACACCTCTGCGGTGCGTTCACGAGGTGTACTTCAATTTCAAAACGAACCAACCAATTATTAAACGATATCGTGCAAGGCTTTAGTGATTTTAAACTGTGCCAAAATCAGGTCGTAGTTACTGCTGAAGACGTGACCTCTGAAAACATTCGCCATTCCTTTTATTGTGTCTCATATTGTTTTATTTTTCTATTTCTTACCAAACACGAGGGAGATGCCAATCACGGCTCTGATGGATCAAACTCATTTTTTTACGACATAAACTCATTTTTTGATATGATTGTTTTGGTTCCCATGTGCCAGGATGCTCATTTTTCTATGCAAATGCTGTTCTGTTGTTTTCTTTTCCAATGTTTTTGTCTCTGAGGTGCATTTCCCCGCCGTCTCCCGAGGCATTACGATGGAGCCAGATCAGGACGCGTTATTACGATGAATCTAAAAAGGGAAGATGGAAATACATGGGTGAATTCGATTGAATCACTGTTAGGTCAAAACGAACACAGGTCACATGGAGTATCTACTGTCATTTGGCAAACCACTGTTTAGCGTCCGTACTGTGACGGCAGCCGCTCTTGAGTTTCACATGTAGCCTGTCTGTGCCGTGTGTGTGTGTGTGTGTGTGAGTGAGTGTGTAGACGTATCAAATACTCGTCTATGTACAACTTTGTTTTTTTGTTTTTTAGAGAAAAATAAAGTATTTGAATCATTGAATGTACTGTCCTTTATTACATAATACAGCAGAGATTCACACGGGGCATTCTGGGTCTGCGTTTTGTGGCTAAATTTCAACAGGAATGTGAAATAAATATAGATTTACCCTGAAAAACTCATCTGTAGCTCTGGGAATGTGTTTGAAGATCTTCCAGTTCAGAGAGAACCTGACAATTAAAAAAAATAAATAATAATAATATATTAATATAAATGTGTGTATATTTTATTATTATATATCCTGTTTTTATGGCTTTTCAAATTTGTATACACTTGTATTTGTGTACACTTATGATTTGATAAATATATATTTATTTAATTTATATATAAAAAAACTATTAAATATAAAAACTATAAAATATTACCAATTAATCTGGTCAAATGTATGGTTAATGATTAAACTTACTAAATATAAAGATTAAAAATAAATATAAGTTACTAGATAGAACGATAGACAGACAGATAGATAGATACAAATAGACATATAGATAATATATAGTATAAAACAACTATAAAATATAATATGAAATTGTAATCTTTAAATATAATCATTCAAATAAAAATAAATATGAAAATGTTAATTCTATACTAAGCATTTAACAAACATGCAAATTAAACTATATAAACTATAGATTTCAAAACATCAAAACAAAAGAAAATCTTTTTAAATGTAATTTTTTATATACTTTTGGTTTAATATATATATTCAGAAAAATGTAATATAAAACAATATAATAATAAATCTTTATATAAACATTAAAATAACATTTAAATTAAAATATGCAATAAAAATAGTGCTGGGCAACAATTAATTGCATCCAAAATAAAAGCTTTTGTGTGCATAAAATGAAAATTTAAAAAGCTTTTCTTTTGTTTTGATGTTTTGAAATCTATAGTTTATATACTCTCTATCTCTCTCTCTCTCTCTCTCTCTCTCTATATATATATATATATATCGTATTGACCCGAATTATATAAGATGATGTTTTTTTTTTTTCTTGGAAATACATCTGAAAAAACGCAGTCGTCTTATATTCATGGTCTACAGTCTAGACTTTGACATGTCAATAATAGCCACAACAATAGGTGGCGCCAAACACACATAAAACGAGTGTGCCATGAAATATTTATTTTAATGGTATATCAAAAAGTGTATATTTTTCAGTGTCATTGTTGGTACATTTTACCAGTATTTACCATACTTTCAAAACAAAAATTAAAATAGGAAAAATATGCAATATGAAAATAATGTGTTTTACAGAGAGAGAAAAAAAAACAAGATTTGGATTTCTAAAAGCCTTTTCCCAAAAGGTACATCTGGAAAAAGGGGGGTCGTCTTATATTCGGGTCAATACAGCATATATCATTTTTTATATATTATATAATACATAATACAGATAATTCATACATAATAGTTAAGAAATATTACAAAGTTATAAAATATATATTTTTATAATATATTTTATACAATTATTTTATAAAATACTTTATTATAAATTAATAAAACAAATAATATTAAATAACAAAATTATATGAAAAATATAAAACAAATGTAAATGTAAAAATGCATGTTAAAATAAGTGTGTAGTATGTGAAATATTTCTCAAACTAAATAGAATAGAATATCTGGTAAATGATTAAACTTTAAGTCCATGATAACACACACACACACACACACACACACACACACACACACACACACCTCTGTGATGGTGGGCCTTTTGTTTTTCTTCTCGCAGAGACAATGAGAAGCCACGTCATACATCCTCTCCACCTCCTCCATCCGCCATCCCTCCATCTTCTTATCAATGAAGTCCTCCAGAGAGAGCTCTTCATCATCGATCTCGTCCTTCATCTCCATCTGAAACACACACACACGCACACAGCTCAGACTCAGTCTCTCTGCGACGCAGCTGGAGAGTTTGAGACTGAAGCTTCACCGACCAGCAGCTTGGGATCACGGCTTTCATCCACCGGAGGAAGACCAGACAGGATCTCCAGCAACACCTGCGCAAC
>CM071962.1:1557500-1605000 GCA_036784905.1 Acrossocheilus fasciatus | reverse complement strand
CCGCCGTCCTTCACGGGCCGATCGTCCCAGTCGCTCGTCATGGCCGTCAGCTCGCGGAGCGTGAACGTGTAGAAACCTGGAGGAGAGAGGTGGCTGATGGGTAACCGCTGAATAAGCTTGGGATCAAACTAACATATCTGTGTTTGTATGTTTGTTTGGTCGGTCTCAGGGATTCTGTATTTGTGAACAATGTCACATTCTTATATATGTATACATTCTTGAGTGCGTGTGTGCGTGTGTGTGTGTGTGTGTGTGTCCGGTGACAGAAGCAGACCTTCAGTGCCGCTCCAGGTGTTCTCCTCCGGACCGGTGCTGCTGTCCGGCTCCATCACCACGGGTCTGCTGACCGGTTTGATCATCTCAGGACGGATGCACGCCTCGGACGGACGCACCGCTGCTTCATACGGCAGCGTGCTGACCGACGCGGCGGAGGAGCCTGGGGTCAAACATCAGCGCCACACTGAGAACTACACAGCTTACTGAGATCATACCATACATCAAATCAAATCAAATCTTATTTATATAGCGCAAATAAACACAACAGTAGTTGACCGTTGTGCTGTACAGAAAGACAAAGCATAAATGTGACCCTGGACCACAAAACCAGTCATAAGGGTCAATATTAAGTCATCTTTACTTAATATCCTAATGATTTTTGGCATAAAAGAAAAATTTATAATTTTGACCCATACAGTGGGCTATTGCTACAAATATGCGTGTGCTGCTTATGACTGCTAGAAAAGCTAAAGCTAAAGTGGTGCTGAGCTGGATCACCTGCAGAGGCGAGGCGGAGGCTGTGATCGGGCAGCAGGACGCTGACGGCGGCGAGCAGCTGGTGACGGAGCAGAATCTCCACCAGATCTCCGACACTGCAGTCTGTGGTGCCCCAGTCGAACAGCATCTCCATCGTGGGACTCTTTCCCTGCAGAACCACCGCTTCAAACCTCCTGAGAACACAGGCAGAAGACAGTGAGCAGCCGCCTAGCAACCACACACAACACCCTAGCAACCGCACAGAACAGCCCTGCATTGTAGTGGTGAGTTCTGACCAGTGTTGGAGTAAAACTACAACTAAAAATATTATTATTTATTCTTTTTTATATAGATTTTTTAATATTTGTGGGTAATTAAAATAAAGCTGAAATAAAATAAAATATAAATATTAGATCAAAAACTTAAACTTAAAAAGCTAAAATTAAAAAAATAAATGAAATTTTCAAGTTTAAGTACTAAAACTGCTACAACTAAACTTTAAATAAATATTTAAAAAATACAATGAAAATAAAATATTTTTAAAAAGTATATATTTTATATACAATTGATTATAAATATTTACATTATTTTATTATATATATATATATTAGTGCAGTCAAACGATTAATCACATATAAAGTAAAACTTTTTGTTTACATAATATATGTATGTGTACTGTGTTTATTTATTATGTATATATAAATGCACACACATTCAGTATATATTTTGAAAATATTTATATGTATATACATTTATATATTCGTATTATTAGATTTTATATTCTATATAAATATATTTAATATATAAACATAATATATTTTTCTTAAATGTATACATGCATGTGTTTGTATTTATACATACATAATAAATATACACAATACACGTACATATATTATGTAAACAAAAACTTTTATTTTGGATGCGATTAAAATCATTATAAAATAAAAACAATGACAAAAGCTTAAACTAAAATTGAAATGAAAACTGAATATCAACGCTAGTTCAATTTATTGAAAAATAATATAATAGTACATAGCCAAATAATAGCATATGAAAATATCATATAAATACTAATAAAATAACAATGGGCAGAACTATCAATAGAACGACAGAACAAATTTTTGGTAACTGAAATAAAATAAAATACAATAAAATATTAAATTAAAATGAGAAATGTTGGCTTAGCAATAAATACATAAAAATGAAAGGAAAATAGTGATTAAAAAATTATAAAAAATTAGTGCTGTCAAACGATTAATCAAAATCGACTTTATTTACTTTACTAGCACACATTGCTAGTCTTGAAGTTAACTGTTTGTGTTTTTCTGTGAGTGTATCACCGGATGTGCTGCTGCGAGTATCGCGGTTCTCCGGAGGGTTTGGTGATGCCCATCGCGACGCTCCTCCAGGTCTCCTGTGGGTCCAGCAGGTCTGACAGGGCTCTCAGCGCGGAGAACCGGAGCTTCCGAACCGGGGTGTCCCGTGTCACCTCACACATGATCCGTTATCAGCGTCTGTCCTTCACAAATAACACTCAGATCTCCCGAAAGTGCCCCTCATCAAGAGACAGAAACTTCCTTGGTCTGTTGTCATTTCCCCTTCCTACAACATCCGCTTTAAACTGGAAATGAATGAGGTTACAATGTAGAAACGTTAATGTAGGGATGTCTACGCAAGCACCAGGCGTCAAAGTTAGTTGTATACATTAAAAAGTGCGTTTTTACTATCGAGATAAAATACAATCGGCTACAAGTCGTGGAAAGTTGTTATTCCTGCAGAGGGCGCTGAACGTTTTGTCTTACAGTCGACTGTGATTGGTTCTGCCTGACCTGCGCTGAGAAAAGTAACAGGTGTCACGTGACAACGCACGTTTCTTACTGATTTTATTTCTCACCAATATTTTTCTTTTTTCTTCACTTTAATACATGCATACCTTTATTTTATGTTGTGAGTTATTATTAGAATTATTTTTTAAGACTCGACCGTGTTCAAAGTAATGATTGGCAGGCAACGTGTCCAATCAGCGTTCACTATATCGGTGAAGGCGGGTAAATATGAAATCAACCAAAATCCCAGCACTGATGAATCATCAGTGATGATAACTCATTGCAAAAGTAAAAATATAAGTAAATACATGTAGATTTTGTGTTCAGAATGTCTGCCCATCAAAAAGTAATAAGTCTCTATTATTTAATGTCCGTAAATGTACAGGTGTGTCCTCGTGCCCGTGGCGTTCACTCTTCCAAACTGTGTCAATCAAAACTTTGGATATATTGCAAAGACAAAGTTTAACTCATCTAAATGATAAGATAAATGTTTATGTTTCTGGCCGCCGTGTGCAAATTGTACTCCCTTACAACGAGACTGTATTATATGATTATATATAAAATTTATATCAGATGATTTAATACCGAGGAATGATTGAATACTGTTGATATCTGTTACTTTTCTCAGCGCTGGTCGAAAATCGACCAATCACAGTCCGCTACGAGTAATTACGATGATAATCATTATAACTTCTATAATTATCATTATTTATATTATGATTTTTTTTTTTTTTTTTTTACATACGTTCTTATTTTTAATTTTACTTTTAAATATTTTATCATTATTACTATTAGCCAATTATTAATAGCCTATTATTATTCAATTTCTTCATTTTTTATTTTAATTTTTATTTTATTTGTATGTGATTTATAAATCATTGAATTTAATAGAATTTAACCATTGTAGTGAAAGCAGTGTATACAGTCTACTGGACCGCTAGGTGGCGCAATAGAATTGAGTTTCCTGGTTTAAATCTTTCAAAATGAAAAAACTGATGTATAGAAATGAGCAATTACTGGTTCAGTGGGTTTGAGAGCCTGAATGAAATCGGCTTTATTTCCATTTACCTTTAATTTGAGGATTTTTGAATAATTAACAGAAATATTAAGTAGTAGTATGTTTGGTGACTGATGATTTTTAGTTTCTTGCTAAATCACGCTGGAGAACAGGTCTTGTTTATAACAGCTCCAATGCAAATTGATGTTCTGATAAATATGCCTGTAATATAATTTGAAATGAAAACTATTGCAATAAATCAGACAAATGCAAAGTCATTTTAACAAATGCTCTTACACGTTACACAAGAGAGTTGCATGCATATGCATTTAATTAATCACTCAAATTGCATGATTAATTTGTAGGAGACAGTGTTACAGTCGTTTGCTTGGAAAGAGTATGCTTTCTGATTATTCATTGTGCTTTCAGGCTCCAGAAAGCATTGAAGAACTTTTACTTTTAAGAGTTAAGATGTTCCTGAAAGGTTGTTGTGCCGAAAGTCTTTGTTTTCATTTTAACCCAGCTTGAGTGAATGAGATAGACCGTGAAACGCGAGCGAGGGAGTGCTTTTCTTCTCCTCTTCTCTCTGACAGATGCACATGGAGGATATTCTCTCGTTCTATCTGTAGTCTTCAGACTGGATGCCAGAAACCCGCCGGTTTCATTGAGAAAACCTGCAGGAGAACCCAGAAAACAGGATGCGCCCTGAATCGTGACCTGCTTTGAGTGTCACATATAATTACGTTAATGATCCAGGCGTACACAAGCTGGAGTGTTTGCTTTAACACGGAGACATCCGCAGTGGCCCATTTACTCAGGACACCTGGCTTCAGCGCATTAGAGGATGTTTTATACACATCTGTCATTGTGTGTTATGTAGTTTTAATGTACACACCACTCCAGGGGCTTTCGGCTCGTTTATATCTTTAAACAAATAATTACACAAACGCATCTGTGCTGAAAAGTAACTGGATTAATCATGTTATAGTAGCGTGAAAGGAACCACGCTGATGGCAAGTTGGACTGAGACGGGCTCCAGGTGCACCTGTGATGTCATTTCCTGTCTGGAAAAGTGAAGTTGAACACCTGGGATGGATTTGTGGATGCTTTTGGGGCGGCTTATAGTAAAAAAAAACAGCAATCAGTCACTAGAATACCACCAAAAGTGCTGTATGTTCTTAATGGACTTATTTTAATTGCATAGCTTTGATGAACTGATTAACTTTGATGTAGTTCCCCCACCTGTGTATAGAGGGCAGCAGTGAGCTTTAGAAAAATAGGCTTAAAGTAATTGGATTTGTATATTTTCTGAGCATAGGAGTGCCATTGTCTGCCTGTGCAGAATTCACCATCATGATTGTAGGGTGTTGTAGGTGCTTGCAAGGGTTTTTTTTAGCACATCGCTATGCAGTTTCTAGATTATTTGGGGTGTTTGCCAGGATATTTCTAAGGTACGGCGAGAGCTCAGCACGCTGTGACTTAAGAAAACACACGCAAATAGAAAAAGCAACAGCAAATTAAGAAAACATCTTCGTCAGTTGGACAGCACGTTCTGCAAATGCTCACAACACGAACAAATACACAAACGCGCTGCAAGAATACAGAAATGAAAATTAGGCATGGTTTCACTACAAATAAAACCAAAAAGAAAGCATGGTTACTATAGTTAAACCATGGTAATTGAATCAGTCATGATATTTGTAGTAAATGGTAGTAAATAATACGCTAAAAAACATAGTTACTACACTTGCATAATAAAACCATGGTTAATTTTTGTAAATGAAATGCTTCACGGGGACCCCAACAATGCTTACGAAAATTAGCTATGGTTTTACTATAGTAAAAGTATGGTAACCTTTTTTGTGTGTGTGTGTGTGTGTGTGTGTATTGTTTTCCATTTGTATAACCACAGTTGTATAAATACCATGGTTAAATGATGGTTAGTGTAGCAAAACCATGGTTCATTTTTGTAAGGGAAGTTCAATTCAGGTTTATTTGTATAGCGCTTTTCAAGATACAAATCATTGCAAAGCAGCTTTCTACAATATATTTAGTAGTTTATAACAAAGAAGTTGTAAAAGTTAGTTAGCATAATGTTTCGCAGTTACAGTAATTGTGTATTTTGTATGCTTATTTAGGTTAATAATATCAACAACAAAAAAAGCGAAGGAATCATATGGCTGTGATCAGGATGTTAAAATAAACAACACTGATGTAAACACTGATAAGCATATCCCAGCCGGGTTTGTCACTCGTTATGGTTCCCTTAAACATTTCCGATGTAGCCTGTGTGTATTTGCAGCGCTTTTCTGTATTTGGTTGTGTTGCGAGTATTCTTAGCTGCTTTGTGTGTTTATGTTTTATCACATTGCTGTGCAGTTTCCAGTGTATTCTGGGTGGTTTACAGGCTGTTGCTTTTTTTGTGTGTGTGGTTTTTACTTTTTACTTTGCAGTATGTTGTTCTGCAGTGTCCTCTTTTTTTCTTTTTTACTCAAAATAGATTTTTACATTCTTTAGGTGTCTGTAAAATTCACTACCATGATTCTAGGGCATTGTAGATGGTTGCAAGGGTGTTGCGAAGCAGTTGCTAAGGTGTTTTATGTGTTCTACTTTTCACAATGTTGCTATGCAGTTTTTAGGGTATTTTGTATGGTTACCGGTGTGTGTATATGAGTGTGTATATATGCACAATTATATATATATATATATATATATATATACTGCAATTACTTTTTACCACTTTGCCATACAGTTCCTAGTGTATTCTGTTTGGTTGGTAGGGAGTTACTATGTGGTTGCCAGGGTGTTGCTATGCAGCTGCTTATGTTCTACCACATTGCTGTTTCTAGTGTATTTTGGGTGGTTGCCAGGGCGTTGCTAAGGAGCTTTGTGTGTGTGTGTGTGTGTGTGTGTGTGTGTGTGGTTTTTACTTTTCACTTTGCAGTATGTTCTGCAGTTGTTGTTTTTTTTACTTTGGTTGGTAGGGAGTTGCTAAGGTATTTTATGTGGTGTTAACTTCTTACAATGTTATTTTGCAGTTTCTAGGGTGTTCTGTGTGGTTGCCAGGGTGTTACTATGTGGAGCGCAAAGGTGTTTTGTGTAATTAAATGTGTTTTTTTTTTACCCAGGGTATTCTGGGTGTCTGTAAAAAAGAAACATGGACGCCAGCAGGTTAACCTGTTTTGGTTTTGTCAGTGTTTATCGTAACGTCTGATCTTAATGCTGCTGTGTTAGTGAACACTCATGCTATATATTTCCCATTGCTTTGAACTTTGACCCTGACATTTCAGCGTCCCGCAGAGGGTTCATTTGATAAGAACAGAGTAAGAGAGAGAAGGTCGGTGTGGAGAAAACCTTATTAAGAGGCCTTGATAAATCTATACCTTGAAAGATCTCCTCAGACTGATCCTAAGTCAGGGCTAAAGGGCAGCTTCTCAGCAGTACTACAGAGCAGGAGCTCAAGGGACTAGTCAGTGAAGCTGATCAAGGCTTAACTTATTCTGTGGGAATCAGAGGGGAGTCAGACTGAACCGCTGACCCCTGATTAGACACAAATCACTCCCTCCGGCACTGGCCACTCAATGATTATAATGAAGCTCTTCAGGCCATTACCCAGGATTCCCTGCTCATGCTAACCATGGTCAGTTCGTCAAAGTGTTTTGATGGACAGATCTGTTCTGATATCAGTCTTACTGAAGCGTCTCTTTGTAATCTAATCCAGAAACCTCAGGAGCTTTTAAACCTCTCCCTCTAGAAGACTCTGAATATTCTGTAGTGTGATTCGTTTTGTCATTATGTTGCATTGCTAGTTTTGATCCTGGTATCAACATACTGTATATGTTTTGCATTATTGCATTAGTGTGTGTTGATATGCAGTTTCCAGGGTATTCTGTGTGGTTGCCAAGGTGTTGATATGCAGTTTTAAGGTGTTTTATGTGTTGTTTACTTTTTACCATGTTGATATTCAGTGATATTCTGGGTGGTTGCCAGGGTGTTGCTAAGCAGATTCTAGGGTATTCTTGGTGGTTGCCAGGGTGGTGATATGCAGTTTCTTGGGTATTCTTGGTGGTTGCCAGGGTGTTGCTATGCAGTTTCTTGGGTATTCTTGGTGGTTGCCAGGGTGTGTGTTGATATTCAGTTTTCCAGGGTATTCTGTGTGGTTGCCGAGGTGTTGATATGCAGTTTTAAGGTGTTTTATGTGTTCTTTACTTTTCACCATGTTGATATGCAATTTCTATGATATTCTGGGTGGTTGCCAGGGTGTTGCTATGCAGATTCTAGGGTGTTCTTGGTGGTTGCCAGGATGCTGATATGCAGTTTCTAGGTGTTGGCAAGGTTGTTGCTGTGCTGTTTGTAAAGTGTTTTGTGTGGTGTTGTTGTTTTACTTTTTACCCTGTTGCTATGCGGTTTCTAGGGTCTCCTTGATGGTTGCTAGGACATTGCTATGTTGTTGTCAAGGTGTTTAATGTGGCGTTACAGTTAGTACTTTATAAAACTAGATTTGTACATATTCTGAGAACTTTTTATTTTTTTTATGCAGTTGCCATGGTGTTTTGGTGTTTTTGTCGATTATTTTTTATAAAATAAAATGCAAAGTGAAAGTCATAAATTATTGTGATAATAATAATAAATGACGTGTTTAATTCAGCAGGTATCATCCAGTTATCATTTTGGAAACACTTATTTTGCATGTTTCATTTAATTTTACGTAGTTTTGGCTTGATTTCTGTTAGTATGAAAAATGAATCAAGAACCTTTTCAGAATAACACTTTTGTTTTTTTCTTCACACTGGAAATGGAAGGTCAAGTTGAGTGTATTGCATTATGGGATACAATATTTCACAGAGTGTTTTGGACTGCACATTTTGGCACATGTAGTAGATCATCTTAATATTCTATAAATATGTGGCACAGTATACATACTACAGAAATAGTTTGAGAAGTATAGTAGTGTATTATACTGAACACGAACGTCCTGTTGTAAAATCATACCTGCAGTCCATTGAGGTCGATGCATCTATAAGAGCCACAGAAAGACAAATAGAAAAGCTTTATGGAAATATAATAGGTGAATGAAGACATGAAGTCTTTAAATGGGTTTGCTAATGCTTTCTTTGTGATGTAGAGGAAAGGCAGCTTTTGTGGACCGTGTTTACATTTGCCTGTTCGGACGTTTGACTAGAATTGACATAAATGGTGTGAAGCAGCATTCAGGCTGTAGATTCAGTGTTTTCATCCCTTGTTCAGGTTTTGGCCCTTCTAACGGATGTACAAACACTGCTTGGCTTGGCTAACTAGTCTCGAGTTTGAAAGGACACGGACACACGCTGCAGCTAAATAAACAGCCTTCAGGCTTCGTTGCTGGATTTCTTAAAGTCTTCAAAGGGTCTTTAGCTTGCGATACAAAAGGGACGTGTGACAAAAGCAGCGAGGAACACAGCGCTTGTTTCCTATGCGGGTCCGTGCGTGTTGGAGTCAGTCAGGTGTTGAGCTTTGTGTTTTAGCTCTTCAGTGTCTCTGATGTGATCTTCAATGGACGCCGTGGATCATGCAGGTGTATCTGAACACAATCGCATTTAGCTCAATGAGATCTGAGCAGTTCAGACAATTTAGGCTTATTAAAGCAATAGGACATGCACTCATAATTTGTATGCTACAGTATTTATATGTTTTGCAAGTTAATGAGTAATTTTACTACAAATTTCTGTCCTTTCAGCCATGAAGTAAAGGAAGATGTTTTGTCTGGAGTTTGGCTTCTAGTTCTGTCATTAGTGGATTTTTCTGAAACTGATAACCAAATTTGTGAAATCTGGCTAATAACTAATAATCCGCCGATAGTTTTGCAGATACTGATAACTAAGCTGTAAAATCTTGCCAATAACCGATTAATTGGTATTAATACCGATTATAAGTAATACCAATTAATCAGTATTTTGGAGATACTGATTAAGTTGTAGTTTTTCAATGAAAAAATGAATATGTGCTGATACTGATAACGAGGCCCTAAGTTGTAAAATCTGGCCAAATAACCAATAAATCAGCCAATAGATTTGCAGATACTGATGATTAAGTTGTAAAATGTGGCCAATAACTGATTATTTAGAGTTTTGCAGATACAAAGTTGTAAAATATGGCTAACAACCAATTAATTGGTTGATAAAACCAGTAATATCAAAAGATAATATTCAGCTTTCAGCAGTTGTAAAACCTGGCCAAAAACCAATAATTTTGCCAAATTTGATAACTAAGTTGTAAAATCTGGCCAAAAACCAATTAATCGGCTGGTACTTTTGCAGGTACTGATAAATATATTGTAAAAATCTGGCCAATAACCAATAATCAGCCAATAGCTTTGCAGATACTGATGATTATTTGTGGAATGCGGCCAATAACCGATTAATCGGTCAAGAGTTTTGCAGATACTAAGTTGTAAAATCTGGCTGACAACCAATTAATTGGTTTATAAAACCAGTAATATCAAAAGAAAACGTTCAGCTTTCAATTAAAATATGTGCTGATACTGATAACTAAGTTGTAAAATATGGTCAATAACTGATTAATTGGCCAATACTTTTGCAGATACTGATGAAGTTGTAAAATCTGGCCAACGACAGATTCATTTGCCGATAAAACCAATAATATCAAAAGAAAGCGTTCAGCTTTCAGCAGTTGTAAAACCTGGCCAAAAACCCAATAATTTTGCCAAATTTGATAACTAAGTTGTAAAATCTGTCCAAAAACCAATAATTTTGCCAAATTTGATAACTAAGTTGTAAAATCTGGCAAAAAAAACAATTAATCGGCTGGTACTTTTGCAGGTACTGATAAATATGTTGTAAAAATCTGGCCAATAACCAATAATCAGCCAATAGCTTTGCAGATACTGATGATTAAGTTGCGGCCAATAACCGATTAATCGGTCAGGAGTTTTGCAGATACTAAGCTGCAAAATCTGACTGACAACCAATTAATTGGCAGATAAAACCAGTAATATCAAAAGATAACGTTCAGCTTTCAGTGAAAATATATTGAAGCATTTTTCAAAATAACAACTTGTCATATAAAATGTGTAAATGATGTACAAGAAAAGGAGAGAGGGAGAGTAAAAAGGCATGTATTAAATCTTATCGATCTTTATTTGTGTATTACAGAATCAAGAAGTTCCTGCTTAAGATATCCACATCGCCCATCAAAAACTCAACCTCTAGTTGTTATACAGCCAAACATGTTGGCATTATGCAAATGTGAATGTTATATTGGGATTAATTATGTAAAGTGTAAGTGTGTTTGAGCAGTTTAAGGTGGGTTTTTGCACTAGCACAAGCACGTAATCCAGACAAACACTGAGCCGGACCGGTTTCTGCCCACCTCCGAGAGGGTAGACGGGGTTCAATCTCGGTGTGTGGTACTAAACCTCCAGCACATCGCTGCACCCTAATGCCACGTCTCCTGATCCACAAACAACAGGCCAGCTTGTGTGGCATCGTTAGCGCTCCACGCCAATCCTGCCCGCTAATGAAAAACACTCTTACAGCAGTGAAGCATGTAATCCAGACTCTGCTCATTCAGTTTGTATCATTCTGAATTAGTTTTGTCTTTTGTCATTTAACTTGTAGTTAATAGTTTAACCTTCCTTTTGCTTAAATCTGTTTTTGTAGTAGTTTTTGCTAAATATAATGTATATTCATTTTTAAGTTTTAGGAATGTTGTTGTGTTTTTGTACTTTTTGTCTATATGCTGTAGTTTTTTTATTCATTTTTAAGTTTTAGTTAAAGTTTTAGTCATTTTGTAGTTTTGTCATTATTTGATGTCTAAATAGTTTTTATTCACTTTTAAGTTTTAAAATTGAAGCAATTTTGTTGTGTTTTTGTCATTTTGTTCATTTTTAATGTCTATAGTTTTAATTAATTTTTATTTAAGTTTTAGTTAAAGATTTAGTAATTTTGTTTTTGTCATTTTTGCAGTTTTGTCATATTTATTTTTAAGTTTTAAAGTTTTCTTAATTTCTAGTATTTGTTTTTTTGTTTTTAAACCTCTATATAGTTTTTATTTTATTTTTAAGTTTTTGTAAAAGCTTTAGTAAATTTGTGATTTTGTCATTTTATTCAAGTTCTTTTACTGTTGTTTTTATTAATTTTTATTTGAGTTTTAGTCATTTTATTTGGAGTTTAACATATATATATATATTTTTTTAAGTTTTCATAATTTTGCTGTGTTGTCATTTTTTAAATTCATTTTTATTAGTTTCATGTACATTTTTTTGTAATTTTGCTTTTGTCATTTTTGTAGTTTTTATAAATTTTTAAGTTTTAAAGTTTTACTATTTTTGTTATTATTATTTTTTACATCTTTGCATTCATTTTTTATTTCGGTTTTAGTTATTTTTAAGTACATCAAGTTAAACTAAATAAAAATAAGAAATGTTGCAACTAGCTGAAATAAAAGTTGATTGATGATTTGATGATTTTTGACCATACTATACGTAGCATAATTTGGTTTTAGCTTTAATAAGCCTGGTTTGGAATAGCAGAACTCCGCTGTGGCCTTTACGGAGAAATCCGTGCTGATTGAGTCATTCTGATACCGGCTGTATCCCGTACGGAATGCCAGGATTCTGTAATTCCCAGAGGAGGTGGAGTGGAAAAGCGTGAGAGCGAAATTCCCAGCGAGCGGAAGGCTGAGGGCAGTGAGCTGAGGAGACGCCCCGTCGTCTAAAAGAGTCATTTGCTGCTATAAACATACTGGGCTCCACGCTGCAGCCACAGCGGCCCACGTTAGTGCTGACCAGAGCCAATGTCACAATCTGATTATTCCACTACGCCGGATCTTTAAGTGGTTTATACACCACCTACTGTTAGCGCTAACTATTCCACCACGAGCACACAGAACAAATGAGCAAAACTCATAGTCCAACCCTTTCTGTGATCTTTATTTGAACAAGCGCTTGAGTGAGTCTCACAAACAGTGTCATGAACATATTAGGGTCATATTTTACTACAAAATTAGAAATTATATTTTGCATAAAGGAAATTAAGCCTATTTGTAAGGCCTTTTTATTTATTTATTTACTTTTTTCTACTTTTTATGAGAATGTAACACATTTAACCTTAACTCATGAAGTTCATTAATGCTTAAAGTATTTAATGTTTTATTTATAAAGTATTTGTAAATCATAGTAGGATTTGTTATAGTTCAATATGTGCACATTTTACTACAAAAGGTACTGTAATATGGTGATAAGAATTTTATTTTTATGATAATTTATATTTTATATCATAAATATATATTTATATACTGTGTGTGTGTGTGTATATATATATATATATATATATATATATATATATATATATATATATATATATATATATATATATATATATATATAATATAATTTTTTTTAATAATTTTCTTTCTTTTTCAGAAAATTTGAAATGATATTTTGCATAAAGAAAATTCAGCCTGTTTGGCATTTTTATGAGACTCAATTTTTTTTTTTTTAAAGCTTAAAAGCTTATTACAGTAATGCTTTAAAAAGTATAAATAATTTTAAACAAACTATTTGTAGTTCATAGCTGTATTTGTCATAGTAAATTAAATTTATGCACATTTAGTAATAAAAAAAATGTCCAGAAATTTTTGTTACAGTATTATGGTGATAAAAATGCAATTTTTAGTGAATGTGTTATATTTTATATTTAATAATTTACATTTTAATCTTTTTAATACATTTATTTCTATATTAATTATATACACGTAATTTTATAAATATATTTTAAAATTAAAATGGTTTCATATGAAGAATTTTATTTTTATAATATTATTTTGTGTATTAATATTTTAATTGGTTTATTTTAATATATTTATGTGTACAAGACAATATAATATTTATAATTTTTGGTTTCTGTGGTGAAATATTTCTTCATAAGATTCATTGTTTCAGAAAAGTTGATCAAAGTCTAATCTAAACATCACGGGAAACTTTTGTTTCATCTGTCAAGTCAAACTTTAAGTCCCTCTTTTCAGACACATTCAAAAACATCTGCACATTTATTCCCTTTTTGTCTTGAATCCAGCTTATAAATCAGCTAAAATAAAGTGGCATGCTCATGTTCACCCTTCAGGTCGCTAAAACATGCGTTTTAACATGCTAAACGATTTAGTAAATGAGCCCCTGTGAGATTCTATATGTAGAACATTTACAGCTCAGACTGTCAAAGCGGAGCAGCATGTGCTTTTCATCGTGTATAGTCCACGTCCCTGTAATCTGCTCTTTCCTGACGCTCACGCTGGCGTGTTTGTTTGAGTGACACATCGAGCTCCAAAACTGAACTTTCTTTAGATGTACTCTTCAATTACCACCATACCAATCTTCCCACCACTGCCGACATGCTGTTTTTGAAGTTTTAAAGCATTCAGCCTAATAATTTTAACGTGCGCTTAGTGATCTCAAAACTTTAAGATGCTATTCACTGAAAATCTTTCCTTCCGCCAAAGCTTTCCAATTATGTAAATCTTTAGAGAAATTAATTGATTGAACCCCTTTTAAATTTCAACACATTTTGACTGCAATGTGAATATCAATTTTACTGAAATAGATATCTGTATTTTTAGTTTCCTCCATTTATAAATGATAATTCAAGAGCATTTTAATAGAGTTTGTTAGTATTAATGGTACGTAATGTTAAAATATGTTCAAAAAATGTTAACATTTTTAGTGAAAGAACAAATGCAAGACCCTCAAAATACACTTTATTTATTTATTTTACATTTATTCCAATTTAGTTAATACTTTGATTATATATTCTTCTAAATTTTAAACAGTGATTCATGTATAATTTTTGGTGTGATTCATGTGAAATTTCAAAGAATTTCTACATTTCTTAATTAATCAAAATGGGGTAAATGCAATAATAACATGGTAACATTAGAAGATACAATATGGTTTTAGTTCAGAAATATTAAGTTATGACTCTTTTATAAAATAACAATTCTTCTTGTGCAAATGGTGTACAGATAGTGTACAGATTTTGAATACGTTATGATGGTTAAAGTACATATAGCTTTGCTTAAATTTAATCTAAAGTTAACATTAATGCATGCATGCAGCACTAATTATTCTCCAATTAATTTTCATTAATAATGCCATATAAACACATGGCTACATGGGTTTAGATCTACATGGTGTTTTTGGGTGAACTAGTTCTTTAAATCAGATTATTAGCTCTTTCTCAGGATGAATATGTGGTTGATAAATGTCTATATCAGCTTAGCGCGTGTCTAAGCTTCTGTTTTTTCAGGATAGCTCAGTGCTGACTTCAAAAGAGGAAATATTGATCAGAGAACCAACACAGATGACATAAGGAAGACAAGTTGTGTTCAATTAGAGCGGAGATAACGCGAGTCTCCAGACGGATCTCCATCTGTGTCCTGGAGCCAAAGGTTCCCGTTTGACATTGTTTCACTGAGGGTGTGTAGATGTTATCTGGTTTATTTGCTCAGTCCCGTTCGTTCCCGATCACAAACGTGAGATGTGAGACAAGAGATAAACAGGAAGAGACACCTGAGGCTTTCACTGCTGACCTGAGACCTTTGGCGAACTATTTTTGGGGTTTTATGATACTTTGTTGGGGACTTTCGGATCTTAGATCTTTAACTGATCATCTCAGATGGTGTCCAGTTGCAATTATGAACCTTACTGAAAATTATTTGGTGTTGCAGCAATTTTCACTCAGAAATTGCTAGCAAATTTCACAATGAATTAATTAGTAAGTAACACACTGAATGAAATGTGAAATTGTGAGGTTGAAAGACTAAGATAGTATTTTCTTGTAAAACTTACTCCAATAATTATTGAAGTTTACTTACATAACATAATAAAAATATAATAAAGTTAATTACGAGATATAAACTCAGAATTGCGAGATATAAACTCAGAATTGCGAGACACAAACTCAGAATTGTGAGATATTTACTTATAATTGTGAGATATAAATTCAGAAATGGGAGAAATTAAACTCGGAATTGCGAGATAAACTCAGAATTGTGAGATATTTACTTATAATTGCGAGATATAAACTCAGAATTGTGAGATATAAATGAACTCAGAATTGCGAGATATAAACTCAGAATTGTGAGATATAAACTTGGAATTATGAGATATAAACTCGAAATTGTGAGATATAAACTCAGAATTGTGAGATATAAATAAACTCAGAATTGCGAGATATTTACTTATAATTGCGAGATATAAACTCAGAATTGTGAGATATTTACTTGTAATTGCGAGATATAAATTTAGAATTGTGAGATATTTACTTATAATTGCGAGATATAAACTCAGAATTGTGAGATATAAATAAACTCAGAATTGCGAGATATAAACTCAGAATTGCAAGATATAAACTCAGAATTATGAGATATAAACTTGGAATTATGAGATATAAACTCAGAATTGTGAGATATAAATAAACTCGGAATTGGGAGATATAAACTCGCAATTGTGAGATATAAACTTGGAATTATGAGACATAAACTCAGAATTGTGAGATATAAATAAACTCAGAATTGCGAGATATAAACTCGGAATTGTGAGATATAAACTCGGAATTGCGAGATATAAATAAACTCAGAATTGCGAGATAAAAGCTCGGAATTGTGAGATATAAACTCAGAATTGTGAGATATAAATAAACTCAGAATTGTGAGATATAAATAAACTCAGAATTGTGAGATGTAAACTCGGAATGTGAGATATAAACTTGGAATTGTGAGATAAACTCGGAATTGTGAGATATAAATAAACTCGGAATTGTGAGATATTTACTTAGAATTGTGAGATATAAATAAATTCAGAATTGTGAGATATTTACTTAGAATTGCGAGATATAAACTCTGAATTGTGAGATATAAATAAACTCGGAATTGGGAGATATAAACTCGCAATTGTGAGATATAAACTTGGAATTATGAGACATAAACTCAGAATTGTGAGATATAAATAAACTCAGAATTGCGAGATATAAACTCGGAATTGTGAGATATAAACTCGGAATTGCGAGATATAAATAAACTCAGAATTGCGAGATAAAAGCTCGGAATTGTGAGATATAAACTCAGAATTGTGAGATATAAATAAACTCAGAATTGTGAGATATAAATAAACTCAGAATTGTGAGATGTAAACTCGGAATGTGAGATATAAACTTGGAATTGTGAGATAAACTCGGAATTGTGAGATATAAATAAACTCGGAATTGTGAGATATTTACTTAGAATTGTGAGATATAAATAAATTCAGAATTGTGAGATATTTACTTAGAATTGCGAGATATAAACTCTGAATTGTGAGATATTTACTTAGAATTGCGAGATATAAACTCGGAATTGTGAGATATAAATAAACTCAGAATTGTGAGATATTTACTTAGAATTGTGAGATATAAACTCAGAATTGTGAGATATAAACTCAGAATTGTGAGATATAAATAAACTCAGAATTGCGAGATATAAACTCGGAATTGTGAGATATAAACTCGGAATTGTGAGATAAACTCGGAATTGTGAGATATAAATAAACTCGGAATTGTGAGATATTTACTTAGAATTGTGAGATATAAATAAATTCAGAATTGTGAGATATTTACTTAGAATTGCGAGATATAAACTCTGAATTGTGAGATATTTACTTAGAATTGCGAGATATAAACTCGGAATTGTGAGATATAAATAAACTCAGAATTGTGAGATATTTACTTAGAATTGTGAGATATAAACTCAGAATTGTGAGATATAAACTCAGAATTGTGAGATATAAATAAACTCAGAATTGCGAGATATAAACTCGGAATTGTGAGATATAAACTCGGAATTGTGAGATATTTACTTAGAATTGCGAGATATAAACTCGGAATTGCGAGATATAAATAAACTCAGAATTGCGAGATATAAACTCGGAATTGTGAGATATAAATAAACTCAGAATTGCGAGATATAAACTCGGAATTGTGAGATATAAATAAACTCAGAATTGCGAGATATAAACTCGGAATTGTGAGATATAAATAAACTCAGAATTGCGAGATATAAACTCGGAATTGTGAGATATAAACTCGGAATTGCGAGATATAAATAAACTCAGAATTGCGAGATATAAACTCGGAATTGTGAGATATTTACTTAGAATTGCGAGATATAAACTCGGAATTGCGAGATATAAATAAACTCAGAATTTTGAGATATTTACTTAGAATTGTGAGATATAAACTCGTAATTGTGAGATATAAATAAACTCAGACTTGCGAGATATAAACTCGGAAAGTGAGATATAAACTTGGAATTGTGAGATATAAATAAACTCAGAATTGCGAGATATAAACTCGGAAAGTGAGATATAAACTCAGAATTGTGAGATATAAATAAACTCAGAATTGCGAGATATAAACTCGGAATTGTGAGATATAAACTCGGAATTGTGAGATATAAATAAACTCAGAATTGCGAGATAAAAACTCGAAATTGTGAGATATAAACTTGGAATTGTGAGATATAAACTCGGAATTGTGAGATATAAACTCGGAATTGTGAGATATAAATAAACTCAGAATTGCGAGATAAAAACTCGGAATTGTGAGATATAAACTCGGAATTGTGAGATATAAATAAACTCAGAATTGCGAGATAAAAACTCGGAATTGTGAGATATAAACTCGGAATTGTGAGATATTTACTTAGAATTGCAAGATATAAACTCGGAATTGCAAGATATAAATAAACTCAGAATTGCGAGATAAACTCAGAATTTTGAGATATCTACTTAGAATTGTGAGATATAAACTCGGAATTGTGAGATATAAATAAACTCAGAATTGCGAGATATAAACTCGGAAAGTGAGATATAAATAAACTCAGAAATGGGAGAAATTAAACTCGGAATTGCGAGATATTACTTAGAATAGCGAAACATTAACTTTAAAGATAAGATATAAACTTAAAATTACATTTCACATTTTATATCTTGCAATTTTGAGAAATTTTTCTCAGAACTGAGAAAAAAGATAGAACTGTGAGATAAAAAGTCACAATTAACTTTATTAATTTATTCCATGGTGGAAACTTTGAGAAATCATTCTTTACATTGAACAGTGGTAAAACCAATTGTTTATTTGGACACGGCACTGTGGTTATACCATAGTAGGTTGGATGTTATATATAAAAGTGTCATGTTATTACCACAGTACTGAGAGCATTAGTGTTATTAGTCTGTCAGGACGCATCATGGAACATTTCTCGAGGTTAAGCTTGTTTTTGGTCTCTCAGAAGTAATGTTAAACGTGTGTGTGTGACTCAGCGTCTGAATATGAGTTTTATATCAGTGATCTCTCTGTTCTGTGGCTCTTCCAGCTCAACCCTCGCACTACAAAGTGAAGCGGTTGACCTCTGACCTCAACCCATGAGGTTAAGAGAGGTTCCACAGGTCATGAGGTAATGACACCTTTTAGACCATCAATAGAAATTACACTCTAACCTCCAGACGTGACTGCATGCTTGGCCTTGAGTGACACATGCACACATACACACACAAATAGGCTCTGTTCCAAAACCTAGTGAGCTGCCTATCTGGGCATCATGTGTGCTAGGGCTGTGCGATTTTATTATTATTATTTTTTCCTAAATAAAAAGGCAATTGCAATTTTAAAATGCGAATTAAAAAAGAATAGCTTCAGGTTTGCTGTACTTTTTTATAGGGCTGTACAATTTGGCTCAAATTGTGTGATTTGCATACCAATATGATATTAATAATAATAATAATAATAATAATAATAATAATAATAATAATAAATGTTTGGCCTGCAACCACTTACTTGAATTTTTTTTAGTAAACTCAATGAATCGTTTTTTTTCAGTGTATTGGCTTTTCTTTCTTTTTTTTCTGGAAAAAAAAAATTGCAATTCTGATTTTAAAATGCAAATTAAAAAAGTAAAAAAGACAAAAATCTTCAAGTTTGCTGTGCTTGTTTGTAGGACTAGACAATTTGGCACACAATTTTGTGATTTTTATATCAAAATAATAATAATAATTATTATTATTACTCGTGATCATTATTATTACTACAACAAAATACAATATTAAATAAAGTAAAAAATACTAGTGTAATGTTTCACTGTGGAATAAAAAAGTTAGTATTTAAGAAAAATAATGATACTACTACTACTACTACTTTTATTTTACAATACAACTGTACTATTAATAATAATTTGATTTTACAGTACAAATTTACAATTACAATAGTAATACGTATGGTTTTAATTAAGTTTATTTTTTCTTGTCTAAATTTTATTTTCTAAAACATTAAACAATGCGGTTTTTATTTAGTCACAAATACGCTGACAGCAACCATTTATAAGCACTTCTCATTACAAATTTGGGAAGAAGGTAAAAATGGCTTAATCTTATTTTAAATGACTATTGTACCCAATATTTGTGTGTAAATTATTTTAAATGCATGTTAATATAAATCAGAGAGCAATTTGAGTCACTTGTGCACTTTGCATATGATGCTCCCACTTTGCATATGATGTTCCCAGGGAAAGCAAGAGCTGATAAAATGTAAAAATTGTAAATTGAATGCAATGTAAGTCGCTTTGGATAAAAGCGTCTGCTAAATGCATAAATGTAAATGTAAATGTAAAATGTAAAATGTAATGTTGTTGTAGAGTACTTCACTTCTGAGTGTCCATTTGAGTCAGGATGTTACCTTAGCAGGTACGGTAGTCCCCTATATAGACATCATGGCAGTTCACTAGGTTTAGGAACAGATCAGCACACTTCCCAATGAGAAGCGTCTGATGTGTTTCTGTGATGTTTGTGATAAAGCTCCTGTTCAAGATGATCTCTGGTGTCTGTCTCTGTTCCTCAAACACCTACTCAAGCAGGATTACAAACTTTGGCTCTGTTCCATTGTTTTTTCCATTGGAATAAGTGACGCCATGCCAGCCAGAGACGACGGGAATGTCCGCGCATCCCTGATGGAGGTCTGAAACCGCTTTCCACTTTATCTTGTAATTCATCACTTTATGGAATTCCCCCCGTTTAGATTGGGTAATTAAAATCAGTGGATATCAAAACAGCCTCCCACCCTCCCTGCCTGTCTCTATTTTATTGTTCTTTGTTCTTTGAATAAAGTTTCATGTTGTCAACACAAATAGAAAACAGATCCCGGACACTATGTGGATATCTGCACAAAGTGGTGTCTCGACATGCACACACACACACACACACACACACACACACACACACACACACACACACACACACACACACACACACACACACACACACACACACACACACACACACACTGTTCCTCAGCAGTGTAATTTTGAAATCATTCATCAAGTGTTTCTGCATTGTTGAAATATATATTGTTTCAGTAGTTTTTCTTGATGAAGTTTAGTAACAGCAGCTTCAGACTTGTTATTATTATCTGAAACTAAACTTAAAACTAATTGGAAAATTGTTTTTGGTCATTTAAATAACGTTGAAATAAAAATACAAACATTAGATTAGCAACTTAAACTTATTTCATTAAGTTGCCAAGGAAACAATTCAATTCAAATTAAAAAGTTTTTTTGTTTGTTTTAATTAAGTTGAAGTATTCAAATTAGTAGAACTAAAGTAAAAATAAATTAAAGCTGTAGAAATATAAAAATACAAAGCACATAATAAAATTACAAAATCTGAACTAAAATTAAATTAACTGAAAATATACTAATAAATTCTAATTAGAAATAATATAATAGTAAATAATAGTAAAATTACACTGGCCTACTTTGGTTTTGTATTCAGAAATTGGATGCAATTTTTATTGTTAACTAAAATTAAAACTGTTGAAACAAAATAAAATATACATATTAAATGAACAACCTAACCTTAAAAAAAAAAAAAAAACTTAAATTGATTAAAAAACTTAAATTAAAATTAGACGTGTTTCCTTTGCAACTAAACGAAATGTTATAATATAAAGTTCAAAATTTACTAAAATTAAAACAAGAATAAAGTTAAATAGAAATATTTAAAACACACACACAAACAAAGGCCAAAAATTACAAAATTACAAAATTACTAAAACTTAATCTAAAATTAAAATGACAGCTGAAAATATATATACAATTTTTAAAAATGACTGGTCAACTTGGACAACATGAATATATTCCTTTGATTAAGATTTTTATGTACAGTAAATACTTTTGTGCTGTGTTAAAATTCTGTCTAAAGTTAGAACAACCTGCATTTATGTGCTTGCATATTTTCTGGCCTAATTTATGTTTTTTGAGGCCTTTTTGATATGTCCTGCCCCAGCTTCCAACAGGAAATGCATCAACTGGTTCTTGGCCTCTTTGACATTTGGTCTTTGAGATGCATCTGAATGACATCTTTCTTTTGCTAACAGTGCGCTGTGCGTCTTGTTTTGCCGCACTGCTTGAAAAGTCACAGCAGTAGTCCTCGAGCGATCCCAGCTGATTTGGAATCAGAGGCTTCTTGTTACTTGAGTTTGATAGTAAATGAAAGCACTGATGCAGATAAGCAGCCTAACGCAACTAAAATGTGTTGCTGTGGAGAGAAAGAAACGCTGAACACAAGCACAAATCTCTCCGTCAATAGACTCCCACCAATTATCAGTGGCTAATTAGTGCTGTGGCTTAAACGCTGAAAGACTGATGCTGTTAAGCCCACATGAAGAGGTCAAATATATATACTGTATATGACTGACATTTTTGTCCTCCAATGACCTCTGTGTAAATTTCTTGAATGGAGTAAGTATTAAACTTTGGGCTCACATTGTAAAGATGCAATTCTGAGTGTTGACACTCTTTGTATTCTCCTACTTTTTTGTTTTGCAGTGAGAAGGACAAAAAGTCAGTAAACTGCGATTTGAGTTGGGAAAAACAAAGACTTTAAGGCCTAACGGGGAAGTTCTTTGTACGCTGTGAGATCTTTCAGATAGCACAGGCTTTTGTCTCAGTAATTTGGGACTGTAGAGACACAAACAGCTTTCCAAATATTGCTCCCAGTCATGCTGGGTGACAGCGTGCGTTCTCTTCTCATTGTGTGGGATTGTTTTGCAGCTGCAGGCATCTGTAGTCAAACTCAGACTCAAAAATTTTATTAGATTTATTGCTGTTTCTGCCTGTCATTCTGTACCGCTGTGAATCAGCTATGTGTTTTCTGAATTTGCAAGGAAATGCATTGGACATGCTAAATTGGCACTGGAGTCTATAATAATTTTTAAATTTAATTTTTTTTTAAGTAATGGTGACTTTTTAATGTCACAATTTTGACTTCTGTGATGAAGCAAGTGCCACGACTTGCTTCAGGGGGAGGGAAAAGGGAATGTGAGTCCGTGAAAAAAAAAAACGTTGGCTCACTCGCACAGCACTTCCATGCAGGGTGTAATTTATCTACAGTGCCAATAATCCAGACAGTCTACAGTGAAGTATATATACAGGTGTGCACAAAAATATACCAAAGTACCAAAGAAACAACAAATAGGAAAATAAAGACGAAAACTGTATTTACAGTCACACACCGTATCCACAATATACAAAAAAATAAGGGTTTGCTTGAGGTACTACTGTAACACTCTCGCCGACTTGGTTAACAAGCAACTATGTGTGAGTCTGGCCTCCCTTTTTATAGGCCAGACTCCGCCCCTTCATTAGCATCACTCACCAATAGCTAAGTATTCTGGTATGTTAACACATTTTACATTCCCCACACTTCAAACATTCATTAAACCATCATTAAATAATAATTCTCTACCGGTAATAATTCAAATACACATATTTTCCATTATTACAACACATAAACACGTAAATATTTAACACATAATTTACACATAATCCCTGTTACTAACAGATGATGGTTTCGCCGGCTTCCGGCAGCACTGCGCCGGCGCGCCGCGCTCTGTACCTTTAAAAGCAGGCGCCCTCTGGCTGCCCGGTTTGGCTGACGCAGCGTTTAAATGCCAGAAGACCGTCTACTTCCTGACAAACAAACAAACAAACACTCGAATGGAGACACATGGTCAATAGACAAGATGCGAAATACGTGTGTGTGAGGCGAATGGGTATAAGAAGGTGGAAACTGTGATGTGGAGAAATGTCCGTGGACAATTGGTTCAGCGCGTGCACTCACTTCGACGAACACAGACACAACAAGTAAGGGAGGGGGAATGGAGAGTGAATGGAGTGTGTGTGTGTGTGTGTGTGTGTGTGTGTGTGTGTGTGTGTGTGTGTGTGTGTGTGTGTGTGTGTGTGTGTGTGTGTGTGTGTGTGTGTGTGTTCAGGCCAGTGCAGTACCGGCCGGAAACCTGGACAGGTAATCAGCAACTACATTCAGTCTTCCAGGTCTGTGCCGGACCTTAAAGTTGAAGGGCTGCAGTGACAGGTACCATCTCATGACTCTGGCGTTATGGTCCTTCATCGAATGTAACCAGGTCAAGGCTCTGTGGTCCATCTCCAGGCTGAACTCTCTTCTGAGGAGGTAATACCGTAAGCTTTCTAGGTTCCTCTTGATGTCGAGGCACTTCTTCTCCACCGCCGAATAACGAGTCTGCCTTGGCAACAGCTTGCGGCTGAGGTAAACAACGGGTTTCTCGTTCCCCTGGGTTCCCTGGACAAAGACTGCCCCGAGTCCTGTAGCAGAGGCATCTACTTGGACCAGGAAACTTTGGGTAAAATCAGGACTTTGCTGGACCGGACTGGAGCACATCTTCTCTTTCAGAGTCTTGAATTCAGCAGGTTAGTCAGGGGTGCAGCTATCGAAGCGGAGTTCGGGGCGAACCATCTATACCAGCCCACCAGTCCCAGGAACGACCTCACTTCCTTCTTGGTCTTCGGTTTGGGACTTTGACAGATTGCCTCCACCTTGTTGAATTGAGGACGTAGCTGTCCGTTGCCCAGGTGATAACCCAGGTAATTGCCTTGCCCATTCACTCTTTCCAACATTTAATGTTAAACCAGCCTTTGTGATCTTTTCCAGAGTCTGTCTCAGATGCTGTGGGTGCTCTTGCCAGGAGTTGCTGTGGATAACGACGTAATCCAGATATGCTGCAGACCACTCCTCACATCCTTGCAGGACTCTGTCCATCAGTCTCTGGAACGTTGCTGGAGCTCCATGCAGCCCAAAAGGAAGGACAGTAAATTGATAGAGCCCTATTGGCGTCCTGAAAGCAGTGTAGGGTCTGGACATTGGCTCTAGGTGTACCTGCCAGTACCCCTTGCAGTGGTCTAGTGTGGTGATCTACTTGGCTCTTCCTATCCTTTCCAACAGATCATCTACCCACGGAATATGCGTCGAACTGGGACTGGGCATTGAGTTTGCGAAAGTCGATGCAGACACGTAGGGATCCATCCTTCTTTGGGACTATGACTACCGGACTGCACCACTCACTCATTGACGGCTCAATCACTCCCAGCTCTCTCATCATCACAATTTCTTTCCTTAGGGGTTCCACCAGTTGCTCAGTTACCCGATAAGGTCTCTGTCGAGATGGTGTAGTGTCAGTAAGGTGGATGGTGTGGTGAATTAGCTCTGTCCGTCCAAGCCTTTGGGGAACTGGTCTAGTAGGTGTTGCAACTCTTGGCACTTCATGTCCTCTAGGTGAGTCAGACTCACCACAGACGCGTGCCTCCCTGCAACCTCAGAACCATCTTCCTCCTCCACATCCTTCACCTTCCGTACCATCAATGCTGACTCGGGCTTCCTCTCTGGTGGTTCCTTCCACTCTTTTAGCAGACTGACGTGGTAAGTTTGCTTGGACTTCCCCTTGTCTGGATGGTGGATCTCGTAAGTTACGGGTCCCATCTTCCGGACCACAGTATATGGACCTTGCAATTTTGCCAGGAGCTTGTTTGATGAGGTGGGTAGCAAGAGCAGCACTTTCTGTCCTGGTAGGAACTGCTGTAGTCTTGCATGCTGATCATACCATTGCTTCTGCGCTTGTTGTTTCATCTGCAAGTTTTCTCTTGCTCGTTGCCGGTACTGCTCTAGACGGTCTCTCATTTCCAGCACATACTGTACAATGCCTCTCTCCTCAGCTTTGGCTGCAGAACCTTCCTCCCAGCTCTTTCTCAGCAGGTCCAGCGGTCCTTGAACTTGCCAACCGTAGAGGAGCTCAAATGGTGAGAAACAGGTCAAAGCTTGAGGAACTTCTCTGTAAGCAAAGAGAACGAAAGGTAGCCACTTGTCCCAGTTTCGTCCCGTGTCTGCAACAAATTTTCACAGCATATTCTTGAGGGTTTGATTGAACCTTTCCACCAGTCTGTCTGTCTGGGGGTGGTATGGGCTTGTCCTGATGGCTGTGATGCCCAGCTGTCGCTTCAGTTGCCCCATGAGCTGCGACGTGAAGTTAGTGCCTTGGTCCGTCAAGATCTCCTCTGGTATTCCTACCCTGGAGAAGAGTTGGATGAGGGAATGGACTGCTAGATGTAAGACAAGTGGACGACAACAAGTTGGCACAACAAGACGGGTCACATCATTGACTTGCACATACAACACATCATTCATTAGCCCGTATATTTCATTACACAGGTTTATCTCAGAATTGTGAGATATAAAGTCACAAATGCGACTTCATTTCTCACAATTCTGACTTCATAACACACAACTGCAAATTAGTCAGAATTGAGATATAAACTCGCAATTCTGAGAAAAAAAGTTTTAAGCGTAAATTCTAACATTTTTTTCTTGCAATTTTGAGTTTAAATCTCGTAATTCTGACTTTTTCTCGCAATAGCAAATTTGTATCTCACAATTCTGTTTTTGTAACTCAAAATTTATAATTTATATCTCGCAATTCTGAGAAAAAAGTCAGAATTGCAATTACCTTTTTTAATGTTTATTCAGTGATGGAAATTAAGTCTTCTCATTTTATGCTCACAAACTCATGTTTACCTAACCATCTATCATACAGAGTGCTATTAATTTTAAATTAACCTGTTCCCACTTTTTGTGCAAAATTCTACAACTTAAATTGTTGTAAATCTTGAATGTTTTTGAGCATAGACGTAAGTTTAGTCTTGTTTTTAAAAGACGCTTGGCAGAAGTTATAAAATTGAAATAAAAAAGGTACAGAAGTTTCTGAAAATATAAAATGCAAACATTTACATTTCGTTATTTTAGATAAAATTATTATTTTACAAAGCATGTTGGACTCTAAAACTGCTAAGAAACCAAGCCATAAATCTGAGAAAGTGTTCCAAATTTTAGATTGATATCACAAAAAAAAAATTAGCTTTCAGGATGGGTTTGTTTGCAAAGTTTTGTTGCATTGTGGCACTCGCTTGAAGTGTGGATAACATTGCTAATTATACTATATGTGTTCTAGTTTTGTTGTGTTGCATTATTTGCTTTTTATTTATTTACCAAGTGTAGAAGGAAAGTCATAACACATCTGAAGCTTTTGCTAAACTGCTACCAAGTTCTTGTCATCATTTTATATACACACACACACCAAACTATCTATCATATTAAGTTATATTATTCTTAAAGTTAAACTACCATTGCTTTTTAATACTGTGTTTAAACTGTATGTGCACTTCACAATGCTACGCAATGCAAAACAGCAGCAACAAAGCCATATGAGGTTAATGAAGTTGCTCACATGTAGTGTTGACAGTACATGGATTATACCGAGAACATTCAAGTTTTGTGGTGCTTACTTGAAGTGAAAACATTGCTAATTATAATAGATGCATTCCAGTTTTGTTGCATTGTATTATTTGCTTGGTCAGAAGCACAATCACAAAAGCACTTGTCGTCATTGGGTGTTAATGCGTCTGACATGCTAAATTGGCACTCATTTTATACACACACTTTACTCTTAAACTGTCTTTGTATAGAGTTTATTATTCTTAATGTTATTATACTAAACATCACAATGCAACCAAACTAGACTGCTAAATACAGTATAATTATTAAAGCTGCCTACATGAGGTCAATGATGTTGTTGATCACTTGCACAGACAGCATTGTTTATCACTTATTCATTGCAGCTCTAGCCTGAAGCGTGCACAAGATTGCTGATTATGACAGAATGGTCTAGTATTGTTGCGATGCATTGTTTTCTTGCAGTGTAGAAACCGTGTAACACTAAACCAACTGTAAAATAATTTTTTAGGCAACTGTTTGGTCGCGTTACAAACAGTTTCTTTGTTTAGGACATGAAAAGCTAAAAAGATAGAGCTAACTTCAAGGCTATTGCTTTGCTGAATCAGAAACACTTGTCATTGAGCGTTAATGCACCCAAAGCCTGTTATTTATGTAATTTAGATTTTTAGTAGCCCTCTCCTAGCAGATCACATAACATGCATAGCACACATGCTGTGTGAAAGGACTCATTGTTGGCCCCTTACATCGCATGGCTTGATGCGGTCACTGACGAGGACAAATATAGCAGCAGCTCGCTTGTTCCCACGTGGAGTTTCAAGGAATAAAATGCCCCGTCTAACCCTCAGAACCCTGCGGTAGCAAGCACAGAATTACCACATCACTGTAATAGTGTGTTATGCAACCATTCAGCTGACTGTCGGCCGTCCCAAACTTGAAGCCACCGACCCCCGCGGGCCCTTTGGAATGCTGCCGGAGCCCATCTGCACCTCCTTCACCTTCCTGGACTCGCTGTGGTTCTGACGTCTGAAGGTGAGAATGGAGATTACAGTGGGTCTCGTTTCCATGCATCCCACTAATTCAAATTATGTCCTTGTTTACTAACCCTCTTGTTGTTTTGAAACCCAAATATTTCCTGTGGCTCAAGTAGTAGAGCATGGCACTGGCAATACTAAGGGTTCGATTCCCAGGGAATGTGTGAACTGATATGTGAAGTGTATGCAAAGTAAAATGCAATGCAAGTTGCTTTGGATAAAAGCATCTGCCAAATGCATACATTTAAATATGTGACCATGGACCACAAAACCAGTCATAAGGGTCAATTTTTCGAAATTGAGATTTAGACATCAATGGAAAGATTATTTATTCAGCTTTCAGATGATGTATGGTTTGTTAGGATCGGACAATATTTGGCTGAGATATAACTATTTGCAAATCTGGAATCTGAGGGTGCAAAAAAATCCAAATATTGAGAAATTCTCCTTTAAAGTTGTCCAAATTAAATTCTTAGCAATGCATATTACTAATCAAAAATTAAGTTTTAATATATTTACGGTAGAAAATATCTTCATGGAACATGATCTTTACTTAATATCCTAATGATAATTTAGACCCATACAATGTATTTCTGGCTATTGCTACAAATATACTCGTGCGACTTGTGACTGGTTTAGTGGTCCATGGAATTAAAAATACTTGCAACGTTTTATCTAACAATTCTGAGTTTATATAACATGCAAATACTGTATGAGATATACACTCGGAATTGCATGATGTAAACTCAGGATTCTGACTTTTTTTACTTTTTTGTTGCATGCAGATTTGCAAGTCTGAATTGTGAAAAATAAATTCAGATATGATGTCAGAATTGCAAGATAGAAACTCACAATTCTGACATTGTGTCTTGCGTCTCTGAGTTTATTTCTCGCAATTCAGACTTGCAAATCTCTTTTCCTGACAACAACAGTTCAGCAGTTGGAGTTTGACATTCATAGTCACTTTGAACAACTTTTTGGGTGAACTATTCCTTTAAGCGCACACACACTCTCCCAAAGCTAGATTGTCAACCCCTATCTTTTTAATTCCCTTCTCCCTGTCTTTTTCCTCCCTGACATCATCGGGTTATTGCAGTCCTGGGAAGCCGAGCATGTGAGCTTCCCCAGGTCATTAAGAGGAGGCCTGAAAAGACTCTCTGCGGGCCGGAGATAAACCAGCCAGCGGACGCGCAATAAGCTCCGAATAAAGACAGCTCTGTGGAGGGCCTAGCTGGACACTGAGCCCGGGATTAAAGACGGTCTGAAAGGAGGAGAAAGTCAATGGAACCACACGAAAATATGAAGTGAAAGAGAGGTGTGGGCCAGCAGGGGGGCAGACGAGATGAATGGGAAACTTATCAGCATTCGGAGCGCATGCGAGGACCCACCGCGACTGGGTCAGGGAGTTCTCCCGGGAGGAAAGGTGCTCTCGGGAGACGCTTATCTGCTGTTTGTTGAGGCACCTCACGGATAAAGCGACAGGAGGAAGGGAGAAAACTTTGGCCAGTGCATTACAAGTCCAATTATTCATCAAGCTTGAATAGCTTGAAGCATTTGTGGTCACATATTTGCATACAGTGTTTTGAACCTTGAGGTCCTGATTTACTTACAGCGAAGATCTTTTTTTTGTTGTTGTTTTTTTGCTTAGGGGTAAAAAGAGATTTGTTGAGTGTCAGTGTCACTTAGAATTACAACTTCAGTTTCTATTATAAAGCAGCTGCAAATGTGTTAATATTTTTACTCTCATCTCTTCTTGGCAGACTGAAATAAACCAGAGAACATTTCCATGTCAAAGAAGGCGGAGCCTCATAGCCACACCTACCTATTATGTAATCACCATGGACCAATAGTAGTTTAAAGGTGTTTACAAGGCGGGGAGCAAACTTTTCTGAAAAGTTTACTTTGCAAGACTGTTTCAAACTCCTGAAACAAACTTTGTTTTGGGCTTGACAGACTGAACAGAATAAATGAACCAGAGAAGATTTTCATGTCAAAGAAGGCGGAGCCTCATAGCCACACCTACCTATTATGTAATCACCAAGGACCAATAGTAGCGGAGTGAATTGTCACTGGTTTCATGATTAAATTCGATTACCATTCGATTCAATATCCCGATACATCACGATTATATCAAATTTCTTTTGTGTATTTTTATTAAATTATATAAGCAGGCTAATTTTAACAATAATTACAAATTAATAATAACTAATAGTAAATCAAAACAATTGTTAAGAATTTAACCAAATAAACATAGCTTCAAAACATACAAGCAAATAGGGGAAAAAGGCACTTTTTTGCGCACTCAAAATATGATCTTTCGCGCTCAGAATTGTGGCAGAGATCTAACCCCATACAGGACAAACACACACAAAGCGCACGTGAAAGTCTGTCAGTACGTGAGTATTGTGCATCTAATACGTACTGCATTACAAACGGCAGAAACGAAAGCATATCTACAGTAAAACACTGAAATCACGGCGGGTGGAAGCACACGTGTCTCACAGCGCATATTCTCACTAGCGCACACACTAAGCTTGGTTTTTCCAAAATGCGCCCAGATTTAAAAATAGTGGCCGCATTTTTTTTTAATACTCGCGTATAGCATATGCAAACGATGTCAGTAGGCTATAATCGATTATGGTCTATTACTGCATCAATTCAGAATCGTCCATGTCCGCATCGCAATGCATCAATGCAATGATTAATGATTAACCAATAGTAGTTTAAAAGTGGTTATGAACTTGAGAGTAAACTTCTCTGGGAAGTTTGTTTTGGCAGACTGTTTCAAATTCCCAAAACAAACTTCGTTTTGGCCTTGACAGACTGAACAGAAGAAATGAGTGTGAAAGAAGGCGGAGCCCCAGAGCCACATCTACCAAACTTTTCTGCAAAGAACCTCTGAAAACTAACTTGGACAGAAGTAACTGAACAGAATGTTCTTCGATTTTTGCCTGTAATATATCAGGATCTTAAGAGTGTTCCAAGAGTTCTGAAGACACCTGAAGCCCATATAAAGTCAGTTTGCATGCTATGCATTACTTTTTACAAGTAGGCAAGAGGTTTAACCGTTTTAGGTAGTATCTGGCAGGGAACGCCACGTATGGAAAGGAGGCCTATCAAACACAGAATGAGAACAGCGAATGAGTGTGTGTCCGTCTTTGTTCCTTCCTGTGGGTTCCTCAAGATAACATCAGCTTCAGCCATTACAGCCCTGCTATCTGAGGGAATGGGCTCTTTCAACTGTCCCCAGGGTCAGGATACAGCACTGATCCTTTCATTAGGCCTACCTGATAAAAACGGCATTAGGGATCATTTTGGAAATCTGAAGGGCACACACAGAATTCCCAACGTCACACACACTCCAGCTGAACAGGCAAATTACGCAAATTGCATCAGATTTCATTAAGATTGGAAGCACTCTTAACATTGAAATCACACTGCACTTTGGCTCATCGGGCTTGTTGACTTCATTTAGAGGTTCCTCTGCATACATTTACTATACATTTACAGTATTTAATTTTTATTACAGTTGATTGTTACTGTACTTTAGTGGCAGTAATGAGCCTGTTTCTTTTTTTTCTCAGAGTAACATTGGGTCTCATTCACTAAGCACGTGTATGCACAAATTTGTGCGTAAAATGTGCGTACGAACAAATCACCAAAAATGTCATTATAAAATTTATTCTAAAATTACGAAAAAACATAATAACAACTGAAACCACATGTACACAATATGCACTTATTGTGTATTGAGTTAAGAAGTCATATTTCATCGTAACATCACTGCATACATTAAAGTACGTTGCATTAATTGTATTACATAACCATGTATAAATTATAAATAACACAATTTTATTTCATCACTCAAAAAGTCAGAAATGTGAGATAAAAAGTCGCAATTATTTTTTTAAATGTTTTATTCTGTGACGGAAACAAGTTTCAGTAGGTTAGAGAATTGTAAGAAAAACAAGCCCTTTTTTTATTGTCCTGTGCGTACAAAAACTAAACAATCCACGCAATTATTAGTACTTGAGACCCATTGTTTGTCTGATTTGTTAACAATTTGTTCTGTTGTCTTTGTCCCATTATTTGTTAATTCTATCATTCGTTCTATCAGTAGTTTTTAGCATTATATATATATATCTTTCTAAAGACCACGTAAACTAAGTAAAACCAGATTTCTCATGAATTTCAGATTAGTGCACACAAAAACTCAATCAATGTGTCTGTGGTCACGTCAAGTCTCAGAAACACTAATTTGCACAACATAGTTGAGGGGGAGTGTGTGTGTGTGTGTGTGTGTGTGTAATGGCGAGTCGACGGGCGTCTTGAGCAAACACAGGGGAGGCGTCTGTGGTTGCGGGGGAGTTTGTGGGATGTTATTGGTCGAGCCTTCGTAACTGAAGAATTGTCGGGTAATTAGATCATCCTGCGCAGAATAGGAATCAATTTCCGACCGGGCAGCGCCGTGGCTTTTCCTAATGTGAGCCACATTGGGACCCATGATCCATGGCAATAATTCAAACCAGATGTGATGTCCCACTCAGGTGGGCCAAGAGCTTCCATCTGCGGGGGCGAGATGCTGTGTGGCCACCGTGACCGTGAGAGTTTCTGGGGGTGAAGCTGTGTGCGGTTTTCTGGTCCCTGGTTGGAGGTAAGTAAAAGATCTGATACTAATTATTTCTCTTCATTCGCATATTTGAATCATTGTCTCAGCACTCAGTTGGCTATAAATAAACCAGCGGTCACTTCACAGCATGACTGATTGTATTGTACTATTACTGATTATTATAACATTCAGTTCTCTCTTTCTTTACAGGTGTGGAGAACCGGTTCTGTAGAATTTTGTGGATCTAAACTGGGAATAATATTATGGAAAAAATGGACATCCTGTAGGCTTTTCCATTTCTTTCATCACATGCACTGACTAAGATTTCCCCGTCAACAGAATTAGCTAATATGACTTGCACATGTGCTCATGCAGACTTCTTAAAGTCCTACATGTAATTGTGGCACCAAGGGTTTCGACTGGTTCTGAACACGGTTTCGTCATTTTTTGGTGACTGGTTTTGGATGAAGGTTTCGACAATACATGTAATTCACCTTTAATAACGATGAAGGGTATAATTTCTGTACCTGCACCGAATGGAATTGCAAATTTGTCCAAACATGTTTCCCAAACACAGCCCTGCCATCAGTACTTGGTCAGACAAACTGGTTATATTAAGGGGTAAGTTTGTCCAAAAATTTTAAATTAAAATGTTTGCATTGGATTAAACTGCTCTCTTAATATGGATTTGTTTTATGCCCCCCTTTTTTGGCCCTTTAAGGTCTTCAATTTTTTGTTTACCTGGACTTTCAATGGAGGAACAGATGAACCACACTTTAATATGTTTGGAGGGTGAATGCTGACAGTGCACATAAAGTCCTGCCAGGTTCTTTTCCAGGCAAAGCTGAACCCAAAACCCTTAAAGTAAGTCATTCAGTATGTCATTCAGAGCAAATAATTTGCTCAGTGACCTCATTCTCATCCATCCCAGATTGTCTGCAGCTCAATGGCTTTTACAACCCGACAACACAGGTGAGAATATGAGATAAATCAATAAGTAGGTGTCCTGCACCACCAGGTGACTTCTGGAAAGACTGAGGGAAGAGTGAAGGAGAGAGAGGGAAGTCTGAACACAGGAGCACGTATTCTCCAGATGAGAGTGAAAATGAAAACCACCTGGGCTGAATTCCCACGTGACCTGTCCGATGAAGAGGCCTTTAGCCCTCAAGAGTTGCAAAGCTGGACGGTGAATTTACTTACCCTTAAAAAAATGTGGAAAGCATCCAGATTGTAGAGCCTCAGAAGGCCGTTAACGTCCGCAACACTCATAATTGTCTTGGCACGGTGCATTTAGCATTAGACAACATGTGTTAGGCAATTAAACTCAATTGTTCAATTTGCTCAACACAAACATTGAATGTAAATACACCTCATTTCATGCCTAAAGTGTTGAGACTAGCTCTGAACCATTTATACTTAATGTTTTCGCAGTGTAGGAATAGTCATGTTCGTGCATTAATGCTTGCACTCGAGCAGGTCGTGAATAACATGCTTTTATTTCATCACAAGTATGCGGAAACAGAATTTAACACGGATATTTAGGCCGATACGGCACTTTTTGAAGCCGCGGCTCAGTGGAGTGAGTCAAGCTGGTCACGACGCTGATGATAATATCAAGTTTGCTCTTGGCTTGCTTTCATCAGGTCTTAAATCATGCACATATGTGGTACACCCATAGACCTACAGTACGAACCCGAGCACTTACGCACATGAGCACAGATGCTATAATCAAATACTCAGAGCAGACCCGGTTGGTAATGTATCGTACTGCCCGCGGAGATCGTAAAAAACGCAACAGGTTATATGTTGAAGTGCAGTTTCCATCCCTAAGAGCAGTTCAGGAACTGTATTGAAGGACATTGGACAGAAAGGGTATTAGTGCATGGTTTTTTCCTAAGCATGTGGAAAATCGGTTTTCTGTGCCTTTGGGGTTCTGGAAGCTGTCCAATAGCGATAGGCCTCTCTTACACAGCTGAATCATAATACATATTCGTTTCGGTGGCCATATTAACATGTTAATAGCATAAACACACACACACACACAAAAGGGCTGGGCGATAAAACGATAACGATAATTACAGTATTTTTCAGTTAGTGTTTGTGCATTTATACTAAATGTATTTAGATTACTGTTTTTTATTCAAATACCTAGACACCATATAGTTCCCGTGGTATTGAGGTGCTTTATGTGTGGTTTTAACTCTGCATGATCTAAATGTATGCTACTATGGAAGACCAATGGTTAATTCTAATAAAACTCAAACAGTTACAATAATTAAATTTCACTGTATAAAAATTAGGTCGTTACAGTTTTTACAGATGTTACTGTTTTTGTTAATGAACATAAATGTACATTTGCATCCTAACTCAAGCTACTACTACTGTCAACTAAAGCTACTGTCAAATGAGAGAAAAATGTAACCTTATTAATATTGCAGCCTGCACTGCAAACTGTGCTGAAGATACAGCGTCATCAAAGTCAGGCAAACCTGTTTCGTGATTTGAAACAATAGCGCTCATTAAAACATTCAGAAACAAATTAATTTTTCTATTAAGATATCTATTTTTGTTTTGGAGTAGTTTAAATAGTACCATTTTAGTACTTATGTGCTTAATACTTTGTGCTAAGTGTAGCCCTTCTCCAAAGTTCATCAGACATTGTGCAGTGACTAAGTAGTTTTTGCAACGTCAGCGAGATCCCAAATCGGTTTCCCCAACACGCATTGTGGTTTTCTTTGTAAACGTTACATTATGTGCTCCACGTTTAAGGTTTACATCAATGCAAATGCAGGCAGACACCTGTAAAACACTCCAGCTGAAGGAGACGGGGGAGGGCGGCCCAACACTTCTCCAGGGATTAGTTGAGTAATCCTGCTTTTAACTGGCAGCCAAGGTTGGGTTGGGTTTGCGCTTCGACAATAGGAGAGAGACTCATTAAAGATATTAGCTGGGCTGGGCTATTGGCCCATTCACTGCTTAAATATGTGGTTTGATCCCGATTTAGACACACATTAGATGTCTCCACCAAAGTGCTTCATTTCCCGAGGGGAGCTTTTGCTGGATCAGCAAACTTTGACCAGCAGGCTGGTTCGTCATGCGCTTTAATGCTGATCTAGCAAATGCAGGGACAATATGGCAACAAGTTGTTTACTGGTCCAACCACAAGTCTCTAGATTTGGGTCAATGTGCAACTGGGATTTTTTTTTTTCACCTGTAACAGCTTAACTCTTCAGGAATGATGCATGCACCACACTTGAAGACTTAACAAACAGCAATAAATAAAAAGTCTGCAGACAAATATATTCCCTGTTAGGTTAGATGACTAGGCACCGTAGGTGGTCACGGATAACTTGCATGGCCAAATACAATGGAGCGACACAGTCTTAAGCTTTGACTTATGTAGTTTACGTGGTTTGGCTTGTGTTTCTGGATGTCTTTCAGCATATGGGGTCTCTGAGGCCAGACAAATGGATACAGACTTTTCTTTGATTTGGTGAACCAGTCTAAATGACCTATGTAAGCAGACACCGGTGCCCTAACCATAATTTTCAGTCCCACAAAGCAGTTCAGGTGAGGTGCACCAGAAATTACCGCAATGAAAGAGTTTGGCTCCACGCTCTCTAAACATGCAGTCGTGTACATCCATTATTGATATGTACACATCAGCAAATAAAATGTAAATACTGAGTTCGTCAGCCATTTCGCAGCCTTTGATATGCAGGGCAAGACCACAAGAGGATAAATATGCTTCGTTACCCTGAACAGCCGAGATTTGGTCTTCCTGGCGACCTGGGGATTTATGTTTGAGGGTCAGATGTGTTTAAAAGGTTTCCTCCAGAGAAAATCCCCCATTTTTTTCCCTTCAAAAAAGATTCTGCATTTCAGTTGGGATCACTAAAAGTTTTCCTTTGGAATACATTTTTGTAATGTATAGATTATTATTTTTTTCTTTTATGGCGAAAGCAATCCCAATATGCATTGCAATTCATTAGTAAAATGTTGTTTATTAATTTACAAAAGTGGAGCATTCCAAAATTAGTTACGGTTTCAGGAAAGATGTTCCCTATGTAGACAGTAGATGGCAAGGCAGCTCTCTGGGTTTTGAAACAGAGCGAATAATTTTGTCCATCATGATAGGAAAATGCATCCAGAATTTGACAGATGACCTTTTTGCATTTAATTACCCACACTTTTCACAGGAAAGAGCTCTGTTTAAACATGAAGTACCATGTGTGGAGGGATTGCAGCCGAACATCTCATCTGCATCTCCGTCATGGGCGTAATCATTGCATCCATTGATGCCAACAGGTAAAAACATTCTTATTTAGTACCTTACATGTGTAAATCAAGTTAATAGCAGCTTTTCAGATGTGGATAATTAAAACAATGAATCCCTAAAGATGCTTTCATCACCATCACCCCTTCTCTCTAAATAAGTCGTCCTTCTAACACCATCAGGGCCAGATCAGATTGTCTGAGACAACCCATGTTTAGCCAGCACAGCTAATTAGGAAAATCTAGCATGCCAGACACAGAGCCCTGGGGTACTTCGCTCACATTAGTGACACTCAGACCCTTCTAATGGACGCTGACCTCTGTTCTAGCCACTGATTGGCCACTCGGGTCCAATCCCACCCAATACACTAACCTGTTATTTTGGTTGCAGTTCACAAATAGAGCAGCAGTTGTCTCGGCTGTTGCCTCTAGGGAATGAAGTAACATTCCTTCTCTTCTCAATCTGCACTGCGTGAAACACTCCAGTCAGCAGGAGAAGAGCCATCATGAAGGAAACTGCTCCGCCTCTGTGGAAATCACATTATTAGATATAGTTAACATGTGTGCACGAGTGTGTGCTAGTTAACGGCATGCTTTTCCGTAGTTATTCTTGTGGTTTGGTACTAGAATTTGGTGCAGTAACAGGTTAGGAGATCAAATACTAGTCAATCTCATTTTCTATGTGGTCACAAACAGCTAAAAACAGATTTTAACCAACTTTCGACTCTGTGAGAAAACTTTCTTATTTCAACATTTTCCTTGGAGCCAGGATGGATGCTTTGTAAAGGAAATGTCATTGGTTTTCAGATTGATGTTGACCCATGAAACCCAGCGGACCCCCTACTAAACTGTTAGCGCATCCCATGCGCCATATGGGGGTAAAGTTTTTCAGCTGTTAATAAACAAAACACAGCACAGCTGTCTGCTGTCACAGATCCAAAACATCGTAGGATAGTATCTGATGAAGGCAAGGGCCAAACACAACTAGTGAAACCTGGAAGGAATTGACCTTTTAGTCACCCTAAATGATTTTTGGTGACAAATCCCTGTTGAAAAAAACCAGCATATGCTGGTTAGGTATGTTTTAAAGCATTGCAGCTGGTTTGAGGTGGTTTAAGCTGGTTATGAGCTGGTTTAAGCCAGTCATATTCTGGTCCTAAGCAACTAACTCCTGCTCAGGACCAGTTTAAATCAACTCATGACAAACTGGGGACCAGCTTAGACCAGCTCAAACCAGCTTCCATGCTTCAAAACATACCTAACCAGCATATGCTGTTTTTTTCAACGGGGGATTCCTCATTCCCTATTGATTCTGAGGTGCCAAAGCATATAAGCCTGTTTTAAACTATGCAATTTCACTAATTAATAAGTGGTAACGTGTTTTTTGGTCATGTACTGTTGCATTGTCATGGTATTCTTGAAGTAGTATGGTAATTTTGTGGTGTATGCATATGTCGGTCATTCAGTACCAGCCCTGCTGCCACAGTACTTGTATGTAAGAGTTTAGCATCACACTTAACAGAACCTCAGATGCACCTGAAATAGATTAGTTTGATAGTATCCCCTCATAACTGATCTCAAGCCAGTTTAACTTCATCAGGGTCACTGTGTGAGTTGGGGGAACTGATTCTAGATAAGCAGTGGGCGAGTCTGAAGGCCAATGTATGAGAACACTGCAGCTGCTGGCCAGACTGAAACTTGAGAGCGCAGACGCATTCAACTGCAACGTCAGAGTCTGAAGCCTGCTGGGTGAGGACGCCTGCAGTGTGTCCGGGGCCCCAGCGGCCCTGCCTTCACATGCTACCAGTTTTAATTGAATCCACGCATTTATACGTAAGCATTTTAACATAGCACTTACATGCAAAATTGTCCTTGGCATGGAAAGTTATGAGAAGTTAAGCACAGCAGCGAGAAAATGACTTTAACATGCATTCTGGTCAAACAGGTTGAAATATCCTAGAGAGTTTGCACTGTAGTTGGTTAAGTTGCTTATTAGGTGTGGGCGATATGACCAAAATCTTATATCACAATATGAGTAATTTTATTTCATGGTAACAACATACATTATAATATAGTTATTATCAAAACTTTTACCATAGAAATTTAATAATTCTTGTCACCAGTGTCACTATCACAAAAAACTAATGGGGACAGTCATGGCCTAATGGATAGAGAGTCGGTCTTGTAACCCAAAGGTCGTGGGATCCAATATACTTGTACACATGTGTTTGTTTCTCAGCTGTTTACTTTCACTTAAGATCTAAATTACTGTGTTTACGAGGACACTTGCAAAGATGGGCATTTTCATACATAGAAGTGTGTATTTAACATGTATTTAACCGTTCAAGGCCTATAAAGTGGCAAAAATAACTCAATACTCTCACTCTCTATGAGTACCATCTTCACGTGCATGCGCGCCTCTCAGACAGTGCACGCATATAGTGATATGAGATCTCTTATGCTGCTAATTGCATTTCAACAGCTTAAAATCGCTTGCTTTTAAACTGCAATGCTTAACAACAAACAAAAGGTTTTCGTGACCACGTAGCACAGCAGCATCACATGACGCGATAGTCCAAAATCTCTACCAGTTGACAAATTTCTACCAGTATATCTCCCAACGCTACTGCTAATGATGCTATAAAAATTATTTAGCATGCATTATGTCATCATGTTAACCCTTAACATTCCTTACTTCAAAAACCATCCAGAACGTGAGTAGAATTGTTTAGTCTCAGATTGGGAAACTGTATATATTCTGTAAAATTCATTGAAAAATTGAAATATCTATTGATCTACACCAATATAAATGGTAAAGTGGTCTACTATTGACATTTCTACCATTGCATGATCCTACCACCGTACTTCCACCAGCCACTTTATAAAAGTTAAAGGAAACAGGATTACCAAATTGGAAAATGTTATTCATAGGGCTATTTTATCCAGTTCAAGTTCTGTGCAAATTGTCTGCAGACATGGAAAAAAATGACATGAATTAAGAAAAGATGGAAACAGGGGTGTGTACACTTATTCAACCCTACCAATATCATAGATGCTTTGTGCACGTTTGGTGCTAGTTTGCCTTTGAAAGAAGGAAAGACTGCACGAGGTGATATGGCAATGGTGCACTCTTGGGTTGCCATGAGTTCGGTGGAAAGTTACTCTAATCCGATGTTTCCAGGGCTCTGGGAGGCACAGGTCAGCTAAATTGACCAGTGAGGTTAAATTGTGTGAAACTGTTCCACTAGCTTTATGTGGCCATGTACAAGTGCCCTAGGCCTCTTCAAAGTGTCCAGAGCTTGTAAACCGACTCAAGCGAAGTTCACAGAAAGTTTAATATTAGATTCAGCAAGTGCCTGACAGAACTGACGCATGGCTCTTTCAACAAGCCATTGCCTGTTAGGACCAACGCAATAGCAAACAATCGTCTTCATTTAGCCACATCTAGGTTATTCAACACACTCTACGAGAGTAAATACGACCAATGAACGGTCATCAAGATTAACTGACTGATACTTCTCTTCGCTCTTTAAGTTTTGTGTGTTTCGAAGGGCCATCAGGATAGAGGGCCGCACTGTCAACAAATCCACTTTCAGAAATCTTTCTAAAGCCACATGTTGAGTAAGACCACAGGGGTGGGAAGTTTAGATCTCAGGATAGTTGTTTTGACAGCGTCGCAAATCTGTCTTCGGGGCTAAGCCTGGGAACTCACCTCTGAAAAGATAGGAAGAGAATTGACAGGTCGCTCTGGCATTCCAAGAGCCGTGGAATTTGAGGCTTACGCTAAGGAGAATCGGAGTTGGGATGGAAAACGAAGGGGTATTTAATCCGAAGAAAACATAGGTTTCAGGTGGCTGAACCACTTGATCTCAGACCATGAGGACACCTGTCTGGAGGCTGGGCTGTGAACAGAGTCATAAATTACACCATCGCTTGAAACTGTCCAGCCTGATCTCACGGCAATTCGTTCATATTTTACGAGGTGGCGAATTCGTACGACCTCACTCATACAACTTCATACGATTTTTGCTAAAACGTAAGTATTTTACAAGTTACAATGTATGAATGACTTACACCTAACCCCCCACCCCCCGCCAAACCTACCCGTCACTAGGGTTTAGATTTTTTAATCGTACGAAGTAGCCACCTTGTAAAATACGTCCAAGTTGGTTGTGAGATAACGTTGAACTGTCAGATGAATGGAGCGCTCGAGCAACCCTCAGTGACTTTCCCTATAAACAGCCACGTCAGGAACTCATTTCATTAGCTAGATGAACTGTGCGGAGTAACGTAATTCCATTTAGGCCTCGGAAAGTGGCTGTAGTGATTGATTTTCCTGCTGGCTCAGCTCAGAGAGGCCGTTCAGTATCTGTCTGACTTGGCTAAATCTTTCACTTGACCCTGATGTTCAACATTTTTCTCTTTAAATGAAGTGCCTCCAAAGCCAATTCATCCTAAACGCTTAATCTCAAGAACTCTCTCGGGTCATGTTTACTAATGCCTTGCCTTCCAGAAAAGTAAAAACCGATGTGTCACGCTTGGCGCTCACTTCAAGACAGAAGCTTGTTGCCTTTTAATGTTTTGCACTTATAGTTGCAGAACATTCTTCAGTGATGTGCTTCTAGTATGCTTTTCTAAGGCATGTTCCTAGTAGTTTCTAGCATTTTTGAAGTCTAGCCTACTTGTTTTCATGTGCGAACATGAGAGATCAGCAGGCAATTGGCAACTGAATATTTTTTCTTATATGTTGGCCAATCTGTGTTCCAGAAGTGCACCCATGCACACAAACTGCATTGGAATCATTTCCCAAAATGTCATCTGTGTGTAAATATTATGAAGTATGCAAACACGACGTGAAGATTGCAAGCTGCAAGAAAAAGTTAATCACAAAAGAACTACGAAGACATTCAGCAAGACATTTGAATGTCAATCGCCTGAAAGAACTTGTTCACCCCAAAATAAAAATATTAGTCATCATTTACTTACTCTTGTGTTATTCTTATTCCATATCATATTTCTTTTTTAGACCACAAAAAAGGAGAAATTTAAAGAAATGTCCTGCTCATGCTCGTCCATTGAATAGCAACCAGCATCAAGATGCAAATGTATCAGAGAATGGTGTAATGTTGTGTACTCCAAGTGTTCTGGGTGTAAACGATGGGGTTTATTGAAAAACAATCTGAAATTTGATGGGTTTTGTGACAGCTAATATATACACAGATACATATGAATATTGGTATACAGTGTAAATGATTATATTATATATGCTAGAATATATATAAATTATTTGGTATTTTTGATTCTTTATCTTCGCTAGTTGATTTTAAGCGGTCTTAACATGATTTGAAATGCTATAAATAATTTTTAATGTATTCTCTCAATGAGCTGATTAAGTGTGGATATTAATTTTAGGAGGATTAGCAAAATGCTGTATAAAATAATTCTTGACAGAAGACACGCCACACTGCGTGACATGTATATGTTATGATTTAATATTTTATAATACTTAATATAATTAAGTATTATAATTTTATAATACTTAGCTAAAACGTTTACACAATTGCTGAATTTAAAACATAATTCATACAGCATTTGACTCAATTCAGTCGCTGTTGATTAATTGCTGTTGGTTGCTTTTGGTAGTTTATACTTTATCTTATAATCAAGTATTTACACTGATATAATTTGATTTAAAAATGTAAATGCTGTCGCATCTTTGTTTTACTCATTGTACTACTCGATTGCACGACATAGCATTTTAAATTATTGACTTGTTTTGGTTTTATGTAAGTTTTACAAAGCTAAAATCAGACCATTCTGTTTAGCGCTCTAATTTCAATCAACAAAAACAACTGCCGATGCTATTTTGTAGTTCCTGTTCACACTGTAAAAAAAAAAGCCATAAAATTTACAGTAAAAACCCGGCAGCTGTGGTTGTCAGAATTATACTGTAAAATATACGGTAGCAACGTTTTAGGTTTTACGGTTTTAACTTAAATTTACAGTTAAATACCATGATTTCAGTTAAATACCGTAAACTGATATAATGTTAATATAACAACCTATTGAAATACTGAAATCTGTTTTGTACCTTTGAAATACACTGATAACCACCAAATGCAGAAGATGATGAGAAAGTCACTTGATGAACCAAAGCCCATCACAAGCAGCTTTTAAATAATAACATGTATAGAAGGTGCACAGTGTCATTCACACAAACACTAAACACCATCATGGTGAGACTCAATAAACTGAAATATGCAATAAACATTCATTTAACAACATTAGATGTAACATACAACCCTAATAAACATAACTGATAAGACAAAACTAAGAAGAAACCTAGTTATTTCAAAGAAAAAACATCAAATTCAAACAAAATTTGAAATACAACGCAGGGAATTCTGGGAATGTCAATTTACGGTTTTTCCCTGTAAATTTTACATTCTTTTTAATTTCCAAAAGCGGTATTTCACCGTAAAATTGTCTGAAATGTCTATTACAGTTTTTCACCGTATATATTAGGGGGAACTTACCGTTAACCATTTAACAGGTTTTTACCGTAGCTTTTTCACAGTTTTTTACCATTAAAATTATGGTCATCTTTTATAATGCATGTACTATTGGCCTATTTAGTCATGAAAATGATGCTCAGTAGTGCGCATTGTCTTCAACTATAGCAAGATAGCAACAGCCAATAAAATTCCAAGAAGAAAACCCGTGATAAATGACCATCAGCGTGTTGTTGTAGCAATGCAGTCCACCATTGCATTGCTATGTGAGTGAGTTCTTGATGTTGAGCTTCGAATTGATGCACCATAATGTCAACAAGACACTGTGAGTCTTTATATATCCACATGCATTGTACATTTAACACATAAGCAAAGCTGCACAATATCTTGGTAACACCTAAATCAGTTTCCCATCAGGCACTTCAAGTGGTTCTTGTAGTTTCAATGTTAGTGTGACCGTCATGATAACGTTTTTCCCTCTGATCTTTTTCTTGAGGTGTACATCACTCTTACAACTGCGATTTGAAACCCTGTGACCCCCGTCAGTGGTCAGGAGGATGGGTAAGGGTCAGTACGGCGGGTGGTAAATCAGAGGAAGCGCCCCCAGTCTTTGGTTACGCTGTACAGTAGTAAAGTCTCTATTGATGTACATTAGATGCATATGGACGCCGCTTCTGCTGGTCAGCAGGTGATCGCAGTGCAGTAAAGACAGACTACAGATACTTCTAATTGAATTACGCTGGACTTTAAAGGAGATACAGTGAAATAGAGGGCTTCATTAGTGAAAGATAGATAGACATGATTCTTTGTGTTGTGTACTAATGTAGTGCACTCCTGACAGGGTTTATAGTTAACTAAAACCTTAAAGTTAATAAATAAATAAATAAACTTTAACAAAAATGTAATCATTTTATTCAATTAAAATGACCACTTCAACAATTCCTCATTTTCATTTATTTTAAATTGATGCACTAAAATATCTAAAACTGATTAAACTTATTTTATTACTTTTTTTAAATAAAAAAAATAATAATAATATTTTTTTTTTTTTTTTTTTTTATATTTACTCAAAATTCAATTTGGAAAGAGATTTAATAATTTAATAAAAATGACACTCAACAAAATTACTAAAACTTTAACCAAAATAAAAATACAATCTAGAAAAAAAATGTCAAAATATTAATAAAAACTATAATATAATAGTATCTCAGTGATACTAAAATAACACTAGCTGTAAATTAATTTTTAATGGAACAAATAATACTTCATGTATTCTCTCAATTAATGAGATCATTAAGCATGCATAATAATTAAAAGCTGTAAATGTTGTATGAAATAGTTCTTTATAGAGAAGACATGCCAGACTTCAGGGCACATGTATGAGCCTATATGATGGTTTAATATTTTATAATATTTAAATAATAATTTAATGATAGCAAAAAACAAACAAACAAAAACATAATTGCTGAATTTGAATGAATTCCAGATTTCAATTCAAAATATTAAAAAAAACTATAATAGTATCTCAGTGATACTAAAACAACTCTAGTTGTGAATTCATTTTAAAGGTACAAATAATATTTAATGTATCCTCCTAATTAATAAGTTCATTAAGCATGCAGCATACAGTAATTGCAAAATGCTGTATGAAATAGTTCTTGATAAAGAAGACATGCTAGATTTCAGGATGCATGTATAGGCCTATATGATGGTTTAATTTGTGTTATAATACTTAAATAATTTAATGTTAGAAAAAAAAACTATAATTGTTGAATTTGAATGCATTCCTAATTTATGCAATATTTATTTAAAATTAAGTTTGTAAAAATGTTACATTTTTCTTTATGTGGTTAATAATACGATACATCATGCAAAGCTGCCTTGCATCATTGCACAATCAGTGTCCGAAGAGTTTAGTGGAGTCAATCATTAACAAAAGTTTAAATATCGAGCACACAAAAGCAGGAAGGTGTGTCGGTAATGTTAACAACGCATATTTACTGGTGCCATTGAGCTAAGGGTCAAAGCCTTCCATATGTAAACGAGCGCAGACAGCTTTTAAACATCCAGCCAGCCGTGACTTTGAGCAGCGCTGAAGCGTTTCAGCTCAGAAGAGCTCTTGAAGAAGATGCTTATGTTTCAGGAGATCAGAGAGGCTTGGAACAGGAAAAAAAGGTCTTAAGATCAAATAGCAGGAAAAAACTACAATCGTTTATTTTCTAAAGAGAGCGTGAGTGGTGTTAGCGTTTACTAAGGTGTGTTTTATTATAGTTAACCAAAAATAAAATTAAAAATAAAACTTTTTTTAAAACAATTTTGTTTGTTTGTGTGTGTGTCGCTTGATATATGTATAGGCGCATATATATATATATATATATATAAATAATCGCTTGATATATGTGTGTGTGTGTGTGTGTGTGTGTATTATATATTATATATAATATTAATCACATCAAAATAAAAGTTTATATATGTGTGTACTGTGTCATATATGTCATATATGTGTGTACTGTGTATATTTCACACACATGCATGTATATATTTAAGAGAAATATGTTGTTTAAATATCAAATATATTTTATAATATAAATTGCATGAATATAAATATATACATGGAAATATTTTCAAATATATATATATATATATATATATATATATATATATATATATATATATATATATATATATATATATATATACTGTACGTGTGTGCATTTACATATACATAATAAATATACACAGTACACACACATATATTGTAAAAAAAAAAATTATATTGCGATTAATCACTTGATACACACACACACACACACACACACACACACACAAAATAACTTTTTATCTTAACTAGTTGCAAAGGCAACATTTCACATTTTACATACTTAACTACAACTAATAAATTAATTTTAAAAAAGTTAATAAAAACATACAGACATATAAAAACTAAAATTAATAAAACTTTAAAATTAAAATTAAAACAGAAAATATAAAAAATAAAAATCTTATTCAAAATAAGCATGCAGTAATCAGGAATAAATCCAAACAGGATAGCTAGTCAATAGCTGCTGTCATCTTAAAGTAAAATCACACACACACACACACACACAGATGTGCACGAAACACTTGGCGGGGTTGTGTTCTTCTGGCACGCTGTTAAACAAAGCTGCCTAAACAAATTTATGCAATAAATCTCAATTCCATCCGTCTTCAACATGTTACTGATACACAGTGTGTTTGGACAGTAAATGCATGTGTAAGATGATCTTTTTGGCTATCAAATGCAATTTTTCAGATTCCTTGTGGGCATAAACATTCCCTAACATTTTCCCTCTTTTTGTGTCTTAGAATTATGAAGAAGAAACACTCACACACTCTTAAATATATTGGCATTGATGTTCCACTGAACATCCATGGAACATTACAAGGTCCTTTAGAGTGGAAAAAGATTCTTTAAATGATTAAAATGTTCTACAGACTAAGAAAAATGGTTCTTTTAAGAATTGTTCACTGAAAGGTTCTTTAGGAGAAGGATTATTTTTAAGAGTGCATGTTGACTTTAACCTCCATCAATTGCTCCTCCACGTAACCTTCATGAATATTTTATGACTTCAGGCTGAATTGAAGTTTGGGTTTTTAACTTGAACCCTAACGGACCCTGAACGGTTTCCCAAGATCCTGCTGGGGGCCACCCACGGGTCACTCGGGGGGTTCAAAGTTCAAGTGAGAGGGTCGGAAGCTTGCGAGTGTTTCGGCGTACATGTGAGCGGCAGCCATTGTGAGTCAATCAGAGACTTCAATGAGCGCTGAACATCAGATAAAATCCACC
>CM071962.1:1542500-1555000 GCA_036784905.1 Acrossocheilus fasciatus | reverse complement strand
CCAAGGAGCGAAAAAAAGCCCGTTGGCACCGATCAGTGCGGCGCGCACACATTGAGCACAGAGAGCCGCGGCTCCGTGCGCGACATGAGCGGATCCGAGCGGGTGTTTTAACGGCATGACGGCGGATCGGAGGAGCTGCAGCTGAAGGAGGAGAGCCGGTAGAGTCGCTCCAGCCCCGGAGAACCGAAGAGAGGAGCGGCGGAGAGCGAGAGGCAGAGCGCCGGGGAATCATGCGGGGTCCTGCGCTCCGGCTGCTGGGTCTCGTGTGGCACCTCTCCGCGCTTTTACGCACCGCGCAAACGTACAAACTCCACCACAAACAAGGTAAGACACGCACAAAATACACCACAAACCGGATGAGACACCGGTCAGTCTCATCTGCACCATAACGACTAGCTTATATACACGCTTTAGTTTCTATGACATTATAGAGCGGTGTGTCTGTTTTGCATCCAAACAGATAGCGTTATGTTTAAATGAATTATATACTGTGTAAACGTTCCTGCTTTGCATTCTGCATGTTGTCACTTTAAATGACACTAAGGTTGGAAACTATGGAGCACCTCTACAGTGTTTAGCTTATATACAGTGACTATGAAAAAGTATCTGGAAACTTTGCATGCCATTGCATTGGATGATACATTTCAAAGCAAGTGCAATTCATCATAAGAAAGATGCACGAACACACTTCTGGTAGAGAGAAGTTTGTATGTTTGAAATTCTAAATCAATAGATGTGGTTTTTCAGTGTTTGTTTGTGGTTAGCTGGTGGATGATGTTGGTAGTTTATGTGATTCTCTACACCTGTGGTTCCTCTGCACCTGCGTGAGGAACCTGAGGAGAACTGACTCTATACATCAACACACCAAAACACCAGCTGACTTGAGCTGATGAATCACATTCATGCATTTAGAAGTGTGACCCTGGACCACAAAACCAGTCATAAGGTTTCCATTGATGTATGGTTTCTTAGGATAGGATAATATTTGAAATATCTGAAACGTCTCCAACACTTCATGTGATTTCAGAGAGCTTCATCAGACAGCTGTCAGCGTATGAGATCATCACCCCGGTGCGCTTGAATGATTTTGGAGAGTCGTTCCCGCACCGGCTGCATTACCGCAGGAGGAGGCGCAGTGCTGACGTGGAGGTCTCGGGTTCAAGGGCTCATTACCGGTTCGAGGCGTTCGGTCAGGCGTTTCACCTGAACCTCACGGCTGATTCTGGATTCATCGCTCCGTCTTACACGGTGCTTCACCTGGGAGAGGAAGAGAAGCACGGAGACGCCGCAGATCTGCGCCACTGTTTCTTCAGAGGACATGTCAACAATCGCAGGGAACACCACGCCATCTTTAGCCTCTGCACTGGACTAGTGAGTATAAGAGTGTGCTGGTTAAAGATCTGGACTGGTAACTGCATGGTGAAGCTGCTTCCATTCTTGGTAGTTTTCAGTGTGGGGGAAAGTTACTTTTAAAAGTAATCCATTGCAATATTGCGTTACTCCATGAAAAAGTAACTAAAAGTAATCCGTTACTTTTGCATGACTTTTGTCACCTGGGCTGGGCTTGCCTGTTTGCTTTATAATAACAAAAAACCCAAAAGTGATATTTTTGGCAACTGTAGGCCCGGATGTCACACCAAATATGAAATTAATAAGCAAGAGAGCTGTCAGTCAATAAATGGGAAAACAAAGTAACTTGGGTTACTTATTTGAAAAAGTAATTCATTGTAATTTTAAAAGTAAAGTGTTACTTTACTAGTTACTTGAAAAAGTAATCTGATTACATAACTTGCGCTACTTGTATTGTGTTACCCCCAACAGTTTTTGGGAAGTCAGAGCATTCCAACTTGTAATTATTAGTTCATCAAAGACATGAGTGGTATTACTAGCGGGAAATGCATGATTATTGTAATTCTCACATGAATGCTGGTTTAGTTGAGTTATTCTCCTCTGTTCTACTCGAACACTGTATTAGTGGTGACTAGTAATGTGTAGTGCTTGTTAACTGTTCCATTTTGGTTGGTTGCATCATGTAACATCAATGGTTTTTATTAGCAGGAAACTCATAATTAGGGTAATTCTGAGATTAACACAGGACTAGTACTTTCTGTGAAGATTAGGCTTTGGTGTAGTTGAGTCATTCTCCTTAAATTGATTGGACTAGTGAGTTTAAAGACAGTGTTTAATTGGGATTTACAACTTGTAATTACAAGGTCAACATGACATGAGCGGGTTGTACTACAGGGAAACTCATAATTAGGATAATTCCAACATGAACGTAGGATTAGCTCATTGTGTGAAGATTAGGCTTTGGTTTAGCTGAGTTGTTCTCTAGTTTAACTAGTCTTCCCACAGAAGGGCTGCATGAGTTTTAAATGCCTGAGCACAACAACAACAACTACTACTAGGGAACTCATGTAATTCCAATTTGAACGCAGGACTAGTTTAGGCTTTGGTTTAGTTGAGTTGTTTTTCTCTAGTTTTGATGGAAAACATGCCTGAAGCATGAGTGGATGAGTGAGTTGTTATAAATGGCAGCAATAAGTAGTGTGTCATGGGCTAGTTAGTGTAAACTGTGTAGAGTTTAGTGGTTAAAGATCGAATGTAGAAGGTTGCTAACTTTTCCATATTGGCTGTTTTCTTTGTGATATCACAGATAACTAGAAGTTCAGTGGTAAATTGGGATTAGCCAAAGCATTTTCAATTGGTAATTACTAATGTAATTACTAAACTTGTAGATTTTACTAGCAGGAAACTCACAATTAGGATCATTTCAACAAGATTAGTTCCTTATGTGAAGATTAGGATTTGGTTTAGTTGAGTTATTCATCTCGAGTTTTAATGGGAAACTGATTTTGAAACTATTCTGCTAGTTATTTTAGATAGGAGAAATGAGGTAAATGGATTGGACTAGTGACTATAAACACAGGGTTAGCCTATAATGGTTAAAGATCTGAGCTGGTAACTAGTAGCACGTAGAAGGATGCAAACTTTTCCAATCTGGTTGTTGTTTTGTAATGTCACAGCAGATAGCTAGAAGTTAAGTGGTTAATTGGGATTGGTCAGAGCGTTTCTAACTTGTAGTCACGAGTTTCCCAATTAGTTCAGAGATTAGTTCTTTCTTGATTTGGTTTAGTGGAGTTATTCATCTCTATTTTTAATGGGAAATGCATATTTAATCCAATTAGCTAGTTATTTTAGAATGGAGAAATGAAACGAGTGGATTGGACTGGTGAGTATAAAAACAGGGTTATTGGTTAAAGATCGGAAATGGTAACCAGAAGACTGCCAAATCTTCCAATTTGTAATGTCACATCAGATCACTAGAAGTTAAGGGGATACTAAACTAGTTTTTACTAATCAGAAGCTAACGATTGTGGTAATGAACACAGCATTGCTTGTTTCTGTTAAGGTTCGGTTAAGTTATTCATCTCTAGTTTTGATGGGAAATGGATATAACTATACTTGGCTAGTTATTTTAAATGAGTCTAGTGGATTGGACTGGTATTTTATGGACTGGGAATAATGGGTGGGTTGGGCTAGTGGGTTATTGGTTAAAGATCTGGTAACTAGTAGCATGTAGAAGGTTGCTAACTGTTCCATTTTGGTTGTATTTTTTGTAATGTCACAGAATATAACTAGAAGTTAAGCGGTTAACTGGGATCGGTCATAGCATTTCCAGCGTCTAATTACAAGTTTTTACTAGCTGGAAACTTGGTAAGAATCCAGGATTAGTTGCTACCCTGCTAGTTATTTCAGATGGGAGAACTGACTCGTGTGAGACAGAATGAATGAATGTGATTTGGTAAATATGACACCCAGCTGTCCAACACCATCTAGTCTTTCAAATATAGACTGTTTGCTCAACTTCCTAACCGGTTTAACCCTCCCGTGGCTCTGCGCTCTTGTTTATAGACCTCGGGGCGAAGCAGTCTTTTGTTGTGCTGTTGCTGAGGATGTGCTCCTGACCCTTTTGCATGCGGTCATCTGTTAATTAGTTATCTCAGGTGGTGGGAGGTGATTAGCCCCGGTTGTAAATGTGGCTGCAGGGCAGCGGGCCGCTCAAAGAGTCGCCCCTCATGACGGCGCTCGTTTAGTCTCTGATGAGGTCAGGAGGTCGTCATCGAGTCATTCGTCACGTCTCAGAGCTCAGAGGATGACAGGAGCGTCAGACGAGTTGTGTTTTGTCCGTCGTAAACAGCCAGAGGAAGCTTCACAACATGCAAACATTCAGAGGTTTAGATGAAAGACAGAAACATCATTCCACAGCAGATTTATAAAGCTGATGCAGCAAATCCGCTGTTTTGATTTGGTGCGTAGAGTGTAGATTTTACTGTCAAAATTACATTTTGTTGAAGTGACCAAAGGAGGCCAACATTTGTTTTTTTAGGTTTGTTTCTTTGTTTATTTATTTATTTAGAAAATAAACTTTAAAAACCTATTTTCTATTATTTTAAATTTATTTATTTTTTAAATGTACAAGATATAAAAAGAAAAAGTGTACAATATATATAATTAACATAAAACAAAAATGAGATATTTATTTGCTTTTTGTATTTTGTATTTTCATATTTTTCTACAATAAATTTAAAAAGATTTTTTTACAAAATACAAAAAATTGTTAAATAATTATTTTATATTTTCTTTTAATATTTTGCGTGTGTGTGTGTATTTTTGAATTTTTCTTTTTATATTTTGATACAAAAAAATAAAGTAAATATTCTATTTATTCTTTTCATAGTTTGCTACATTTTAGCCTTTTAGCCTTTTAACCTTAGCCTTTTATAAGAGATATTTCATCATTTACATAATAAATTATAGACAGCACGCAGCTGCTGATGTCCGTCCTGTCATTTTTAGCATATGATTTGATATTGCACTTCTAAAATTGTTGCTAAAAGTGAAGTGTTATTTAATTAAAGTGTCCAGAATTAGTTTTAGATTTTTTTTAACATAATATATATATATATATATATATATATATATATATATATATATATATGTATATATATATTAGCCTTTGGCCAGTTTTTGTTTTTTTTTCATTGAAATTTTCTGTACTTTTTTCATATTTTGCTACATTTTACCAGTTTTTCACCATGAAATTGAAACTCATGCTTTGAATTCAGATTCAGATCCAATTTTTGGAAAGACTTTAGTGGTAGAAGCATTGCATCGTGGGATATGAGAAGCATGGTCCTCTGCGCTGACAGTGAGGTTATTGACCCCGTCGTCCCGACCCATAATCCATCCTCGCACAGAAACTGTTACAGTATAAGATATTAAGTTCTCGTCCGTCACGTGTTGATGCTCAGGTGCGCTGATCTTCTCTCCATCTCTCTGCTAATGATGTCCGATTGTTGACAGCGTCTGTCCACATGAGCCTAATAACTTTCAGGACAGATGTTCATGAACGTCTTTAGAACGACCTTGCATGACCTCTGATGATATTATACTATTAAATATATATATATATATATATATATATATGAGTGAATCTCATCAAAACATTTAATAGATATTTCATATGATACTGAATTACAATTGTTTTTAGTATAACATTATTATTAATATTTATTAATGTTTAGTGTATATATATATATATATATATAATCATTTTAAAAAAAAGCAATTTATATATATATATATATATATTTTTAGATCAGATCACGTTCCGTGACCAATTTAAGCAGTTTAATAGTTCACTTTCTTTTTCTTGCAACTGTATATATATTCAGATCCAAGATCATTTATATAGAATTTTTAATTTTTAATTTTTTATATGGTATTTACTTATTTTGCATAAAGATACCACAGTGCATACATACTTTACAGTTATTACATTAATGAGATGCATTGCATCACTGTAATGAGCATTTGGAAAACATGTCCATGTAATCTATTTATGAATAATTCTGTAATAATTTTGATTCCAGACTGGTTCTCGAAGCGTTTCATTAGATGAACTCATGTATCATACTGTGGTTTTACCATCATTTACCGCGGTGTCACGGCTCTTCTTTGATGAGCTGGTTAGTGAACGGCGGCGGGTCTGTTGGTCGTGTCTGAACGTGTGTGTGTGTGTGTGTGTGTGTGTGTGTGTGTGTGTGTGTGTGTGTGTGTGTGTGTGTGTGTGTGTTTACAGTGTGTCACTACTGTACTCTCAAGGATTTGTGGGATTTGTGAGGGAACGTTGTGTCATCTTTCCATCCCTCAGGCTGCGATCGGATGTGTTTAGCTGTCAGAAATCTTCCCAGATATCCCGCTGAATCTCTGCTGAGTGACATCTTCCTAATGTCAGGCTTTAACGCTCTTCGGCTGTCATTCAGACCTCATACACGTACTCCACGTCTCTCAACCAGTCTGTCCCTCACACAGATCTGTCACATGACTTCAGGAGACCTGCAAGATAGTGCAGTAATCATAAAGACTGCTGTTATGATGCTTTTTAAAGGGATTTTGACCTTATTCAGTTGTCGTTTGTAAGTGATTTGTTCTTTTAATTGTTCATGATTTGATTTAATAGTCAATATTTGATTTAATAGCAACATAGTTTGTATGAGCTCACACTGTTATGTCATTTATTTTTTATTTGTATAATTTAACATTTATTTGTATTAATTTAGAGTATTTTAATGTACTTATTTTTAGTTATACAATTTTTTTATTTATTCATTTTTTATTTTAATAATTATTTTTATATTTCAACTTATGAAAATATTTTTTTATTCATTTATTTATTATTATATTTTAAAATGGACATTTTTATAGTGCCTTTTTTAGTTGTCGGTTGTGGGTGATTTATTCCTTTATTTTTTTCATTTATTTGATAATTTATTAATTATATAGTTAATAATAATTTGTATTATAAATTATTTTAATATATGCTTTTTACTGTTTATTTATTTATAGTTTATTTCATTTTTCTATACATTTGTATTTTATTTATTTATTTTAAGATTTATTTTTATATATTAATTATTTTGAAATAATTTTTTGATTTTTATTTTACTAATTATTTTTATTTTATTTATTTGACTATTTTTCTTTTTTATCAATCACATAGATTATTGTTATGATTTTTTAAATGATTTTGACCTTTTTCAGTTGTCGTTTGAGATTGATCTGTCCCTATAACTGATTCGATTTAATAATGAATATTTGATTAAATATCCGCACATGTTGTGAATGAGCTCAGTATTTGTGGAGCTGAAAGGCCACGCTGTGGGAGAGATGACACAGAAATGGCCTTTTCTGCTGTGTTTCTGAGGGCAGATGAATAGCAGACTGTGATCTGGAGAATCAGATCGGTTTATCCAGCATAAAGTGAGTGTGTAATGACAGTCTTCATGGAAACTCATTGAGTTCATGTCAAGCATGTTTCCATTGGTTCAAACAGACCCAAGCGTTTTTCCACTTCATTATTTGCTGGTATGTTTTTGTCGGATGTTTTCCATACAGTATCATAAAGCTCGCTACTTTTCGGAATGTATGCAGGAATGTGTAATTCAGTGTTTGAACGTGTTGAACGTGGTGATGATGACCCATGATTCCAGAGAAGGGTTTATGTGACTGTCAATCATTGATTTTTATTTTATTTATTTTTTTATTTGTTATTTTCAATTATTTTATTATTCTTTTTTATTTATTAATTTTTTCCATTTATTTATTTTTTTTTTTTCATTTTTTTAATGCATTCATTAGTTTGCATTTATTGTATTTGCTATTGATTTTTTATTTTGTTAATTTACTATGCATTTTTGTTTATTTACTATTCATGTTTATTTTATTTTACTATTAATTATTGATATATTATACTTTAGTATTAATTTTATTTAGCTCATTTTCATTAATTTTTTTCTACGGATATATATTACTATTATTTTTTATTCATTTTATTTACTATTCATGTGTATTTAATTTATTTTACTGCAATTTTGCATGTATTTTATTTTACTATTTTATTTTTTTGTTGAAATAACTATGTTTCTTCTTACTTTTTTCTTATCAGTTTTATACATTAGGGTTTATGTTACATCTAATGTTGTTAAAGTGATTTTTATTGCATACTACCGTAAAATCACATGTAATGTCCTATAAAGTTTTTCACTGCATATAGTTGGAGAACTTACCGTTAACCATTTAACAGATTTTTAACTTTATTATAAAATGGTTTTATAAAACAGCAGGAACATCCATTTGATAAAAGATGCCAGTGTTGTATGTGTGTCCTTCCCAGGATCTGCTCATCAGGTGAAAATCAAACGTCTGATCACTTAAACCAAACGTGACGGTGATTGTGTGGTGTTTTTCTTCAGATCGGCACGTTCACAACGCACAGTGGTCAGTTCTTCCTGGAGCCGCTGCTGAGCGCTGATGGAGACGAGTATGAGGAAGAGCACAACAAACCTCACCTGCTCTACAGACATGAGTCACATGACTCTCAGCCGTGCAGCGCCTCAGGTAAACACTTCAGCTTCATCAACCCCTTCAGCAAATGCATTCGCACGCTGTAAAAAAAAAACTTTAAAATTTACGGTAAAACAAATGGCAGCTGTGGTTGCCAGAAATTTACTGTAAAAATACGGTAGCAACATTTTAGGTTTTACGGTTTTAACTTAAATTTACATTTAAATACTGTCATTTGATATAATGTTAATATACCAACCTATTAAAGTACTGAAGTACTGAAATCTGTTTTGTATCTTTGTAATACGCTGATAACCACCAAATGCAGGTGGTGATGAGAAAGTCACATGATGAACCAAAGCCCATCACAAGCAGCTTTTAAATATTAACATATATAGAAGGTCATTCACACAAACACCAAACACTGTCATGGTGACACACATGAAACTGAAATAATGCAATAAACATTCATTTAACAACATTAGATGTAACATACGACCCTGATGTACAAAACTGATAAGAAAAAACTAAGAAGAAACAGTTATTTTAACAAAAAAACATCAAATTTGAAACATCAAATGTAATGCAGGGAATTCTGGGAATGTCAATTTACGGTTATTCACTGTAAATTATACGTTCTTCTTCACTTCCAAAAACGGTATACTACTGTAAAATTACATGTAATGTCCAATACATTTTTTCACCCTATATAGGAGGGGGACTTACCGTTAACCATTTAACAGGTTTTTACTTTAGCATTTTTACAGTCTTTTACCATATAATTCACAGTCATTTTTTACCGTGCAGCTCTATTGCTTTGCTTGTGGAAAGTTAGTGTTTCTCTTCTCAGCGGTGTGTTTTAAGCGTGCTGGCGTGTGCTTTGGGATCGCTGTTATTGTGCGGATTAACGTCTTCTTTATGAGCCGCTTATTGGAATTCTTCATCTAATGAAAGTAAATCAACTCCAGCCGCTCCACAACTCTGACTTACATTAATCAGACACTTTTCTTGGAATAACCAACCTTATTAGTAACCCCCATTTAGTATGGTTTTAAAGTGATAATGCACCCAAAAATCAAACTTTTGTCAGCATTTACTCATCCTCATGTCATTCAGTCCTTTATGCTTCTTTAATTGGTTTATATGACTTGTTTGCTATTTTCTGTAGAACTGTAAGTTCTTCTGAATGTCTTAAATGTGGGTCTATGCTTCATGCAAACTTCAGAAGATCTGAAATATAATGCTTGTGTTATATGAATTGCTGTTATGATCAGGGTCGGAAATTAATGGGGGTTGAGGCAAAAATCCCACCAAAATGAACAAAAATGTCCCCGAAAATAAAATAAAAAATGCCCCATTGCAATTCAAATTAATCTTAATTTTAACTATTTTAGACTTACTTGACAATTTTTTAATAATGTATTGTATATATATTTTAAATATTAAAAACTAAACTAATTTTATTTGAATTTTACTATCATTTATAGTAAAATTTTTATTTAAAAAACGTATATATTTTATTTCATTTACTGTTTTATTTCATATTTGTTTTAATTTGTTTTTTTTTAACTATGGATTATTTATTTTATTTACTATGCGTTAAATATTAAAAACTAAACAAATTTGATTTGAATTTTACTATACATTTTATTCTAAAAACTTATATATTTTATTTCATTTACTGTTTGTTTTAATTTGTTTTTTTAACTATGGATTATTTATTTTATTTACTATGCATTTTCATTTGTTTTATTTTACTATTTATTTTAATTTATTTTACCATTTACTATTTATATTTATTTACTGTTTATTTTTATTTTTTCTATTCTTTTTTAAAAAATGTTTATTTATTATTCAGTAACTTATTTATTTTTGAGCTGCTCTTTGTTTTATTTATTTATTTATTGAAATTTACTACTTATTTATTAATTTTTATATTAGATGTGTATTGTTATATAATACATTTACTGCATGTGATTATAATTAGTTTCTCTGCAAATATTATCCAATAATAATATTTATTAAAGCAGTTTGTCAGTTGACAAGAGGTGTTGTAAGGTGCAGCATGAAGTGGACCATCTTAAAATTGTAATAATTTACATTTTTAATAATTATTCTTATGAAATAGTTCTGCCCCTGGTTATGATACATTTATGGTGCTTTAATGGTTTTTGGAGCTCATTAGAGTGAGTAGACATTGGATTTTGGGTAAAATCTTCCCCATCTCTAGTGTCCGCATCTCTATTGTGCAGATGTGATGCTGGATCTGGGTCATGCATCAAAGAGCTGAGGATGAAAAGAACTCAACTAAAGGTGTCCTTGCCTTCAGTTCAATCTGATAACAGTCTGATGTTCAGATACCAAACGCTTTCAACGACAAGAATCTGCTGCAGTTGCGACTATTAAACTGAGATTGCATAAAGAGTACAAATATAATTTGTAACCCAGGAGCACAAAAGCAGTCATAAGCAGCACAGGTATATTTGTAGCAATAGACAACAATACATTGTATGGGTCGAAATTATCCATTTTTCTTTTATGCCAAAAATTATAAGGATATTAAATAAAGATCATGTTCCATGAAGATATTTAGTAAATTTCCGACAGTAAATATATCAAAACTTAATTTTTTATTAGTAACATGCATTGCTAAGAACTTCATTTGGACTACTTTAAAGGCGATTTTCTCAATATTTAGATTTTTTGCGCCCTCAGATTCCACATTTTTGTATCTCAGACAAATATTGTCCTATCATAACAAACCATACATCAATGGAAATATTATTTATTCAACTTTCAGATGATCCATAAATCTCAATTTCCAAAAATTGACTCTTATGACAGGTTTTGTGGTCCAGGGTCACATTATAATATGTGCTTGTGTTTCAAGCATTGTTACAATACTATGGTGTTCTGGGTCATTGCTAGGTGGTTTCTTTCTCGCTCACGTCTCTAGATGAGCAGGACTGATCTTTAATGCTCAGTATTATGGATTGATGACTGAGCGTCAGTGACTGAAGAAACACCTGTAATGTAGACTGAAGCTATGAGTTCATGCTTAAATAAGCGTGCCGTTGTAAAGTACGAGCGATTAGAGATGCAAAGATCTAAGCGTGTGCTGAGTTGCAGGGTGTTTAGCATGTCACGGCTGGACTAATGAGTCACTCGATCGTCTGCCGCTCAACACCTCCCTTTCAGCTTCTGTCCTGAAATAGACACTGATAGCTGCTGCTCTTTTTCATTGCTCAGTGGAGATCTCGCCTGTGTTTAGGTTAAGGATCAACTTTGTCTTGGATGTTTCTCTTAAAATATCTCAGGGGGGATAAAACAGACTCAAGTTACATGTTGTCATCCAGTAAGAGTGTAGAGTAGTGTTGTTATTGTTAACTATTAGACATTGTGTTAATTTAAATAAAATAAATTATAAATATTAGATGAAAAACTATTGCAACTAACTGGAATAAAACAACAACAAAAAAAACTAATACAAATGATAAAAGCACATAACAAAATTATTTAAACTTAAAAATAAAAAAAATAATTGATTAATAAATTAATTAATTAATTTAAAATGAAAACTGGGAATTTTAAAATAAAAAGATTTGTGCTCAAATAACTAAAACTAAAACTTATAAAAATAAAATAAAAATTAAAGGGGTCATCGGATGTACATTTTCCACATGTTGATATGATTCTTTAGGGTCTTAACTAAAAGTTTATAACATACTGTGGTTAAAATTTCTCAATTGTTGTGTAAAACAACACCCTTTTTACCCTGTCAAAAACAGGTCCCGTTTCGGTGCACGTCACTTTAAATGCTAATGAGCTCTGCTGACTCCGCCCCTCTCTTCTGTGGGGTGACGGCCGTTCTCTGAGAGATGGTAAACTTTAGCTGCATTCATCGTGAAACTTGCTAACTAGCACATTATTAGGAAAGGTGATGTGCAAAGATTCATAAAAGAACCTTATACTCGCTTCTGGAGGTGAAGCTGGATCACGAATGATTCGCGCGAACACAGATGCATTTATGTAGATCGGGGATCGGTGCATTCCCTTCAAAAACAAAGCTAAACAAAGCTAATCCTCTGCGT
>CM071962.1:1535000-1537500 GCA_036784905.1 Acrossocheilus fasciatus | reverse complement strand
CTAAATAAACTAAATAAAATTGATAAAAGCTATAGAGACATATTTATAAAAACTAATAAAAATGACAAAAAAACATAACAAAATTACTAAAACTTTGACTAAAATGAAAGTGAAAATGGAAAATATTTTTAAAAATCTAATTCAAAATAATAAAATAAAATAAGTTCATTTCATCTAGTTGCCAATGCATTGTTCATTTTCATTTAGTTTAAGTACTCAGATAACTCAAATTTAATAAAAAATATATGTACATAAAAAAAAAAAAACAATGACAAAAATACACAACAGAATATTTAAAAAAAACTAAATATTAAAATATTAGCTGAAACCATTAAAAATTATATAGAAATTAAGAAAAACTAATAAAATGGCAAAACCAAAAAATTAATATATATATTTATATATTTCCCAAACTTCAACTAAAAATGAAATAAAAACAGAAAGTATAAAAATGAAATCTACACTCTAAAAAATACTGGGTTAAAAACAACCCAACTTGGGTTATTTGGCAACCTAGCGCTGGGTAAATATTGGACAGAACACATGCTGGGTTACTTTTTTTACTAAATATGCTGGGTTGTTTTATTTAAGTCAACTATTGTTTAAAAAATATTATATTGGCTGGCTTAAAATGGACTGGAAATGAAAAAATCACACACAGAATTACTATATAGGCAACAGCAATAATCAAATGATGAACATTTATTATTAAGCAAGAGCACCCATGGAGAAAATACAAGACAAATTGAATTCATTTGGGTGAATTGAGTTTACAATATTAAATACATTTAAACTCGTTTAACAAGAATTTTAGAAATAAAAAAGGCACATATAAAAGTATCATTTTAATTTAAGTGTATTCAACCGTTCTCTGTAATCGCTTTTTACCGAAATAGTGCTAATTCTCGTGCCGAAATCTGAGCCGATGAAGAGCTGCTGTTCGCCGAGGGAAGTGTGAACCTTTCACTCGTAGCTGAGAGATGCCACGACTCACTCCAAAAGAGAACATATTTTAACATCAAATTAAATTACACTCAGTATTATAACGAATAAAATCTATTTATTCTGCTTTCCTGTAGCTCAAATAGTAGAGCATGGCGCTAGCAACGCCAAGATCATGGGTTCGATTCCCAGGGAAAGCAAGAGCTGACAAAATGTAAAAATTGTAACTTGAATGCAATGTAAGTCGCTTTGAATAAAAGCGTCTGCTAAATGCATAAATGTAAATGTAAATGTAAATGTATTTATGTAATGCAAGGCAAAGGCATTTCCAGCACGACACGACGACAGCAGCTGACATCTCTTATGTTGTATTGTGTAAAATAATATAATTTACACCACATTAAAGACTTTATAAATGAAATAAAATATATACAAACCTTTATTTCCCCCGAAAGAGTGCACTAAATCGGCGCCGACGGCACTGAGACAAGCTCAACCCAGTGGTTAGGTAGAAAAATATAACCCAATAAAATGACCCAACAAGCTGAACCCAGCATTTGGGTTAAAAAAACAACGCAGCGTTTTTTAGAGTGTAGTTAAAAAATTAACATGATGAATGAAGAGATCCATTAGAGTAAGCATGAATGCTTGTAAATGCTCAGAATGATGATGGATGATAACAGCTTGACGGCCGCAGGTCTTTTGAAGCTTGCAGAGAAACGTCTGGATCTTCGTGACAAACTTCAGCATCACTTCCAGTGTTATCTCTGTCTAGCGATGGATTGCGGTTAATTACTGGTCTGCAGCTTTCAGACGTCACCTGCTGAAGAATGTTAAAGAGTCTGATGATGAATCGCTTGTCTCTCTGCAAACCAGAATGATTGCAAAGTTTGTCATAGCCCTTGCATATCATTGCTCTTTTGTTGGTTTTGATCGCTACTACTGTCCTCATTTGTAAGTCACTTATAAAAACGTCTGCTGAATGACTAATGTAAATGTAAGTTTCTTATTGGTATTTATTTATTTTTGCTAAACATTTGATTTTTAAATATTATTTAAATATTTATTTTATGCATTCATTTATAATATATATTTCTTTATTTCTTTATCTATATCCTAAACATTTTAACTTCATTAATACTTTTTAATAGTTACATATTTATTTAAATATTTGTTATATTTATTTATTTTTATTTGTAATTTTTATATATTTAATATATTTTCATATTTAAAGCATATTAAAAATGTATTTAATTGCCAAAATATTTGAAACTTTGTTTTAAATATTTATTTTATTTATTAATTAAATTTTTGCTAAATATGAAAAAATATATTTATTTTAAATATTTATTTTAAGTTATATATTTTATATATTTATTTATTTATTTCACTAAATATATTTTAAAATGTTTGAAATATTTAAATCTTTATTTAAATATGTATTTTTCATTCATTACTGAATTTACAAATTTTGTTTTTGTTAAATATACTTTTAAATCTATTATAGCACAAAGTCTACATATCTACAGTATGAGTTCTAATGTGCTCTGTTGACTTG
>CM071962.1:1502500-1530000 GCA_036784905.1 Acrossocheilus fasciatus | reverse complement strand
TTTGCTAGTTTTCATGTTTATATAGTTTTTATTCATGTTTATTTTAATTTGATTTTTTAGTTATTTTAGTACTTCAAGTTAAACTAAACAATATTTAGAAATACTAGCTGAAATCAAATATCTTTTAGTATTTATTTCAAGTAACAACAACAGCAATTTTTTAAATGCTTTTAGTGTTAGTTTTAGGTAACGATAATAGCCCTGGTTGCAGGTTTTGTTGTGCTGATGGTGTCATAGTGGTGTGGTTCTCTCAGCCAATCAGAAGACTGCATTAGTGTGTCTGTCTGTAAATGCAGCCGTCAGTCTGAGGTTTTCCCTTCGGCTTCTTCTAATCTCTCAGTGTTTATGGTCAGCTAATGGACGGGCAGATCATACCTCGAATCTGAAAGCCTGCTGTTTTTAAACTGGTTTCGGAGATCCGGACTTCTGAGCAGGATGAACCCTCAAACATGACTGCAGCACAGTGGTTTGTGGGTATTTTTGACTGAACTGTGTTCTGTGTTATCTGTGCTTTCAGGTCGCTGCGATCTACCGAGACCCCAGTGTAGGAAACCTCATCAACATCATGATCGTCAAGCTCATCGTCATACACAACGAACAGGTACAGCAGAACCAGTGACGTCTAGGGATCACGATAGCAAAACCTTCTGGATATTATCGTGGTCAAATGACGATATACTTTATTTTCACAGCAGATGATCACAGCATTTCACTAGATTTGTAGCGAGATGTGTTTTTGTAAGCCTGTTTTCACTGAAGCTGGAGTTAAAATCAACTGTAGTGTAAAATCAAAAATAATATTCTTTTATTTTTCAGTGCAATTGTTTAGATTGCGGTCTCATCTAGAGCTCAGCAGTGTCTCAAATTGTTGTAATTGTTTTAAAAATGCAGAGGGCCTATTTAAATGTTTTTCTTGCTGAATAAATTATCAGTGTTGGTAATGCTTATTGCTGCATAGTGTTTCACATTGAATTTATGAATACATTTAATGAATTTAAATAAAAGATGCAATTTTCATTTTTTACTTTTTTTTTTTTTTTGATGAGACTGCCAACATTTTTACAAAATAATAGTTTTTAAAGTGCAAATTAACTATTTATTTGAATTAAACACCTTTAAATAATTAAACAACGTATCATGTGCTTGTACTGTATACTGTTTCACATGATTAAAAAAATAATAATAAAATTCTTTCTTTTTTATTGACTCCATATCAGTTATTATAGTTATCTAAAACTAAAACCATAAAAAATATACATATTCATTATTTTAAATAAAATGTTAACTAAAATAAAATAAAAATGATTTTTTTTTTTTCTTTCGAAAATAACTATTTTGAGTAATTTTTTTTTCTTGCTCAGTTGACACACAGTTTAATATTCAGGTATTTTAAAGTATTTGTTCTCCTTTTTGACCATTTTGACTTCTCAAACCACAAAAAAAAAAAAAAAAAAATTGAAAAAATTGAAAAAGCAAAATATCTGTTTATATATATTTTTTACTTGATATTTTAAATTTAGTCATTTAAAAATGGTTTGTTTTCTCCTTTTTTGACTCTCATCAAACTGCCAAAAATGCACAAAAAGTTGGTTGAACAGAAAAATAAGTTTTCTTCATGCAGAATTAATTTTAATATGATCAGATACTGATAAGATCTGTCATTTCTCATCAAACACTCTGAGCTCCTCCACATTCATTTCTATACTTTAAACACATTATGACTGGCAACTCATTCTTATGGAAATTCAGGAGAAACTTCAGTGAAATAAAGTGTCCTGCATTAAGTTGTCCTGAGACCTGAGAGAGCATCATCTGAGCCGTTGTTCCTTTATAATAACTGGATTTGGATAATAAAGTGTGTTTTCTTCAGGAAGGGCCGAATATCAACTTCCACGCCACTGCAACGCTTCATAACTTCTGCATGTGGCAGCAGAGTCACAACGTTTTGGACGACAGTCACCCGGGTCATCACGACACGGCGCTGCTCATCACCAGGTGACCTGAACTTGACCTTTGACCTCATGACCTCTGCCTTCTACAGTGTGCTTCTGTTTGAGCTTGATTTTTGTATAAACACTATTAAGGGATGTGTGTTTGTTTCTCAGGGAGGACATCTGCCGAGCAAAGGACAAGTGTGACACGTTAGGTAAGATTTCACACTACTGTCCTGATCTATACTGCTCCGGGTGTGTGTTCACGGTGTGTGTGTGTGTGTGTGTGTGTGTGTGTGTGTGTGTGTGTGTGTTCACTGCTGTGTGTGTGCACTTTGGATGGGATAAATGCAGAGCACAAATTCCGAGTATGGGTTACTTTCACTTTATTATTTCTGCAGTATGTGTGTTGTGTGCAGTACTAAATGTGCTGCGTGCAGCTGGAAGAGAGACTGTAACCCACAATGCATTGTACTCCGACTGGTTTAAAAAATGCAACTTTTATTTTTTAGTGTGGTCATGTACAACAGTGCTTGTTGCTGCATACAGTTTCATATTCAATTTTTAAATAACATTTTTTTTTACTTTTTATTTGAAACAACTCCCAAAGTATGATTTATTTTTAATGTATTATTATTATTATTATTCACAAAAAAAGTTAGTAAATGTGAAATATATTTTTATTTGACTATTTATTCTTTCTAAATTAATCAATATTTTAAATATTTTTCTCCTTTTTGACTCATTATTTGATTAGACTGACAAATTTTTATTTATTTTATTTTATTTCATTATTTTTACAAATAAAAATTTTAAAATGTGAAATATCTATTTATTTGACTGTTTTCTTTATCAATTAATCAGTCATTTTAATAATTTTTCTTTTTTGACACATTATTTAATCAAAATATTTTTAATTATTTCTAAATGAATCAGTCATTTAAATTTTTCACCTTTTGACTGATTATTTGATCAAATTGCCAAAGGTTTGTGTTAAAAATACAAAATAACTATTTCTTTTTCTTGCTGAATAAAACATCAGTGCAGTCTTGTAGGTCATGTTACAATAATGGTTACAGCTGCATACGAGTTAAATTGAGTAATGAATTTGTTTCATATTTGCAACAATCAGTTTTTAAAATACTATTTTAGTGTGTTTTTTTCTTCTTCTTTTTAATATTTTTTTCTATTTTTTAAGTTTTTTTCAAAACTAGTTTGAACATGCAACATACCTGTTTTTGAATATACTGTTGTATAATCAGTTATTTAAAAAAATAGTTAGTTTTTATTTTAAAATGTAAAAATAAATAAATAAATAAATAAAATCCTTGCAAAATTAAATACCTTTACCAATAACTCAACTGTCGTCACAAATAACTCATGGGACGACAACAACTCTTGCGCAACAACACAGCACACTGTTTTTTATGTGTTTTTAAATAGCAAATTGTAGTTTTTTCAATAATAAATAGCAGTCAGCATACAGGACGCTTTCATTAGTGTGTGAGGTCACTGAGTGTCCAGACTGAAAGCAGGTTCCTGAAGCAGAACCAGATCCTGCAGAAAGTCTGTCAGCTGTGCTTCATTTGACTGTCATCAGCGTGTCGTATAGGACCAGCCACCTGTGCCGGGCCCCAGCAGGTGTTTAGGGCCCGAAAACCACCAAAAGCATTGGATAAAGAAATGCTCTCTTTTAGAGATGGAAACTCGAGTCGCACTTAAGTTGCATAAATAGAGACTTGCGACTTGACTTGGACGCGTGAGACACGTAAAAAAAGGGAAACTTACTGGTTTTCAGAAAAGTTATTTTCTTTTCATCTTGCCTCTGTATAATGCACAGCTATTAAAGTAGTGTTCATAATCTCAGCGCTGCTTTGTTTACAGCAGCAAACAATAAAACACTTCATCGTTGCTGTTCCATAAGCGCCACCTGCTGGCACAGACTGAATCTGCTTTAAGCCTATCTGCTGTTTTGTTTCGTGCAGATATTTTATGTAATAGCCTATAGTTTCACCAAAATAAAGTCAGACCATTGTGTATTTGCTTCAAATTTGCAAATTATACAATCCAATTTAGATTAAAAGCTGCTCATGCTGCATGTATGTAGCCTCTTTGTTTGGATTGTGTTTAAAATACTGTGGTTGCCTCTAATTTTAAATGAAAAGAGCACAGACAAAGCCTTAGTTTGTTTATATGAGATTTATTTTATTTGTGTTATTCATTTGTGACCTTGGAGCACAAAAGCAGTCATAAGCAGCACAGGTATAATTGTAGCAATAACCAAAAATACATTGTATGGGTCAAAATGATCCATTTTTCTTTTATGTCAAAAATCATTTGGATATTAAGTAAAGAACATGTTCCATGAAGATATTTTGTGAATTTCCTACCGTAAATATATCAAAACTTCATTTTTGATTAGTAATATGCATTGCTAAAGACTTAATTTGGACAAATTTAAAGGTGATTTTCTCAGTATTTTTATTTTTTTTGCTCCCTCAGATTCCAGATTTTCTAATAGTTGTATCTCAGACAAATATTGTCCGATCCTAACAAACCATACATGCTTATTTAGCTTTCAGATGGTGTATAAATCTCAATTTGACCCTTATGACTGGTTCTGTGCTCCAGGGTCACATTTGATTGAACAAAGACTTGAGATGTGACTTAGACTCGACGTCAAAGACTTGACTTGGTCTTGGACCTCAGAGACTTGTGAACATGTCTGCTCTCTCTGTCTGTGTGTGTTAATGAAGGTCTGGCGGAGCTGGGGACGATGTGCGACCCGTACCGAAGCTGCTCCATCAGCGAGGAGAACGGCCTGAGCGCCTCCTTCACCATCGCTCATGAGCTCGGACACGTGTAAGTCGCCCCAAAGACCCTCAAAACGCAGTAAAGCCCTGGCACTTCAAAGGATAAGTCCACTTCCAGAATAAAAATTTCCAGATAATTTACTCCCCCCCCATGTCATCCAAGATGTACATGTCTGTTTTTCCTCAGCTGCAAAGAAATGAAAGGTCATTACACTAGGGATGGGCGATATCTTATCGTTTGCGAAATACTAGTAAAAATTCTCCCCATAATAATAATTAGTATCTCCCCACGATAATAACTCTCGATAAGAGCTCTGCATGATCCCAGCTGAGGAATAAGGGTCTTATCTAGCCAAACGATCTGTCATTTTCTGAAAAAAAAAAAATTATATTTATCCACGTTTTAACCACAAATGCTCAGCTTGCTCTAGCTCTGCGATGCTCATGCACGTCTTCACACATAACGTAATCCTGTTGGAAAGGTCACACGTGGTTAGTTCTTCATCTTTGCACTTCATTTAAAAACTCCATCTCATTTTCTCCCCCAACTTTAAAATCATCAGACATCGTTGTTTTACCTTTTTTGTAAAGGGCATTTGACTTTCTTTGCATCTCAGATCTAGAGCAAGCCAAGCATTTGTGGTTAAAAAGTGTATAAATATGGGTTTTTTTCAGAAAATGACCAATCGTTTGGCTTGATAAGGCCCTTATTCCTCAGCTGGGATCGTGTGGAGCTCTTTGAAGCTGCATGGAAACTATATTTTGACGTTTGAATTGTTGGCCATCATTGAAGTCCACTATATGGAGAAAAATCCTGGAATGTTTTCCTCAAAAAACGTAATTTCTGTGCGACTGAAGAAAGAAAGACATGAATATCTTGGATGACATGGGGGTGAGTAAACTGTCAGGAAGTTTTTTTCTGGAAGTGGACTTATCCTTTAATAACAGAGAGCAGTATTAGTGAGGTTACGTGAGCCCGGAGCTCTGCTTCTCTCTGTGCTTCGTGTCATGTAAATGAGTGCAGTGTGAAAGAATGACAGATATTCTGCCGCCTCTCATCCGGAGGGAATTCCTGCGCCGCAGTGGGACGATGAGGACAAACCGCCGCTCAGATTCAGTTTTCCGAAAGCAAAGCCAAAGCACAGCACAGTACAGTAACATTTGCAATCTGTCCTCCAGATAATATTCTTCCTTAGTATTTTTGTCTGATTTTGTCTGTTTTTTGGTAAATATCTAAACATTCTGAAATCAAAATGCATTTACTTGAGAATTATTACTAGAAGATTATTATAAGTTCATGCTTTAAGAAAAGAAAATTAATTTTCTGACCACTATTTTTCTTGTTTTAAGTGTAATTTACTTCATTTTGATGCATTTTTCTGAAAACAAGACTTAATATTTTATGTCATTTTACTTCTCAGGTAAATTAATCTTAATATGAATCTTCATTTAAGTATGTTTAGATATTTGTACTGGAAAACAAGGCTAAGTAAGAAATACATTTTCACAGTTTACCCATTTTGTACCCATATTTTGTCTTGTTTTTTTTTTTTTTTTTTTTTTTTTTTTAAATCACAATATATTTACTTTAGAAGCAAAATTCAAATTTAAAGTTATTTTCTGAGCCCGTTGGCATATTTTCTTGTTTTAAATGTAAAATTACTACATTTTTATGCATTTATTTTTTCAGCCTTTTCAGATTGTTTATAGCCTTTTCTCACAGCAGCTAGAATAATTAAATGTATCATTTTGATGGCGGATTGTAATCCAGAAAGGATTATGTGTTTATGAAACACGTGAATGAAATTAAATTATATTCTGATATACTGATTACACTTCTGATTACAGATAGCCTGGGATTACACACGATTTGTATTTTAAAGAAAACCAGTTTGAAGGGAGCATAGTTTGCTTTTTGGGTTGAAAGAGTTTCTTAACATGAAATTCGAATGGTATGACAATTAGATATTAGACTGTACAGAAATTGAAATCTACTCGCTAATACACACTACTTGTCACGCAATGCTGATGTTGTTAACATTAATAATTTGAGAATAAAGTATAACAATAATATTAATTTGCACGGTTAGATGTGATATGAGCTAACCGATCGTTAGATTTAATTTCCATTGGTAGCGCGATTTATTGTAATTCTTTTTTCCTCAGTTGTGCAGAACAAAGCAGACTTACTTACTTGCTCAGATGGCAATATATGGTGAAAATTCTTATTTGGTGCGGCAACTGACTGACAAATTCACCTCAAAACATTAGATTCATCCTCGCTGGAGCCGTGCCGAGACACAACCCCGCGCACAGAAGATAATTCAGCACAGAGCTGCGATTCCAGGTTTTCAAACAGAGATGGCGACAAAGAGGCAAAACTTACGGACTGCAGCTTTAAGTAGCAAAATGACAAGATATAAATTCTTGTTTTCCGAAAAATGCATCAAAATAAAGTGAGCTTTTGCTTAAAACAAGAACAAATATCTGCCAGTGGAGTCAGAAAAATACACTTTTTCCCTTCGTTTTGCCTTTGAATTAAGTTTATTTTTCTGACCACATTGGGAGATTTTTTTTTTCTAGTTTTTCTAGTTCAAGCATTAACTCACTTCATTTTTATATATATTTTCAGCTTAAATTACTTAGTAATTTTGCAACTTAAGTGAATGCATCTTGATTTTAGAATATTTACATATTTGCACTGGAAAACAAGACAAAAATACTGAGGAAGAGCATAATTTTGTCAGTGTTTGCATCAATCAGAGGTGATTCGTATCCATTAAGAGCGACCCGCGAGTCTTTAACGCTGATAAACGACTCCATTTAGCTATAACATTTCATCTTTCATTTGTATCATAGCTGAAAATCCTTTTATTTTGACGTAATGCAGAAAGAACATCTGGCATCTCACTTTCTCTGTCCAAAACTCGACTTTGGCAAGCTGTTTTACTCCATAGAGCAAGATAAGACTTTTCTAAGGAATAGTTCACCTAAAAATGAATATTTTGTCATCAATTTGTCATCATGTTGTTCTAAACCTGCTCTTACCATGCAACAAAACTGGATATAGACCAGGTCCAAAAAATTACAAAACATTTCTATAAAAGTGCCATAAAAGCAGTGTGAACATTGTCCACTGAAGAAATGGGGTTTGAATGATTTAAGCGTGAATAAATGATGACAGAAGATTCATTTTTTGCTCAAGCTCTTTTCATGAGTGGCACAGATGTTCTTGAAATGAAACCGATTCTGACAGCAAAAGTATTTCACGAATGTAACATGTGAAATGTGTTTAACGTGCGGATGAAGCCTCACAGATGGAGGCTGTAGCTGTCGTGTGTCTGATTTCACAGCTGTTTCTGGACTCTGACATCACTGCGTTTCTATTCTGGAGATCAGATTCTCCTCAATGCAGCTTTTATTTTAAGATTTTTTTGCTGGACTTTTCCTGTCTGTAATAAAAAGAGGTTTCATGTCCTGTTGACAGTCACACACACATTACGGCATTTGACAAAATTATGGAAACCTTTTTTATATACAATATATAACACAATTCTAAGGAAAAATTTTGTAATTTTTATACTTTTGACTTTTTTCTCGGAATTCTGAGTTTATATCTCATAATTTAGATTTTTCTTGAAAATCTGAGTTTACATCTCAATTTTTACTTTTTTCTCAGAATTCTGAATTTACATCTCTCAATTTTTACTTTTTTTATTTTCTCTGAATTTACAAAGCGTAATTTTTAGTTTTTTTCTCTGAATTCTGAGTTTACATCTCATAATTTTAATTTTTCTTGATAATCTGAGTTTATATCTCAATTTTTACTTTTTTCTCAGAATTCTGAGTTTACATCTTGCAATTTTTACTTTTTTTTCTTTTCTCGGAATTCTGAGTTTACATCTCGCATTTTTTTTAATTTTTTTATTTTGGAATTCTCTCAATTTTTACTGTTTTCTCAGAATTCTGAGTTTACATCTCACAAGTCTGACTTTTTTCTCTGAATTTGTAGCTTACATCTCACAATTTGACTTTTTTATCTGAATTCTAAATTCTGAGTTTTTCTCAGAATTTTTAGTTTACTTTAGTAATTTTCACTTTCTCTCAGAATTCTGAGTTTACATCTCACAGTTCTGTCTTTTTGTTTCCGCCACATAATAATAAAAGTTATTAAAGCATCCGCTGAACTGTATGTTGTGTGTGTTTCAGGTTCAACATGCCTCATGACGACAGTCCGAAGTGCCGCGAGGCGGGAATCAAGCATCAGTACCACGTCATGGCCCCGACCCTCAACTACGACACCAGCCCCTGGTCCTGGTCCAAATGCAGCCGCAAATACATCACAGATTTCCTCGAGTAGGTGCTCAGTTACATCTGCCATCAGTTCAATCTACTCTGGATCCGTTTATATGAATGATATTCCAGTTAAACTCCCATTTCACATTTTTAATGAAAGTACAAGTCAGTTTGAAGACATTTGTTATTTCACTGCAGGAAATTAAAGAAAATTCAGCTTAAGTTGGAATCTGGTTTTACATGGTTTATAGTTGGTTGGAGATGGTTATTATTTGGTTTAAGCAGTGTTATTTTAGTATTATTCACGTGCTATTGTAGTATTTTTTAAATTCTAATAATATTTTATTATGAATATTATTTTTATATTTTCATTTTAATTGAAGTTCTAGTAATTTATTTGTCGTTTTTATTAGTTTTTACATATATATTAGTTTTTATTTCAATTGTAGTTTTAGTAATTTTAGTACTTAAACTTAAACTTTTTTTTTTTACATCTAATATGAATGTTTATTTTATTTAGATATATTACAAATACCAGAAATGATTTGTAAAAGTTTTAGTTTTAGTTAACAATAACAACACTGAGTTTAGGTTTGGGTTTCCCAAACTGGAATTCATGAATCGTGAGACTAATAATTAATTAAATCTTAAAAATGCGTTCATAAATAATTAATACTTAAATCATTTTTAAATAAAAACTAAATTTTACAATATTTTAGTATGTAATAATATGTATTATAAGAAAATATTTATTTCAAATTATTAATATATTAACTTAAAATCACAGAGGGTTCTTCAAGTAAATATGTTTTTATCTAAGGAGGCTGACAAAAAAAAAAGAAAACTTGGGAATCCCTGGTACATATAAATTTCAGATTTTTATTCACAGTATTTAAAATCAGTTTTAAAACATTTCTCATTCAGCTGTAGGAAATTTAGTTAGTTTAGGTGATTGAACAATTGGACTACCATACAGTGAATCTGAGTCTTGGTCAGCTGGTTAAAGCTGGTAGGGATCTGGTTTATCTGGTCAATGCAGCTGCTGTGACGTGGTTTTCCCAGCAGACCTTTGGGTTTTTGGGTCAGTGTGAAAATATCAGATGTCAGCGCTGTGGTTTTAAAGTTAAATTGACCTTTGAGCAAATCCTCAACAGGTCACGCTCCTCAGAGCTCAAAATTGTACTTCCCCTTTGAGACGAGCTCTTCCTGTCCCGCTCTGCTCTGAGTCTGTCTGCGTTCTCTCTGGGAGCCGGACAATCATTTAGTCGCCGGCGTTCTTGGCCCCTCGGCAGACGTTACTCAGGGCGACGGCTCATTGAGGGAGACGCAGCTGAAGGGCTTCCCTTTAAGACAGGAAGTGTCAGTTATAATTAGATTTTCTCTGGACGTGACCCTTTGATCTCGTCTGCGCTCCAGCAGCTCCAGCAGCTCCAGCAGTCAAAGACCTGCGGATCAGGGTCAGGACTGAGGGTTCACAGGTTATGCAGCCTAGAAGACACTCAACAAGGTTTAGGAATGCAAAAAAAAACCTAATGAAACATATGAGTGTGTATGTGTGTTTGTGTGTGTGTATATATATATATATATATCAGTGGTGGCTGCTGGTCTTTCAAAGAGGGGAAGCTCATTTTCGGCCTACAACATAAAAATTGTCCATTTATTTATACGTAAATCCTGCCCTATGTTCCTTTTCAAGAAAATGCTCTGTGACCCTGTCGCTAGCCTAGCCTACTGTATGAATGAATGAATGAACAAACAATCTAAAAAAAAAAAAGATATTAAACTGGACGGAGGAAATGTGGGAATTAGGTTAAACTGAAACAAGGAATGTGGTGTATAATAGGGTTGTCATGATACCATAAAAATGTCTTACGATGCTATACCAGCTTAATTTATAATTCAATTCTACAAAATGAATCCAAATTTAATAAATAAATAGATGTAAGTGAAAACAGACAATATTATTCTCTGAATACTTAATTAATGTGAATGAATGACTGGCTATTGTTATCCATGAAATGATCTAAACCAAACTCATCTCAGCACTGCACAGAAGCTGCATGAAGTGACATTTAGATGTGGCATTTATTCATTTAGACTGTATTTATAATTGCATAAATAATGATATGAGATTAATGTTTTAAATACTAAATTCTGAATATAGAAATATGTTGGAAAATAATGTAATATATGCCTACTTTTAGACGGGAAACTTAAAAACGGCCAGCAGGTGGCAGAAGTTCATGATTGAATCACTGAGTCATTCAAATGATTCTTTCAAAACGGCTGAATCCTTCAGGAGCGAATCAAATGACTGTTTTTATGAAGGGCTTCTTAGTGAATCAGTGATTCTCCCAAATCAACGCGGATTTGGATTCGAGCACAAACAAAACAAAAAGTGTCAGGAGCATTTTTTGCTCGCATATCTTGAAATTTCCGAGTTAGCAGCATGTATATTAAAACATAACATTATGAATAAATAAAAAAATATATATAATGATTGATAAGAACCAAGTGCAAAGCCGCGATGGGACTGAGCTCGAATAGCTTCAGCGTCAGCGACTTTTTATTGTCAATCAAATCGCTGTCAATCAAAAGGAGATACAGATCGTCCAATCATCACGCAGAAGCCCGTAGTCCAGGCCCGCCCACTCCTCCATTCACCCCCAGAGACGCTGAGTGTCCGGGGGCGGGACATAATCGCAGCATTTATCCAATGACCGTCAAGTTTCGAAGCTCTGAAAAAAACTGTTCAAAGCAGCCCCATTGAAGTCCATGGACGCTCGGCTTCAACAGAGAAATACACTGATGCTACGGGAATATATGAGAAGGACATCGAGTCCGACCTGCTATATGTAGCTGATTCTGAACGAACTCGACTTCGAGATGAACGTGTTCTAACGCATTTGAGCTTCCCTTGCAGTCTTAAAGAAATCCCCACTGATATATATATATATATATTAGTGCTGTCAATCGTGATTAATCGCATCCAAATTAAAAGTTTTTGTTTACAATATATATATATATATATATATATATATATATATATACACACACACACACACACACACACATACAGTATATATATTTAAAATGTTAACATGTATTTATATGTTTTATATTATATTATATTATATTATATTATATTATATATAAATCTATTTAATATAACATAAAATATTTTTCTGATATATATACATGCATGTGTGTGTATTTATATTTACATAATAAATATACACAGCGCACACACACACATATTAATGTAAACAAAAACTTATTTTGGATGTGATTAATCACGATTAATTGTTTGACAGCACTATTATATACTTTTTAATACATATTCCTGGCTGTATGTGATTATGCGATTAATTGGTGCATTATTTAAAAGAAAAAGAAGCATCTGTTTTTTGATTTTGCTCCATATCTGGATATTTTAACTAGTAGTGACTACATTTGCAGGTAAAATTTTATAGTCCTGCCTTATTTTTTGTGAATAATTGTGCAATTAATTATATTAGTAATTACAAACGTAAATAATTAACTAATTAATTCATAAAATGGTTCATGAGCATTGTTCATGTTGACTTTACACTGAGAAAAAATGGTTTAGAAACAATTAGAAACAGAAATACATTAAATTAAAAGTAGAAAAACTAAAATAGTACTTTCTAATGATTTTTATTTTATTAACAAATTTGAAATCTAATTTTTTTTTCAGTGTAGGGCAGTTTTGTAATATGCCGTTGGTTGATAATTTTGATAATTAATTTTTTGTCATTTTGTCCTAATTATTTATTCTGGTTCACTCAGAAATACAACACACTGCACAAGTAAAAAGTTTTGTCATCGCTGTTTATTTTGGCTTTATAATAATAATAATTATTATTATTATCATCAATATCATTATTATTTTAATTTTTAATCTCAAGTTGATAGCTTCGATCATTTCTTCAATAGGAGGACAATTCTATTGCATAACTGTTGCTTTTTCACAGCTCAGGAGACTCGTTGGAGTTAGATATTATTGAGATGTGTGACATTGTTGAGATTAACTTTTTTTCTCAGGAGGAAAACAGCAAACGTCTTTATTTGCTCTGCTTTTAATCTCAGTGCTTTGAGAAAATGCTGACTTTTGTGTCGTTTCTTTTCCGCATTGAAAGGTTTGATTAAAAACAGACAGACGGATTTCTAGGCAGACAGTGCATTAGAGGAAAGCACATGCATTTGCTACAGGAGCTCTGTTCATTGGTGGGAAAAGCAATGTAAAGTGTTGAAAGTCGTCCAGAATCGCTCAAGTGCATCTGTGTTTTGACTGTCCATTCAACCTCAAGAGCTCTTCAAGACTCAACACTCTCCTGTGAGGAGATTACAGAGAAAACACACACCAAAACACCGCATGCACACACATTTCATCCGGCCGGAAGACCCTCGGATTAATCAAAACAACTCATTTGCACATTATTTTTAGTGGCTGTGTTTTAAAGCATAAAAGGTTGCTTGTTTTTAATCTAGTAAAGACTTCTCAGAATCCCAAGTTAATGTGTTAGATTATTAACCCAGTTCACTCGGCTGTACAATACTATACACAACTCTGAAGGCGTACATGCAAAAATCAGCTTGTCACTGGAAAATCTGCGATTTTGGAAACAAAAACAAATTCCATTTAAAACTCAAAGCTTGTCATTTTCCACTCCGTGACCTTAAAGGGTCCCTACCATTGGAGAAACCCACTAAATCTGTGTCTCAGACGCTTCTCTTGGCATTAAAGCTCAGTCTGTCAGACATCGACTGAGGCTTTTAGAAGCAGCAGCAGCCGAATGTCTTGAGAAATGAGAAACGTCTCGTCGTGTTCTCGCTGCCTGCTCGCTCTGTTCAAGGACGATTCTCATGCTAAAGTCCCTCTGGAGCTGCACCAAAACTTCAGTTTACTAATGAAATCAGGCCTGTTTATCTTTGGTTGCTGTTGCTCACTCAGACACGCTTCACAGGACGTCCCGTAGAAGTTGTGGTAAAAATTTATGGATATTATTCATATCTTTAATCTGTCATCTGAACAGAGAAACCATACTGAATGATTACTGTATTTATATACCACTATATTTACTTGTTTCTCTGAGCTACCATGGTACATGTCCAAAAAACCTTCAATAATAATAAGTGTGAGTCATTTTCCTTAATAAACTCACTTTACCAACCCGCCCAAACAATCTCCAGGTGTGGACTTCATGTCTGAGCCAGAAAGGTGCAGCCTGACCTGAACTCAAAGAAACCTGACGGCACTTTTTCTAGAAAGTACCTTGGTATTATCAGGTTTTTGGACATGCATCATGGTAAGTCTTCTGCAAAGTTCCTTGGAGTAAAGCAATAAATATATAAATAGCGTCTTAAAGGGATAGTTCCTGCAAAAATGATCAGTCTAGTTCAGTCCAGCTAGTTTTAAATGGTTTCTAGCTTGTTAGAGATGGTTATTAGTTGGTTTAGGCATGCTATTTTAGTGTTATTTATATTTTTATACAGTTTTATTTTTATATTTTCAGTTTTCATTTTAATTGGCTATTGTAGTATTGTATTAATTCGTTTTTATTTTCATATTTTAGTTCATCAGAATGTTTGATTTCATTTAGGTTTTAGTAATTTTGTTATGTGCCTTTGTCATTTTTATTTATTTATTTGGGTTTTTAGATATCTGTAATTTCTGTTTGCTGCCAAGGCAAGATTTACGTACAGGTTTTTCATGTGTAGTCAATATTTGTTTTTGTTATATTTATATACTAGTGTACTATTTATTAATATATTGAATTAGCTTTTATTTTTATATTTTTAGTTTTCATTTTAAATTTTGTTCATTAAAAAGTTACATTATGTTTAGGTTTACTTGAAATAAATAACTGTCAAATTAAATTAAATATATATTTATTATGAAACAAAAACATTCAAGTAAAACAAAAATATTTTGTTTGTTTTGCTGTCTGTTAACCAACATCAGACTACCGTGAACATGCAAAAGTGTTGTTAAATTAATAAAATATTAACTTAAAATCTCAGGTGGAACTTCACCCCCCATGTTGTTTCAAACTGGTATGATTTTCTTTCTTTTGTTAAAAGATATTTTGCAAAATGTATTTTTTATTTTTTATTTAGTGGGTTCCAATGGTGATTGAACCCAACATTCATCAAAATATGTGACCCTGGACCACAAAACCAGTCATAAGGGTCAATTTTTTGAGATCCATCATCTGAAAGCTGAATAAATAAGATTTCCATTGAAGTATAGTTTGTTAGGATCGGACAATATTTGTCTGAGATACAACTATTTGAAAATAAAAAAAATATTGAGAAAATCTCCTTTAAAGTTGTTCAAATAAAGTTCTTTGCAATGCATATTACTAATCAAAAATTAAGTTTTGATATATTTACGGTAAGAAATGTACAAAATATCTTCATGGAACATGATCTTTACTTAATATACTAATGATTTTTGGCATAAAAGAAAAATCTATAATTTTGACTCATACAATGTATTGTTGGCTATTGCTGCAAATATACCTCTGTGCTGCTTATGACTGCTTTTGTGCTCCAGGGTCACATATCTTCCTTAGCGTTTACACCTGTCTGTTTTGGATGAACTGTCTCTTTAACTCCAGTGTTAGGATGCAAATTGTCCAGTGTTTGCGGTTCTAATCATGCGAAAAAGCCTGAATTCACATGCTCACATTCACTTGAGCGTAGCTGTGAGATACTTGGAGTTCTGACGGTCTCAGTTTACTGTAATCTTATCGCTCTTTAAGAGCTTTGCACTAACATACTCCTGTGAGGGGTTTCTGTCAGCCTCAGTCTTGCTGATTTGATGAACTCATAACTCAAACCCTCAGGAGCTGATGGCGAGGTGCGGAGAGACGAGAGCGTATGGCGCTGTCATCGTAACTCTGATGGATAAATGAGTCCCACAGAAGGACGCATGCACCTCGAGTAGCGTCCGTTTTTCCCTCGTAAAGACAAAGGTGTCTTGTAGGGTGTATGGAGTGGGAGTGAAGGGTGAGCGAGGTAATGAGAGAACTAAATCAGCTGACGCAGGTGTTTAGTCTCAAAGCCAAGGACAAATTGAACCAGCAACATCAACAACTCACGTAATTGCATCACATGGGTGTTCTGAGCCTCGATTTCCGTTCTCCCTTGCAGAAAGGTGAGCTGGCGAATGGAGAAAGGAGGTTTATTTTGTTCTCTCTCTGGCTCAAAGAGCCATTTAGAGACGTTAAGCCCAACAATTCAGTGAGCTTCAATGTGGTGCCCTGCTCTTTTGTAGCTCCTTTATGCGTTTCAAAGGAAGGGTGTGGTGGGACGTATATGTCATGACGTTGCTGAAACGTTGGTTTTGGCACCGTTGGGTTGATTCTTGGAGACCCAGCATTGTTAAAGAGCACCGTCTTTTCTTGCGTGAAATGCGGCCTTTGTGTTGGCTGAGGTCCATTCAATCAGTTACTCGCAGGTAACAAAGCAGACCACCCACCGCTGCCTCCGTTTTACACTTGGCCTTCTTCAGACGTCGGGTGAAATCAGAAAGACTGCATTCATATGTGACCCTGGAGCACAAAACCAGTCATAAGCAGCGCAGGTATATTTGTAGCAATAGCCAAAAATACATTGTATGGGTCAAGATTATTGTTTTTTCTTTTATGCCAAAAATCATTAGGATATTAAGTAAAGATCATCTTCCATGAAATAATTTTGTAAATTTCCTACTGTAAATATATCAAAACTTAATTTTTGATTAGTAATATGCATTGCTAAGAACTTCATGACTTTAAAAGTAATTTTCTCAGTATTTCGATTTTTTTGCACCCTCAGATTCCAGATTTTGTCCCATATTGTCCTATCCTAACAAACCATACATCAAAGTGTATTTATTTAGCTTTCAGATGCTGTATAAATCTTAATTTAAAAAAAATTACCCTTATGTCTGGTTTTGTGCTCCAGGGTCACTTATTATCCATTGGGAGTTGATGCATAAAACACTAAATGCTTTACAATAGTACTTCCTCCAGGCTTCTGAGGATGAAGAAACCCACCTGAAGCTATTGCTAGAGTTCTCCTTGATGCAGTGTGTTGATATCTGTCTGTTTTTGTCTTTTTTAGCACTGGTTATGGTGAATGTCTCCTGGACGAGCCTTCGGGGAGGACGTATAACCTTCCTAACCAGCTTCCAGGTCAACTCTACAATGGCAACCGTCAGTGTGAACTCATGTTTGGCCCTGGCTCCCAAGTCTGTCCGTTTATGGTACGACATCTAAATCTACTTAGCTTTAGCATTAGCTATGTTTCCGTCACCCTGTTTTAATGCACATTTTGAAGTATCGCATGAGAATCGAGTGATGGAAACACCAAATTTTGAAAAAATATCCCTTAATTCGCAAAAAAGATTTTACGCTCACTTAAGGCAGATTTTATCTTGTGCGAAAAACGGTTAATGCCAACAGTGGGAGATGGAAATGCATTTGCCAAATAAATTCCTCCAAACGCATCAAAAAAGTCATGTGACTTTGCGCTATGGAACGGCAAATCCTGACTAACCAGTGGACCGATCTCATTGCACAGCATCTGAAATGTTTTGGTCGTTCTGAAATGCCTGAGCAAAGTCTGTCGTCAAAGTATTTCTGTATAATTTTCTTTTACAAGACTGTGTTCCCAAACAGCAGGCATCCACCTCCGAAAGCAATGACTGCATTTATTGTGCTTTGTATGCACATTCTGAGGCACAAGTCATTTATTATATATGAAAATTATTATATTCAGTTGCTTCTCCTACTTTTCTTAGTGATATTTCGTGCCAGTTTATCAGGAAGTGTTGATTTTTTTCTCTTTGACTCGTTGGATGGAAACGCAAATGTTTTATGCGACATTCAAATTTTGCGCACAAGTTAAAGGATTAGTTCACTTTCAAATTAAAATTTCCTGATAATTTACTCACCCCCATGTCATTCAAGATTTTTATGTATTTCTTTCTTCAGTCGAAAAGAAATTAAGGTTTTTGATGAAAACATTCCAGGTTTTTTCTCCGTATAGTGAAGTTCAATGGACTCCAGACGGTTGAAGGTCAAAATTACAGTTTCAGTGCAAATACTAAAGTTAAGTCAAGTTAGAAGGTAAAACAACGATGTTGGACGATTTTGAACTTGGAGGAGAAGATGAGATGGAGCCTACATCAAGCGTGACCTTTTCAACGTAATTACGTATTACATGACGTCATGAGTGTGTGTTAGCAGTGTGTGTTAGCAGTGTGTGGACACAACCACCCTACAATGATAAAAATCCATTTACTCCCTAAAAAAAAAACTAAATTATCAAGCCACAATTTTCAAACCATTTTGATTTTCTGAGCAGTATGACATCATACTCCTCAGGCCCCGCCCACAGCCATTGACGGACTGTCCCAAATTAGCATATCATTAGCATATAAGAGTCTTCATTTTCTCCCGACATCAGAACCACTGAGGACGCAGTGGGTTAGTTTTGGTTTTGACGGTAATGTCGCACCGAATACACACACACACACACACACACACACACACACAAATGGAAGAGGGGGGCAGGATGAGCAGTAGCTCATTATCATTTAAAGAGACATGCACTGAAACATGTCAATGTGAACAGTGCTAACGGTAAAAAGGGAGTTGCTTTACGCGACCATTCAGGAATTTTAACCAAAGTACGTGGCAGACATTTCATGAAGGCCCTAAATAGTTATACCAACTTGTGGAAAACGGGCATTAAATGTCCCCTTTTATGACTCATCCCTGTTAACAAGAGATCCTAAAACAAGGTTCCTTTGTACATTGGTCCATCATCGTTTTGGGAGGCTGTTTAGTCATTTAACTAGGGAATACCAGACTGTCTTTAGAGAACCCCAACTGTTTCTTTAACCTCCTGTTCAGTTCTCCCATTGTTCATCGGTTCTTCTGGTCTCTGAGTTCTTGTAGTCTCAAGACTTGCTTAGCTAACCTTCTTAATCCATTGTCCACACGAGTAGCTTAAAGGGATAGTTCATTTAAAATGAAAATTACCCAATGTCATATACAAGTCATATACACCAAGGATGGCTTGAGGGTGAGTAAATCATAGGGTGATTTTCATTTTTGCATGAGCCATCCCATTAAGTGTATTTTAGATTGTACCCATGTCAAGAAAATTCTTGAGTACTTGGGAAGGGTTAAATTAACCAGTATTCAAGTCATTATTTCCCCAGTTTTGACTGAAACGACTCTTGTCGATTGCAGAAACAGTGCAAGCGTCTCTGGTGCACCAGTGCGGAGGGCGACCATAAAGGATGTCGTACGCAGCACATGCCGCTCGCTGATGGGACCGAATGTGGCTATGGCATGGTAAGACATTTTCCCCATGCTTTCATGCTTGTGTTTTTGTCTGGCAGTCAGTCGTGCGTTAAACTGAAATGTCAAAGCTGATGAAGATGGTCATGTGAGCTTGCGTAGCTGGTTTCCTTCTTGTCCGTGACATTAGCTGGCTAAACATCAGGTTCATTGAGGGGTATTTATTTAATCCCTCCAGTTCTTCATGAAATCCCAATATAGTGTGTGTACATAAACAGGGGGCAGTCTGTAGTGTAATGGTGTGTTCACACCAAAAGTGAAGCGAATATTTGCATTACGTTACTCGCTCTAGATTACTCGTGGGATATTTTCTGTGTCACTTGTCTTGCATGAATAAAAACATAAAACAATAAAAACCATTTTCTATTGCTGTTTTTGTGTTCACCGTATGTTGTATGTTTTGCACTGCTAATAAATAAAAAAAAACATTTTCTGATACAACCGTATGTGTCAAACTAGACATGTCAATAAGCTCTTTGCCGATTGGCTAGCGCGACAACGCGTCATGCAAATTTTATGCTTGTGTTCACATCTTTCAACTTATGCGACAAGGTGTCGCCCAATTCGCGTCATTCACACCGCTCTGCGTGAATTCACGTCTGTTGGCATCTTTGCATTGACTTTGTATGTAATCTACTTGCACTAATAATTAATTTAGCTTTTGGTGTGCACACACGTAAGTGTTGCGATGCCCTTCACTTGTTTTCTTTCACGTCTCGATTGCTATGCTAATTAGCTGCATTTAGTTCATTGCTACTCGATCTTTGAGAGCTGAAATCCGAGGTGAAGTATCAAGCCTTTGAAACCGAACGCCACCCGCAGATCACCTTGTTCTGAACCCGTGACCCCCAAACCTCTTTACGATGCGGGTGAGTGGGTCACTGGTCAGGGAGTTTTAGAGAGTGTTGGGTTTAGACCGACACAAAAGACGCTGCAGAAGGAGGGGGTCCAATTTTCCTTCATTTTAACCCTTTAAGTACAGGGAAAGTTCTAGAACAAGGCTTTCTGAGTTTCAAATGTTAACAGAGGTGGGCAGTATCTTAATCCAACCAAAACAACCGCAATCAGGCTAGTGGCTGGGAAAGCAGAAACCTTTCTCATTCTCATTAACCGTGGGACTGCCGTGCAGTATGTGAAGCCCTGCAGAGGAAGGAGAGCGAGCAGCATTTGTTAGTTGTTCTCACATCGTCTGATTAAAGCCACAAGGGCATGAAAGAGTTCATGTCAGTGTTAAGCTTCATTACTCATTAGTGAAACAGACCTCCCGTTTTGACTAGTGCTTCACATCTATTACTGCTCTAGCATTATTCCTCCAGCTCTGGTGACTGTAATGGTTTATTAAAGCAGTGTTAGTTCAAATAAACATCCCTATATCAAGAACATAAATTGATTTATATGAAAACAATTATTTGGGGAGGAATTATGTTGAGTTTCTCAACTGGTTTGGCTTCAGGAACTAGATTTTACATTAGATGCTGATTCAACACAGAGCCAAAATTTTATATATATATATATATATATATATATATATATATATATAGGGCAATATATATATAGATAGACAGTATACTGTATATTGATTTATTGATATTTGTTGATTTATTTATGCCTCGAGTTCTGCTGGTTTCATACTCTCAGCTGCCAATATTTCATCTCATAAAAACACACTCTAATTGGAACAAACCATGTTTATATTTTTTTGAACTCATATTTAATGGCTACTACCAAGTGACAGATTAATTTGAGTCAAAATACTTGTATGGCTTTTCAACAGAATACTTGAGAAATGTTTCTTAATTTTCATGTTTTTATCTTGCTGTCCAAACTCTTATATTATATAATTGGTTAATTCAGAACTGAACTGGATTGTGACCCGCTAGTTTAGAAGCGCTGTTATGTATCATGCTGAGCGAAATAGTTACTGCGTGACTCTTTACAAAAACAGGGACACAAAGGGTCTTTTTTCTTGGGCTTCTACCCCTCGTGGCCCCTGCACCTTTGTTTGTGGTGCTGAGTGCCTGGTGTCACCTCCTCATGGGGCCGTTTGAAGTGGCAGAAGTTGAAAGAAAAGCAGCTCTCGGTCTCAGCTCACCTGCCTGTCTCGAGCTCTTTAATGTGGGAAGGTCCTCACGAAGGCTTGTTCAAAATGTCTTTCTCTGTCTCTCTTCTCTCTCATTTATCTCCAAACGTCGGCTCGTGTGATCCTGTTTAAGCTTGTAAATGCACCACTATGTAAATAAACGCTGGTACTCATCAAACACATGAGCTCTAGTGGAGATGCAGAAGAGCAAAGTTAGGATCCGACCGTAATTGCTTTGATTCTTTGAAGTTTCCCCCTCGTTCCCTCGGCCTCTCTCTGTCCTCGATTCCCTCTCCTCCCGTTCATCTTCTGTCTTGCAGGGCACTGGAGTGAGTAATGTGGTCACATGACCCCACTGGCCTGTCTGTCATCCGGCTCAGTGAGCCCTGCGCTAACGAGGGCATCCCATCACTTGCCATCTATAAATACCAACACCTCCCTTTCTCGCTCCCTCCCTCCTTTCGAGAGAGAGCCCAAGCATGGGCCGCAGTCAATCCGGCTCCTGTCATCTCCAGGGCGAGCCGGCCTGCCATCCAGAAGCTCCTTTGAAGAGCCCTGCCGGCATGAATACGTGTTTGTGGGAGGGTTTCAGAAGCACGAGAACTGGGGGCGCACGGTGACCCTGTTGAGAAGACCACCAGCATATCTTGTGTTTTAGATCCTGGCGTCCCAATCAGGCTTCTTAACTTGCTCAGCTCAAAATTCTTTGGCTTTTAATTTACTGGTAAATTGAGGAGAACTGCAGGGAAAGTTACCAGGGTGCTGGCTTCAACCTTCAGGAACTCGTTAGTTAATGGAGTCCATTTATTGGGACAGAATGGTTATATCCCAATATAGATGCTTGTAAGTGAAGTCATGAATCATAGTGAATCTTAACTTGCTTAAAGCTGCAGTCCGTAACTTTTTTTGGTTAAAAATTATCCAAAATACATTTTTGAGAAAGTACATAACCAGCCAGAGTTCAAAACTATCTCCTTACTTTAGCCTGATTCACAATAGTTAGCTTATAATAATAATGTTTTCTAATTTGAGTGGTACTGGTAGGAATTCACGGGAAATTCGAGCATGCTGCCGCGTCATTACGTCACATCTGTAAACATAAAGATGATGTCCCAGCTAGTAGGCTATATCGCATGTGAGAATGCTGCAGGTGGCGGATCATTAATGGCACTTTCTCATAGCAGCTAGAATAATTAAATTTATCATTTTGATGACGGAGTGTAATCCAGAAAGGTCCATCATCAGTGATAACTGGAGATTGACCCGTAGTCACCAGTAGTCTACAGGTAACACTAATACACACTAAATTCTCGTAGTCACGCAATACTGATGTTGTTAACATTAACCTTTTGAGAACAACGTATAACAATAATAATAATTTGCATGGTTTGATGTGATATGAGCTAAGCGATCGTTAGATTTAATCACCATTGGTAGTGTGATGTGCTGTAAAGCTTTTTTTCCTCAATTGGTCAGAACAAAAGTGGCAGACATGTTACTTACTTGTTCAGATGACAATATCCAGTGAAAATTCTTATCATTCCCATCATGTGTGACTCCGAAGCACAGTATCCACACAAGTGAGGTGACTGACAGCCACACATCACAACATTAGATTCATCCGCGCTGAGAAGCTGTGCCGGTGCACAACCCACACAAAGAAGATAATTCTGCAAATAACTGCAATTGCAGGTTTCAAACAGAGATGGTGACAAAGAGGCAAGGGCCACACTTTATATTAGCCTTGACTATGCACTTACATCAGCAAATAAGTACAATGTACTTATTGTGTTCATACTGTATTGCAAAACACTTTTGCTGCTATTGAGGGGGGATACGGGTAAGGTTAGGGACAGGTTTGGTGGTATGGGTAGGTTTAAGGGTGGGTGAAGGTGTAATGGATGGGTCAACAGTGTAATTGTAAATGTAATTACAGAAAATAATTACAGATATAATTACATATAAGTATTTTAAAAATATATAAGTACAATGTAAAAACATGTATGTACACAATAAGTGCATTGTACAAAATGATTCATTTAAATGTAAGTACATAGTAGTTAAGGCCACCTAATATAAAGTGGGACCGAGGCAAAACTTACGGACTGCAGCTTTAACAAGCAAATTTCCATAATTTATTGGTGCACGCATGATGTCTAAACTGTTCGTTTCATTAGTGGAACTGTGGGGAAAGTTGACAGGTTGCTGTTATGTGAAGTAGCTGGTTAAAGGATTAGCTCACTCCTGAATCAAAATTTCCTGATAATCTGCTCACCCACGTGTCATCCAAGATGTTCATGTCTGTCTTTTGGAGGATTTTGAGGAAAACATTGCAGGATTTTTCTCCATGTAATGGACTTCAATGGGGATCAATGGGTTGAAGGTCCAAATTGCAGTTTCAGTGCAGCTTAAAAGGACAATCCCAGCTGAGGAATAAGGGTCTTATCTAACGAAACAACCGGTCATTTTCTAAAAAAAATACAAAATAATTGACTTTTTTAATCACAAATGCTCATCTTGCAGTAGATCGACATTACATACTCACACATTACATAATGTCATTGGAAAGGTCACGTATGATGTAGGTGGAAGTACCGACCCAATGTTTACAAAGTGGACGTGCAAAGAAAGTCAAAAAAGGTAAAATAACAATTTCAGACGATTTTGAAGTTGGAGGAAAAAATGAGATGGAGTTTTTCGCCCTACACTACCTTTTTGAACTGAAGTACACAGATGAAGAACTAACCATGTGTGACGTTTCCAACGTGATTACGCAATGTGTGAAGTCGTGGATGCAAAGCTAGTGCAAGACAAGCATTTGTGGTTAAAAAGTATATACATTTTTATTGTTTTTAGAAAATGACCGGTTGTTTAGCTATAAGATCCTTGTTCTTTGGCTGGGATCGTATAGAGCCCTTTGAAGCTGCACTGAAACTGCAATATGGACCTTCAACCCCTTGATCCCCATTGAAGTCCACTATATGGAGAAAAATCCTGCAGTGTTTTCCTCAAAATCTTTAATTTCTTTTTCACTTGAAGAATCAAAGACATGAATATCTTGGATGACATGGGGGTGAGTAAATTATCAGGAAATTTTAATTCTGTAAGTGAACTAATCATTTAAAAGAGTCTGTTTATTGACACAGTATGGTAGCATCCCAATAAAGCTGCTTGTAAATGAAGTCAAATCATAATTGTGCTTGTATTCAGTTCCTTTTCCAATAAGCTTTATGTCTGGAGGTACAATAGACACTATTGTGTGCCTAACCCAGCTCGGCAGAACCTTCAACCTGTCCTCGTCTCAGGCAGTTAGAGAAAAAGACTTGAAGTCTTGTAAACGTTGGAGAATTTGTTGGCCGCGGCTCTCCGGCTTGGCTGCTGTTCCTGGCAGCTCGTTCCTGCATGTGGATCGCTTGTCACTTCTCCTGCTAATCTGCATGTGTTTCCAGCGAGACGTCTAGTACTGTAACACGGCCTGGGATCTGATTTTCACGAATGAGTTGTTGTTGTGATTGCCAAGTAATCGAGGTAAAGGTGCATTCATGCTGTCTGCCATTTGTCGAATGACTCGCATAGTTCATTTCACCTTTATCAGGGCTCCAGACTGCGACTAAAATGGTTGCAATTGCGACCAAAAATATTAATTTGCGAGTCATATTTTTGCTGAGTCAAAAGTTTTTGAACAGTAAGATTTTTTATGTTTTTTAAAGAAGACTTTTCTGCTCACCAAGCCTGCATTTATTAGATCCAAAATACAGCAAAAGCAGTAATATTGTGAAATATTTTTTTACTATTAAAAATAACTGTTTTCTATTTGAATATATTTTAAAATGTAATTTATTCCTGTGATCAAATCATTACTCCAGTCTTCAGTGTCACATGATCCTTCAGAAATCATTTTATTATGCTGTTTTGCTCTACTTTGGATCAAATAAATGCAGGCTTGGTGAGCAGAAGAGAATGATTTTTAAAAACATTAAAAATCTTACTGTTCAAAAACATTTGGCTGGTAGTGTATAGCCTTTTTTCCTGATTGATACGATGCACATCAATGTTTTATTGGAAAAACTGTCCTCATCTCTGCCGAACAGCAGCGTTGACGGCACAAATGCTAAAGCAGCTCCAGTCGTGCAGCATGAGAGAGATTGAAAATGACGTGCAAAATAAAAGTGCAGAAAGCAGTGTCTATAACTTCTTAAACAAACTACAACAGGTGAAGAGCTGTCAGCTGTGTGGACATTAACAATATCGTTAACGATCCTCATTTATAATCGATACTAATATGACTTCTTGTTATCAAGATCTTTTGTCTATACTCTGTTCTGTTGATGCGTGAACTTCATATTATTTGTAGCGCACATGCCGTCCAATAATTGCAATAAGATTTGTTAACTTTTAATAAACAAAGTATGTTATCAGCTTTAAAACTCTGCCAAATTCATAACAAAATTCAAACAATAAATTCGGTTTTGGCTCTCTTTAATGCAGCACGGGCGATTGCTTTAGAGCCTCGGTTCAAGCGGCACGTGAACTCATCATATCTTTTGCTTTACTATAGTATGAAATAAATATGAATGAACATCAAAAGGTATATTATAAGATACAACTTACTGAAATGCATTTATTGTTTCAAACTGTGGAAAATATGTAAACAATACCACATAACAGTATTTACCTCAGAATAACCATTTGGCGTCCATAAGCTCATTAGTCAGTTAGAACAAAATAATTATAATAAGGAGCATTTTTATAAACATATGTGCTATATTGCATATTCATATTTGCACTTAACCTGTTGTCTATATAAGAAAGCAAGCAAGGAGCTAATGATAAAATTCAACACCTCTGATATAATTTCATGTTACTAATGAATAAAAAACAGACGGGATGTGTGCAAGACATATGACAACATTTATAGGATGCATTAAAGAGGAGCCCAAACTACACTCGATGGCCAAGTGATGTGATATTGGCACAGATTCTGTATAATAAACAATTCTTTGCGACTGTTTAGTTCCTATGTTATGTGAACCTTAAAATGCTGATGCTGTAAAAAGAGGGGAGCCATAAACACAATACAGTATGACTGAAATGTTAAAGTATTAAGAAATAAAAATAAATAAAACACATTTATTCTGTGGCACCTAGACAAAAGAATGTGGCGTCTAAATTTTGCCAATGGCTCCTTAATTGATTTTCATTTTTTTGGTCAGGAGCCCTGATTATTTAACTAAGCAGAAACATGGGCAAGCCTTTGTATGAGAAGTTATAGCTTAGAAGAGTTTATTAAATATAATATGAAAGGTAGGTTGTTGTTGTTGTCATATTTTGAAGGATTCTCCAAGGAAACCTTTTGAAGATGCGATATTACCTGAACATGTGGTTTGCGGTGTGACATCTGTGTGCTCGTGTGTGTTTTGAGGATAAAAGTGTGTTTTTCCTGATCGCTGAGGGCCGTGTACGAGTGCGCCTCCTGTTCTGTGGGTTTGTTGTGGACTCTGAGGTCTGTCATTAAGATCTGACGGGATTTACTTCAGCAGATCAGCTGTTCAGTTCACATGTCACGCTTTACATGTCATTTGTCAGCATGGAGAAGGCCATATCTGATTGTACTTCTAATGTCAGACGAGCTTCTAAACCTGTTTTAAACAGCCTTACATCTGACGCTAATGAATCAGTTACTGTGATTAACTTAAGAAGTAACCTTAAGACTGGAAAATACGGAAGAAAGCAGACCATAGAAGAAGACTAATGATGCTACAGCGCCCCATGTGGCGACAATGAGAATGCAACACTTGTGTTTTGTTATTAAATGACTTCTGATATATTGAATGAAAGCACATGAAAACTGAGAGTTTGCAATCATGTACTTGCATGTTTATTTATTTATTTGTTTGTTTGTAAATGCTACTTATATTTAACTACTTATATTATTTATAATTATTTCTAATATTTAATTTCCATTTTTACGAGTGCAAGAGAATATTTGGTGGGAAAT
>CM071962.1:1457500-1495000 GCA_036784905.1 Acrossocheilus fasciatus | reverse complement strand
TAAAAGAAAAATCTATAATTTTGACCCATACAATGTATTTTTGTCTGTGCTACTTATGACTCCAGAGTCACATATGAATGTCAGTATTGTGGAGTGTATCAGTATCTGTGATGAATGATGTGATGAGGGAAAGCAGGGAGGGCTCTGGCAGTGAAGATGTGACTGTGGGAAGAGCGATACGGAGCCGGAGCGAGTCTGTAATGAGCTCTGTCGCTCTTATCTGTGCGCTGGGGTTTGGTTATCGTGTCTGGTGCGCGTGTGCGAGACCGACGCCAGCCTGTCCTGCATTCCAGCGAGGGTTCGGTTACTGCCAGCGGGTCTGTGTCTGTCTGATGACGCCAAACACAGAGCATGTGCACTCTCAGATATTACTGTAATGAGCGAGTATTAATATCTATGATGCGCTTCTGCAGCGTCTCAGTCATCATTCAGCATCACTGGTCCTCAGAGGACTGAGATCTGAGCGAGCGTTTGATAGAGGCTTCACTGACTCACAGTTTCTGATATAATCCTTGTGTGTGTGTGTGTGTGTGTGTGCAAAAAATAAAAAATAAAATAGAGCGAGAGAAAATTAAAATAAATATATGAATTTATATTTATATATTTAAACACTTAAATATTATAAATATTTAAATTATATTTTATTTATATTTGCTACAAATGTTTTTATTTGTTTAATATTTAATAATAATAATAATAATAATAATAAAAATAATCATTTGTTTTTCTATTATATACAGTATATATATATATATATATATATATATATATATATATATATATATATATATATATATATAGAAAAAGAGAGAGAATGACTGTGTATATATATATATATATATATATATATATATATATATTTATATTTATATAATGGAGAGTAAAATAATTTAATAATGAAATTAATATTAATTTATTTTTCATATATATTTATACATTTTCATATAATTTTTTTTAGAAATATGCCTAATTGAATATTTATCAAATATATAAAGTTTTTAGAAAGAGAGCAAAAATAAATATATAATTTATACATTTATAAATTGCATTATCTTTACATTTTCATAAAAATGATAACATATTTTTTTAAAAATGTTATATATATTTAATAGTAGTAAAAATGGATTGCAATAAAAAATTATATATATATATATATATATATATATATATATATATATATATGTGTGTGTGTGTGTGTGTGTGTGTGTGTGTGTGTGTGTGTGTGTGTGTGTGTTTAATTTAACTTTTTTAATACCATGGTTTGTGGACAGTTAATTTCTGGACACCTAATGATGTTATTTCTGATATAATGTGTTTGTGTGTTTTTAGCACTGCAGGCATGGCATGTGTGTGAATAAGGAGATGGACATGAAGCCGGTTCATGGTGAATGGGGCCCCTGGGGGCCCTACAGTGTGTGTTCCAGGACCTGTGGAGGAGGAACACGCAGCACAACCAGAGACTGCAATAAACCCGAGTAAGCGCATCAACACACACACATTTTTTTTTTTTTTTTGGCACATTTCATCCCCAAAAAAACTATATATATATACCCCAACATGTCATTAAAAGTATATAGGAAAAGAAATAACTAAGTTTACATTTTTTATATTTAGGCAAAGTATAATTTATTTTTTTCTTTTAATGTTGGAGTGAAATATGATCTTTCTTTTTCTTTCTGTCTTTTGTTCTTTATTTCTTATTTAGTTATACAATATGATAAAAAATAAAATAGTCTTTAATTTCTTCAGGCAAAATATAATTTCTTAAATTTTTCATAGTAAACTATGATATTAATTAGAATTAAAAAGAGAATACATTTTTGTACAAAATATTTATTTATTTATGTTTTACATTTAGTTATTAAGCCGTGTTTAAGTAATTAAGAAGTTTGGCATTCTGTAAATGTGCATTGAATTGGTGAATTTTCGTATTAAATCATTTCTTCCTATCAAAAGGCTCTCGTTGGAGGCTGGTTTTGTTCTTTCAGTGTGTGACAGCACAGATATATTTCTGGTTCTCAGGCCGAGGAACGGAGGCCGGTTTTGTGTGGGCCGGAGGATGAAGTTCCGCTCGTGTAACACGGATCCGTGTCCCCGCGGCCGGAGGGACTTCAGGGAAGAGCAGTGTGTGCAGTTCGACGGGAAACATTTCAACATCAACGGACTGCCGCCCTCCGTCCGCTGGGTGCCCAAGTACAGCGGCAGTGAGTGTCTTTGACCTCTGACCCGTCACACACACACACACACACACACACAGGCCAACTTTTCAGACTACCCTAGCAACTTTTTCTTCCAAAAACACCTAGCAACAAATTTAGCAATTTAAAAAAATGTATTTGGTGACTTTTAGCAACTTTTCATAAGGGACTCAGACAATAAAGTGGCACACATTTTCCATCCAAATTACACAAAATGAGGAAACCAAAGATGCCTAGCAGTACACACATCACGTGAATTGAGTTAGCTGTTATTTGCAAGTCTTCAATTTAATAATGATAATAATAATTGAATAGTTGTTCATTTATGATCCACTTTGTTTGTAGCTTCTGGCTTGTACCTGCGATTGTTGATCAGTTAGTACACTGTAAGAAAAATGGAAAAGATACTAGTAATTTTCCAGGACATTATCCATTATAACCTTGTAACCCAAAAACACAATGCGTACTTTAAAATGCAGATAAAATACCAATACGGAAAATTCTTCATATTAAATCTCTGTCTTTAAGTTAAACCGAACTTTTATTTTGACACTGCATGCACAGACACACACACACACACACACACACACACACACACACACACACACGCACAGACACACACAGACACGCACGCACGCACAAACACACACACACACGCACAAACACACACACACATGCACAGACACACACACACACACACACAGGTAGGGCCCTGTGATTTCTGCGATGTGGAAAACGCAGACGGAATCGCGAAATCCAGTCTTAAAAACGGAATTTACTGTATAACGTGGAATGTCACGGAATTTGTCAAACTTTAAATTAATTAATCAAAAGTAGGTCATTGCACTTGAATAGTGACTAGTATCTGTAAATATTAAGCCACAAAAAGACTAAATTAAACATGCATCCTGCATGTTCTGCATGTCTGCGTGAATGAATGGAGCAGACGCACGGTTTTGTTTACTACACACACACACACACTGAAGTACGCGTGATGCTCGTGGAGATATTAGCATCTGTCGTCTCACTAAATGAGGACATAACATCTCCAAAACTGCTCTGAGAGTCACTTCATGACCCTTTCACGGTTAATTTAAGTAAAACTAGCATCATATCACACAAAAAGGTATTCACAGCAACCCGTCAAAATAAAAGTTTGGTTTAACTTGAAGACACTGTGCCAGAGATTGTGTTCAGTAGAATGCACATAATACTACTAATACTATTAGTAGCGAACTACTACTACAATTATTAAAACTTCTTCCATGTTTTTATTGTTAATAGTAAATTCCCTTTGTTTGCCAAAAAATAAAGTTTGTTTAATTTTCAATAATTAAAAGATACATGAAATTAATGTATTATGCCTTCATTTGATAACCAGAAAGATTTAAATACACAGAATTTCTGAGGAAAAAAAAAAACATTTCATAAGGCTATTTTAAGAATAATTTTGTATAAATTAAGTTGTTTTATGCATTGAAATGATTAGACATGCTAAAACATGTGGTGAGAAAAAATAAAACATTTTATAGGGCCCTAAGCATGTAGTTTAAAAATAAAAAATAAACTTTTAATAAATTGATGTGTAATTGTATAAGTTTCGTGATTTTAATTGACTATACATGATGTTTGATTAATACAATTTAATTTAACCATTAAAAAGGATTTCTATTTTTAGAAATATTAAAACAGAAAAAAGCGGAAAATTTGTCGCGTCAAATATGCCCCCCCCCCCCCAAAAAAAAGCTGTAAACCTAGGAGAAACACTGAGCTCAAATTTTTCTCATAGTTCTCTGGTGTTTTTCATCTCTTTCTCATCACTAATTCCTTTCTCATTATTATAAAAAGTACTTACTGACCCCAAACCTTTGAAAGTTAGTGTACAGAATCAACAAAATAACGGTAAAATAATGCTAAAAAACTCTCACTCATCTCTCTTGTTTCTCAGTTCTGATGAAGGATCGCTGTAAACTCTTCTGTCGTGTCGCGGGGACGATGGCGTACTATCAGCTGAGGGATCGGGTCGTCGATGGGACCCCGTGTGGACCGGACACGTATGATATCTGTGTACAAGGCCTCTGCAGGGTATGAAAGGCTACTAAAAATGATAATAATATGGTACTTTGAAATTTACTACGGTACTGGATGATTACCGTATTCATATAGAATGGTGTTTCAAAGAATAACGTGGTACCACCATGGCGTTTATCCAAAACCCATCAAGTTACCATGATATATGTGTAAAATAAACATAATAACACCATGGTATGTACCCATGGTACATTTGTGGTGCAAATGGAAAATGGCATTCTTATTGTGTGTGTTCATCATAGCAAGCTGGTTGTGACCATATTTTGAACTCGAAGGCCAGAAATGATAAGTGTGGGGTCTGTGGAGGAGACAACTCTTCATGTAAGACTCTCGCTGGAACCTTCAACAACGCACAATACGGTGAGACCCTGTGGACCGCGCTGCTCTGCTCTTCTCATCCCTCCTGAAAGGTCTGCAGTGAGGGGCATGCTGGGAAATTACAGGAATTACTTCTGCCCTTTACTTTTCATTTGTTGATACTTTCATGGGTGGGATAAAGGAGCAAGAGATCATGTGACACAGAAGGGTTTCCTCCCCTTTTCCTCTTTTTCTATTTGTTGATTTCCTTCTTTATTTTTTTCTTTCTTTGGTTTTGGTCAGCACACAACTCGTCAAACATGGCTAGGATCATGTTCCTCTGCTGTTTTCCCATCACTCACTGGTGTTTCTTATCTTGTTGGAGTTTCTCATCATGTTTTCATTGCTCTCTGGTGTTTTTCTTCTTTTTCTCATCATTCTCCGGTGTTTCTAATCTATTTCTCATTGCTTTCTGGTGTATCTCATCTCGGTTTCTCATTGCTCTCGTCTCTCTCTTTTTTCCTCATCACTCTCCAGTGTTTCTCATCACTTTCTCATCACATTCTGGTGTTTCTTATCTTGTTCTTGCCACTCTCTGGTGTTTCTAATCTCTTTCTCATTGCTTTCTGGTATTTTTCAATCCGTTCTTATTAATCTCTTGTGTTTCTCATTTCTTTCTCACCACTTTCTGGTGTTTCTCATCTTTTTCTCACTGCTCTCTAGTGTTTCTCAGTGTTTCTCATCTCTTTCTCATTGTTCTCTGGTGTTTTCATTTCTTTCTCATGAATCCTGGGTCTTTCTCATCTTTTTCTCATCACTCTCCAGTATTCTCATCTCTTTCTGGTATTTCTCATCTTGTTCTCATTGCTCTGTGGAGTTTCTCATCTCTTTCTCATCACTCTCTGCTGTTTCTCATCTTGATATCATCTCTCTTTAGGGTTTCTAATCTAGTTCTTGTGTTGTAGGTTATAATGTTGTGGTTCGGATTCCTGCTGGCGCGACTAACATCGAGATAAAGCAGGTCAGCTACTCAGGATTGCCAGAAGATGATAACTACCTTGGTGAGTTACAGATAACCAGACCAGATTACCCTGGTAATACCACAGCACTCTGATACGTGTTATACAGTGCCGTGAAAAGGTTTTTGAATATTTGTCACACTTTAAAGATTCAGATCATCAAACTAATTTTAATATTACACAAAGATAATGCAAGTAAATACAAAGTGCAGTTTTTAAATGATGATTTTGTTTATTAAAGGAAAAAAAGCTGTCCAAACCTACCTGGCCCTACGTGAAAAAATAATTGCCCCCTCCTGTTAAATCATGAAAGAACTGTGATTAACCACATTATTTTAGAATATGAGTTAAATGTCACCAGCCAAACCCAGGCCTGATTACTGCCAGACCTGTTGAATCAACAAATCACTTAAATTACTTAAAACCTGTCTGACAAAGTGAAGCATGCATAAAGAGCAACACATCATGCCACGATCTAAAGAAATTCAAGAACAGATGAGAAACAAAGTAGTTGACATGTATCAGTCTGGAAAGGGCTATAAAGCCATTTCTAAGGCTTTGGGACTCCAGCGAACCATGGTCAGAGCCATTATCCACAAATGAAGAAAACTTGGAACAGCGGTGAACCTTCCCAGGAGTAACCGGCCTACCAAAATTACTCCAAGAGCACAAAGACGACTCATCCAGGAGGTCATAAAAGAACCCAGAACAACATCTAAAGAACTGCAGGCCTCACTCGCCTCAATTAAGGTCGGTGTTCATGATTCAACAATAAGAAAGAGACTGGGCAAAAACAGCATCCATGGGAGAGTTCCAGGGTAAAAGGCATTGCTGACCAAAATAACACAAAGACTCGTCTCACATTTGCCAAAAAATATCTTGATTATCCCCAAGACTTTTGGGCAAATATTCTGTAGACTGATGCGACAAAAGTTTAACTTTTTGGAAGGTGTGTGTCCCGTTACATCTGGCGTAAAACCAACACAGCATTTCATCAAAAGAACATCATACCAGCAGTCAAACATGGTGGAGGTAGTGTGATGGTCTGAGCTTCAGAACCTGGAGGACTTGCCATAATTGATGGAACCATGAATTCTGCTCTCTATCAGGAAATTGTGAAGGAGAACGTCCGGCCGTCAGTCCGGCCTCAAGCTCAAGCGAACTTGGGTTCTGCAGCAGGACAATGATCCCAAACACACCAGAAAGTCCACCTCTGAATGACTCAAGAAAAACAAAATTAAGGTTTTAGCCAAGTCAAAGTGCAGACTTAAATCCAACTGAGATGCTGTGACATGACCTTAAACAGTCCTTTCACGCTCGAAAACCCTCCAATGTGGCTGAATTAAAACAATTCTGCAAAGAAGAGTGGGCCAAAAATTTGGGTTATCTTTGTGTAATATTACAATTTGTTTGATGATCTGAATCATTCAAGTGTGACAAATATGCAACAAAAAAAAAAAAACAGGAACTTTTTCACACCACTGTATATACTGAATGATTGCCGTGTCATGATATTTACGTGGCACTCAAATGAAGAAATCCATGCTATTGCAATGGCACATGTCCAGAACAGCTGTGGTATTACAATGGTGCTTCACCGTGACTCTTCCGGGAATTTGGGGTCACAGGGAGAGCAAACGCCGGATGATTGACAGACGCCGAGGTGCTAATGAAAGTGAGCGAGCGTGTCCAGAACGTTTGTCTAGCTGTTCACACTCGAGTCAAAAGGCCAAATAAACACAAACACACACAGCTGATGAATGAGACGTGACCTGAGGTTCACTGTCCAGGTCTGGGCTCGTATTCACAAAACATTTTATCTTACCACTAAGAGTTCTCCTAAATAGCAGTAAAAGTTTTCATCTAAGAGTTTTCTCTTAAAACCTATTGACAAAGCTGCTGAGACAAACTTTTACTAAGGAATAGAGAGTCTTAAGCTCAGAGTAAATAAGGGCGGGGTTTATCTCGTTGCTATGGATGATGTCAGCTTGCTTATTAACTATGCTCACAGTGATTGGCTGATAGTCTCTATCAGAGATTTATTCATAGAAATATTGTAGAGTGCAATATTATGTTTCCATATTCAAATAAAGATTTTAAAATGCAGGCTAAGTGTCACTAATTAAACAAGTACATGTTCAGATAATTGTCAGCCTCTTACATGTGTGCTTCTCATAAACAATTAGTGAATATGCATATAAACAACCTTTTAATTAAAAGAGTAGAATAATCACGGCTGATAGTAATACATGCAAACATAAAAGAAAACCAAACTGGACACAAGCACAGCTGTCATTTCTTGCCCAATTGGTTAATGAAAACAAGGAAAATTTAAGGTTGGTATAACCTCTAAAACCAAAAGCGATACCTTTATAAAAGCTCTTTGTCATCAAATGTTTATAAAATGTTTATGTTCCAAGGCAGATCAGCTATTTTAGGATAGTTTGAGATTAGTCTTAGTGACTTAGGACTCCTCTTCACTACTCCTAACGTTTCACAGATTTACGAGCTAGTTTTAGATCTAAATCGCTTTGTGAAATACTCTTTTAGGAGTCCTACATTTAGGACTGACACACATTATTTTTTATATTTTCTCCTAAATCAGTGAGTTATGAGCTACTTTTAGCTTTAAGATGTTCTGTAAATGCGGACCCTGATCTTTCTCATCTGCAGCTCTGTCTGACAGTCAGTCCAACTTCCTCCTGAACGGGAACTTCGTGGTGTCCATGTTTAAAAGGGAAATCACCTTTAAAGGAGCAGAGATCGAGTACAGCGGATCTAACACCACGGTTGAGCGGATCAACTGCACTCAGCGGATCGAGGAGGAACTCGTGCTGCAGGCAAGTGAAGCTAACCTGAAGGAGCTTACAGTGAAATGACACAAAACCACGGCACGGTTTTAGACTAATGAGATTCCACTGTGGGTGGAGCTGTCAAGCATCACATGATGACAAAAGAAACCAGTCAACCGAATAGATAGCTTGTTGTGAATCACTTTATTTTGTTATGCCTGGTTAGGGGGAAACCACACTGCAAGTTTTTATTTGTATCTATGTTTTCAGTAAAAATATAACTAATAGGTAAATTACTTAAGAATCCAAATTGTGTGAGAATAAGACCAGTATTATTTAGTTATTTTAGTATTATTTATATACTATTATAGTTTTTAGTCATATTTTGAATGAGCTTTTATTTTTAGATTTTCAGTTTTCATTTTAAATTTTTAGATTTTATCGAAAAATCAAATATAATTTAAAAAATAAAATATACATTTCTTAAAAAACGTGTTATGGTTTTGAAATATTTATACTGTATATTTAGCTTTAATTTGTTTATTTCAGTTTTATTTATTTTAGTGCTTCAATGTAAACTTAGTTTATTTCAGTTTGCTGCCATTTTGATGTTGATGTTTGAACATTTTGATTTTAGTTTTTTTTTTTTAAATAATAGCTTTATTTTTATTTATTTCAGTTTAAGTCATTTTAGTGCTTCAACTTATTATTATTTTTAATTGAATTTAATTGAATTTAATTTTTAAAAAATCATATCAAATGTATATTTTATTTCAGCTTTATTCAATGAATAACCATGATTTTATACGAAATATATATTTATAATAAAATATACATTCATAAAACAAATTTTAGTTTTTTTTAAATAATTTAAATATGTAGCCTACATTTTTATTTCAATTTTAGTCATTTTAGTGCTTCAACTTAAACGTTATTTCAGTTAGTTGACAAGGCAAAAAGTTTGTTTTTTCATGTAATATATTTATTTTACTTTTTATTTTATTTACAATTAATTAAACTGATATAGATTTACATTTAGTCATTTAGCAGACGCTTTTATCCAAAGCGACTTACAAATGAGGACAAGAGAAGCAATCAAAACCAACAAAAGAGCAATGATATGCAAGTGCTATAACAAGTCTCAGTTAGGGAACATTTAATTTAAAAGTCTGTGAAAGTGATTTTGTGCCTCTCTGGGTTGGCACAATAAAGCGACATTCATTTGCAGAATGCAAGCTTTTAGAGGCACATAGGTCTGAAGTACTGAATTTAGGTAAAGGGGTGCAGAGCCAGAGGTGGTTTTGTAGGCAAACATTAATGCCTTGAATTTTTATGCGAGCAGCTATTTGTAGCCAGTGCAAATTGATGAACAGAGGTGTGACGTGCATTCTTTTTGTCTCATTAAAAATTTATCTTGCTGCCACATTCTGGATTAATTGTAAAGGTTTGATAGAACTGGGTGGAAGACCTGCCAAGAGAGCATTGCAATAGTCCAGCCTGGACAGAACAGGAGCCTGAACAAGGAGTTGTGAAGCATGTTCCGAAAGAAAGGGCCTGATCTTCTTGATGTTGAATAAAGCAAATCTGCAGGACCAGGCAGTTTTAGCAATGTGATCTGAGAAAGTCAGCTGATCATCAATCATAACTCCAAAGTTTTTGGCTGTTTTTCAAGGAGTTACGGTTGATGAGCCTAACTGGATGGTGAAATTGTGATGAAACTATGGGCTTGATAGAACCACAAGCAGTTCTGTCTTGGCAAGGTTGAGTTGAAGGTGATGGTCCTTCATTCAGCAAGAAATGTCTGTTAGACAAGCTGAGATGTGAGCAGCTATCTTCGGATCATCAGGATGGAATGAGAGGTAGAGTTGAGTGTCATCAGCATAGCAGTGATATGAAAAGCCATGTTTCTGAATGACAGAGCCTAGTGATGCCATGTAGACAGAGAAGAGAAGTGGTCCAAGAACTGAGCCCTGAGGCACCCCAGTAGTTAGATGTTGCGACTTGGACACCTCACCTCTCCAAGATACTTTGAAGGACCTACAGTATCTGAGAGGTAAGAGTCAAACCACTGGAGTGCGGTTCCTGAGATGCCCTTTCTCAATAGGGTTGACAGGAGGATCTGGTGGTTGGCTGTATCAAAAGCAGCGGACCGCTCCAGCAAGATAAGTAATGAAGATTTGGAATCCGCTCTTGCCGGTCTTAGGGCTTTAACAACTGAGAGCAAGGCAGTCTCGGTTGAATGTCCACTTCTGAAACCAGACTGGTTGCTGTCGAGGAGGTTATTCTGTGTGAGAAAGGCAGAGACTTGATTGAACACAGCTTGTTAAAGTGTTTTAGCAATGAAAGGAAGAAGGGAAACCAGTCTGTAGTTCTCTAAAAGAGATGGTTTAAGGGTGGGTTTCTTAAGTAGTGGGGTTATACAAGCCTGTCTAAATGCTGAGGGAAAAACTCCAGTCTGAAGCGATGTGTTAACGATGTGAGTGAGTGCAGGTACAACTGCAGGAGAAATGGCTTGAAGGAGATGAGATATAATAGGATCAAGCGGACAGGTAGTAGGATGATTAGAAAGGATGAGTTTGGAGACTTCTGCCTCAGAGAGTGAAGAGAAGGATGTAACGAGTGTATGTTTGCTGGTAAGATGTGCTTGACAGATTGTGGTGTGGACTGATGGTTTTAATTGTATTAATGAAGAACGTGGCAAAGTTGTCAGCTGTTAGAGTTGTTGAAGGAGGCGGAGGAGGAGGACAGTGAAGGAGGGAGGAAAATGTTTTAAAGAGCATGCGAGAGTATGCGAGTTATGATAGTATGTCCTTTTAGCAGTGGAGACATTAGCAGAGAAGGAAGAGAGGAGTGACTGATACATATTAAGGTCAGTAGGATTTTTTTGATTTGCGCCATACCCTTTCAGCAGCCCTGAGCTTGGAACGATATTCACGGAGAACATCAGACAGCCAAATATATATATATTTGTTTTTTTTTTTAGGTAATAAAACCAAGACTGAATAAGTCTTTATTTAGAGAATATGTCTTGATTTAAGAATTCTTAGATATGTTTTTCCGTAAAAAAGACAAAAATGCTGCTAAATGAAATGATTAATTAATAAAAATGCTTTTATAAAATGATTCTGCAGTATAACAGCACTGAAATGTCCTCATCTCAGGGAGATTTACAGGCTCCCTGTGTAATGAATCTGTTGTCGTCTCAGGTTCTGTGCGTGGGAAACCTGTATAATCCTGACGTCAGATATTCCTTCAGTATTCCCATCGAGGAGCAGAGAGAGCAGTTTGTGTGGGATCCGTCGGGCCCCTGGCAGGAGTGCAGCCGCATGTGTCAAGGTGCCGCTTCTGTTTGGGCATTTTGCCTGGTTTTCTGTCCTTAAACACCTTTAGAGCGGAAAGAAGTCACTTCCACATCATCTGTGTGTGTTTGTCTGCAGGTGAGCGGCGGCGGAAGGCCGTGTGTGTTCGTAAGAGTGATCATTTGGTGGTTTCGGAGCAGAGGTGTGAGAATTTACCTCGACCCAGAGGCACGATGGAGCCCTGCAATACTGACTGTGAACTCAGGTACGAGCACACGACGCCCCTCATGTTTAATATTAGTAATGCAGCAGTCCCACACTAGTGATGCAGCAAAAGGAAAACTTCAAATTCTGCAAACACTGATTTGACTGATAATGTTTTCATTTTAAATGTTTGATTTGATATTCAGTCTTTGTTTGGTGTAACTATTATTTTTCTAAGTTGCAACAAGTGTTTTTCTTTCAATTAGTGTCGCTACAAAAGCATCTTGGCACCAACAGCACAAAATATTGTATAATATTGTAAAAATATATTAGACTTTTGATATATTTTTACTGTTTTATGTGCTTTCCTCATTTTTATTTATTTATTTATATTTTAAATATTTAATTTTCTTTTATTTTTATTTCAGTTTTAGTAATTTTAGTGCTTTAACTTAAACTTATTTTATTTCAATAAGTTGTCAAGGTAACATTTCTCTTTTTTTTTCTGTAATATTTTTATTTTGTTTAAATTAATTAGCATGATTTAAAATAGTTAATTAGTTAATAATAACAACCCTGATGCACGTCACACCAGCTACTAATGTGAACTATTTTCCATCAGTATCCTCCATCATTACCGGCTTGTACATTAAATATAGTTACATGTATAAACATTTCTAATGCATGCATTTTTTCTAACACTGTACATTTTTTGAAGTTACAAAAAAATAAATAAATAAAACGTTTATTACTTTTACAAGAATATACTACTTCAGTATTTCCACTTCAAAATTTCACGTTTAATACAATGTGTTACTTGCAGTTTCTTTGTAATTAATTGTGAAACTTACAAACAATTTCTCAGACAAAATTGTTTCTACACCAGTTTTTTATTTTTTTTTCAGTGATTATGTTACTGGATGTTAAAGCTCTCATTTCTGTTCTGTTGTTCACATTTTTAGCCAAGAAACCAAGGAAATTGAATTGCATTTGCTGCCAAAACATTTTCATGAAATATTTGCATCTGTACACTATATTCAAGTTGCTAATTCATGCTGATTTCACATGAGACTGTCTTTTTCATGCATATTTTAGTGCAGTTTCCACCCAGTTGCAGTTTGAAATTGTTAGGAAAGCAATTTGACTGCATTATAAGAAGTAAATTATCAACTTATATAATAAAGTGTATGGATTAGTGCTGTCAAATGATTAATCGTGATTAATCGCATCCAAATATATATATATTTTTTTACATAATATATGTGTGTGTACTGTGTATATTTATTATGTATATATAAATACACACACATGCATGTATATATTTAAGAAAAATATGTTATGTTTATAGATTATATATATATTTACATATAATATTCATTATTTGAATATAAATGTGTACATGTAAATATTTTCAAAATATATACTGTGTGTGTGTATTTGTATATACATAATAAATATACACAGTACACACACACATATTATGTAAACAAAAAAACTTTTATTTTGGATGCAAATATCTCGATCATGAAATTTTTTTTTTTTTTTTTTTTTTTTGCAGAAAATGCAATTAAATGTCCTTGGTTTCTCAGCTACAGGTGTAAACACAATAGAAAAATCACTTCGCACTAACCAGACTCTGTGTTTTAATGTTTTTCTGTCCTCGTCAGGTGGCACGTGGCGGGCCGGAGCGACTGCTCCAGTAAATGCGGTCCGGGTTACCGTACGCTGGACGTGCTGTGCATGCGCTACAGCCAGAACAAGAGGCTGAGCGAGCGCACGGAGGCCAGAGCCTGCGCAGACCTGCCCAAACCGCAGACGCGTGAGGGATGTCATGGTGACTGTCTGCTCAAGAGCTGGCAGTACAGCGCCTGGTCTCAGGTGACGGACGATACAGCTCATAGCCTTTTGATATTTCTTACTAGTGTGTGCAGGACACTATAGTTCATTTATGTAAGTGAGGATAGCAAAATAAAGTGAACTGTGACATATTACACCCAAAACTTCTTCATACAGTGGACTAGCAGTAAAATTATTCAGACACTTTGACCTGAGCATGTTTTTCTTAAGTGTTTTTCTTTAATTGCTAAAGCGATCTTTTCCCACCACAGACTGAACAAAATGAAGCATCTCTTGGTAATTAGTTGAGCTAAGTTGGTTTTATCTAATTGTGTTCTTAAATTTAACAGCTGACAGCTATTCAACCCAATTCATTACATACCTTTCTATCAAAGTTATCTGACGTTATCAAGATCAATTTGTTTATCAAGACCATTTTCTAAACTATAGCGAATAAACTGTGATAATCTGAGAAATGTTGAAGGTGTCTGAATAAATTTTGGTTGGACTGTGTGTATATATATATATAAAAATACATACATATATATATATATATATATGTGTGTGTATAGTTAATAGCCTGAAAAAATCACCATGTTTATAGGATTAAAATGTTGTTTAAAACTAGTGTGAATGATATATAAACAATTCCTTGAGTAAAAACTTTCAGAATATGGATATTAATAAATCTGCATTTTTGTATGTAAGTGATACTGAAGTGGAGAAACAAACTCATTATATTTTAGAAACGTATGTTTTTATTTTTGTTTAGTTTTTTTGGAAAATAAAACTAAATAAACAAAACTGCAAATTAATAAAATCAAACTATAATGATAAAAATGATTAAAAAAACTATATACAATAGGTGTATTTTAAAAAAAAACTACAAAAAATGACAAAAACACACCAAATTAAAGTAAAAACAGAACATATAAAAGAAATATATATATATAAAATCTAATCAAAAACTCTTTAATTTGTGATGATATGTATAAAACCAAGCGGATGATATATAAACAACCCCCTCAGTAAAATCCTTCAGTTTATAGAGAGGAGTAAACCTGTTCGGTTTGGTGTATAAGTGCTGCTGAAGTGGAGAAACAAACTCATTTTAAGAAACCGGCCCTTAAAGATATGAATTGTAATTGTTTTGTAATGCGATGTGATTGTGGTTGCAGTGCTCGAAGAGCTGCGGACACGGCGTCCGGACGCGGCAGGCGTACTGTATGAACAATCTGGGCCGCAGGCTGGTGGAGCGAGAGTGTAGCGAGCAGCAGAGAGTCCTGAGCGAATCCTGCAGTGACGTGCCCTGTCCCGACTGGAGCGGCGGCGAATGGAGCGAGGTACTGACCGCACATCCGACCCTATGCCCTCATGCTGTCCTGATCTGGTGTTTCTCACAGTACTACAGCATACTAGTCCAACACCAGGGTTATTACAGATGAATAAAACTAAAACCATAAAAAAAACATTTTCGTTACTTGAAAACAAAAATGAACTGAAATAGTATAAAATACTAAGGTGAGAATTCTCATTTTCAATTAGTTTAACTTGATATAGCTAAATAAACTAAAAATAATAATGAATAAATAGTGTAATATACAATATCTGTAATATATATTAAAAAAACTAATAAAAATGACAAAAACCACAACAAATTACTGTAACTTTAAAATTAAAGTGAGAAGATTCAAAATATTAACAAGTCCATTAATGTTACTAAAATAATGCAGTAGAATTAGTTCTGTCAAACGATTAATTGTGATAAATCACATCCAAAATACAAGTTTTTCTTTATTATTTATTATATATATATATATATATATATATATATATATATATATATATATATAAATACACACACATACAGCATATATTTTGAAAATATTTATATGTATTTGCATGCATATATATTTATAATCATATGATTTATATATAAATATATTTAATATATAAACGTAACATATCATGTACATGCATGTGTGTGTGTTTTTATATATATATATATATATATATATACATAAATATACACAGTACACACTCATATATTATGTAAACAAAACGTTTATTTTGGCTGTTCACATCAGTGTCTGGTGACGTGCGGGAAGGGCGTCAGACACCGACAGGTGCTTTGCATTCTGGGAGACGAGAAGCTGAGTGAGCAGCGCTGCGACCCGAACACCAAACCCTCGGCGGTGGGCGGCTGTGAGCTTCCCGAATGTGCGTCCTGGCAGGTCGGAGCCTGGAGTCCGGTGAGAAACAGACGCTCGGTTCCTTTGTCATGTCAGTTTTTGTCACCAGACGTTCTGAATGGGAATGATGGTGTTTTAGTGCACGGTGAGCTGCAGTCAGGGCTACCAGATGCGTGCGGTCAGGTGTGTGTCAGGAGCTTACGGCGAGACGGTGGACGACAGGGACTGTAACGCAGCCGCCAGACCTCGAGACAGTCAGGTGAACAAACACGATCACATGCTCCATCTGCACTAGAGCTCAAATTAACATTTTTAATGTGTTTCATGAAAGAAGTCGTTTCTGCTCACAAAGGCTGCATTTATTTGATCAAACGTCCAGTAAAAATTGTGAAATATTATTACAATTTAAAATAACTGTTTTCTATGTGAATATATGTTAAACTGTAATTTATTCCTGTGATGCGCAGCTGTATTTTCAGCATCATTACTCCAGTCTTCAGTGTCACATGAAGATTCAAACATTTGGGGTCAGATTTAAAAAGAAACAGTAAAAAATTAATACTTTTATTTAGCAACTATGCAATAAATTGATCAAAAGTGACACCAAAGACATTTATAACATTACAAAAGATTTCTATTTCTTTTGATCTTTCTATTCATCTGTGAATTCTGAAAAATAAAGTGTATCACAGCACAACTGTTTTCAACATTGATAATAATCAGAAATGTTTCTTGAGCAGCAGATCAGCATATTATTATGATTTCTGAAGATCATGTGACACTGAAGACTGTAGTAATGATGCTGAAAATTCACCTTTGATCACAGAAATAAATTACATTTTAACAGATATTCATATAGAAAACAGTTATCTTAAATTGTAAAAATATTTCTCAATTTTTACTGTATTTTTGATCAAATAAATGCAGCCTTTGTGAGCAGAATTGACTTTTTTTTTTTTCATTTTAACAAACGTTAATGATTCCACAGTTTTGACCAGCAGGGTATAATAACCAACATCATCTCTTACCTATGAGTCTCTGTGTGTGTGTGTGTGTGTGTGTGTGTGTGTGTGTGTGTAGGACTGTGAGATGTCAGCTTGTCCTCGCGCAGCGTCAGTGTTTAACACACCCAGACCAGCAGAAGCGGGTCAGAGACACACACAGTGGAGATACGGCTCATGGACAAGCGTGAGTAACATTTCACATCAAACGAAACTATCTCATTTGACTCACTTGCATCTGTTTTTATGTCTTCTAATGAACATCTGAGACAAAGTTGATGGGAGCTCCAGCTGTATTAATGCGATGTGTGTGTGTTTCAGTGCTCGGTGTCGTGTGGCGAGGGCCGGCGGGAGCGCTACGTCAGCTGTAGAGACGCTCAGGGTGGCGTCGCTGAAGAGTCGTCCTGCGCTCATCTTCCTCGTCCGCCAGACTCCTCCGTGTGTTTCAGTCCCTGCGGTCAGTGGAGGGAAGGAGAATGGACACCAGTGAGTCAAACACACTCGTTTTCACAGTCCTGCATGGTCTACATAGAGAAACACACACCACGCAAATGCACGTTGCAAATGCTTTGTCCTCTTGTACATGCTTAACATGCATTGCTGTAGCTTAAAGTGTCATTAAACTAGATGTTTTTATTTAGTTAGCTTCTATAAACGTAGAAAAAATGTTTTTTTTTTTTTTTTTGTTTTTTTGTTTTTTCATATTTTAATTTTAGTTTTATTAATTTTATTGTTTTTGGCAATATTTTTTCAACATTTCTATTTAGCTGTAATTTATTTATCTTAATTTTTTGGTCATTTTAGTACCTCAACTTTACCAGTTAGTTGCCAAAGCAAAATGTTTCTTTCTTTTTTTTTTTTTTTCTTTTTTTTTAAGTTTAAGGTTTTTATTTTATTTTATTTTATTTTATTTTATTTTATTTTATTTTATTTTATTTTATTTTATTTTATTTTATTTTATTTTATTTTATTTTATTTTATTTTATTTTATTTTATTTTATTTTATTTAGATTTGTGTAGTGTTTCTGTCATTAAGGTATTTTATTTTTAATAGTTTTATAAACTAGCTTTATTTCATTTAGTTTCCTAGGCAAAATTTAAGTTTTTTTTTTTTTTAAGTTGAAGTTTTACATCTAATATTTTATTTTATTTTATTTTATCGTATTTTTAATTATTTTATTTTATTTTTAATTATTTTATTTTATTTATTTAGGTTTAGTTTTGTTTAATGTTTCTCATCAAGTTTCTTTTTCACTGTGATGTTTCTGACAATAAGTAGCTGCTAAATTATTAAAACATCATTTGTATGAACACTCACTATTCTCCTTTTTTTTTTAAATCCTGCATTATAGAACAATTTTTCAATAAATTATCATTTTTATTTGTCTTCCCCTGTATCCCCCTACTTTTTTTTTGTTCTGTAATGCTGAATTTTTGTTAAAATTTTTGATTTGTTAAAAAAAAAAAAGTTTTAGATAACATTACGCTGGTAAATGAGAGGCAAATCGTGTGCTACTGTACATAAAATTGCAAAAAATACAAACATTCTGAATATGCACACATTTTTTATCACACAAATATTAGGCAAAATTTTAAACTGAAATTGAAATCCATTGACTAACTAAAAGTTATTGCAGTGCATTTTGTGTGCTGCCTGAAGAGGTGGTCTCGGTCTGTTGATGTGGTTTGTGTGTTGATTGTGTCGTGTGTGTTTGCTGCAGTGCTCGGTGTCGTGTGGCGTGGGTCGCTCCACGCGCCGGGTCGTGTGCATGAGCTACCATCATCAGCTGGACGAGTCGTTCTGTGACCCAGACGAGCGTCCCAGCGCTGAGCAGGAGTGTGCGGCTGCCCCCTGCCAATCCTCCTACCACTGGCCCAACAACCAGCCCCACCTGCCCTACGACCCCGGACAGCACAGCTGGAACGTCCCGTCTGCAGACAACCAGTGGAGGACGGGGCCCTGGGGAGCCGTGAGTGCCACCTCACTTACTCTGCTTCATCTTAACTGCATATACATCACATATTAACATTTATATTAAAAAAAATTATGCATAAATGATGTATAAAATATATCTGAAATTTATAGTTGAGTTAAAATGTATTTGAATTTAGTACAAAAAAATTTAAAATATTTTTTTTTATAATCAAAAAAAATATATATATATATTGATTTTAGTTTTTAGTGTTTTATTTTAAATTATTTAGTCAAAATAGTATATATATTTAATATTCAAAATCATTTTAATATTAATTTTTTTCTTTAAAATAGAAAACTGTTATTATTATTAAAAATAGAATTATATAAATATATTTATTTATATATTTTAAATATTTTTTTATATACAAATAATTTATTTAGCAGATATTGGCCTTAACAGAACAGCTTATTGTATCAGCCAGAGTTTTAATATCAGGTCATCCCTAAACTTATGACTTATGACATGACTAAAATATCTACATATGATCAAATCGACATATTATGATGCCATTTTATTACTGCATTGACTGATTGAGTGCATGATCATTATAAATGTCCGCTGAGCTTGATCTCCATCTCGCATGTGTTTTACGAGCAGTACATGCGTGTGTGGATCCTCTTACAGAATCACAGTCTGTTTGCTTGAGTCAAACGTTTCATATTTCATGCTCATCGTGAGCCGTTCTGTCATCTGACTGCAATTTCCTTCATTAGCACATGTGCCCATTAGCTTTGATCCGCTGCTGCGAGCACTGATGCATGCTGGGATTGGATGAGTTCCAGAGTGTGTGAGGCTTTCATACTGGACTTTATTAGTGTGGTTTGTGGGATTATATGAAGATAATGCCATGTAATACAGACTGTAAAGGGACATATATTGCCGGAGGAACACAAACTCATATAGAAAGTCATGTGACGTCAGCCTCCCGCTGATATATATGTGAGAAAATGAGTCCTTTAATGGCTCTGAACGATAATGACTCAGCAGGTCATTACTGTACGTTTACAGATATATTACTCAATCACTGATGCAATGTGTTTTTCATATTACAGTACTGAGAATTAGAGGTGAAATGTGTTGAATTCTTAATGCAAAAAAATAATGCATGACCCAAAAGAAATACATAAAAATTTCTTAAAACTGCATGGTTTTTAGTAAGGCAATGAAACTTTGGAAATACGTTAAGACCCTCTAAATATGCATCATTAATTATTTTATTTTTTTCCCAGATTTTTGACAATAATGTTTTAAGAGATATAACACGTTTTGTGTTCGGGTCATTTTTGACCCGGGTATGTACTGAGCACCGTTGGATGTCAAAAATACTTATCTATGAAGTTATATTAGTGTCTAAAAATGTTTGCAAAATATATTTAGCGTTTTTCACATATTTTTGGGACTGATTTTTGTTGATAAATATGAATATGTGCATCTATTGATGAACCACTACAGCATAACTTTATCCATCTAAAGAAAAAATTATTTATTTTGTTTGAAAGCTTTTCAGAGTAATATTTATGTTGTTTTGTTAGAAATAGATATGTAGGTTTTTGAGCAATCATGAGTTATAAATTTGAATGAAATTCCATTAATTCCAATGGGATTAATATTGGTCATTCTCAGATTATATGTTTTTATAAATTGCATACAATAATATATTCAAATACAATTTCTCATCAATATTGTAAAACTATATAGTTATTTTGCATTATAGTTTTTTGTGTAGTTCATGTGTAATTTGAAATTTCAAAGATGATCTATTTTATTAATCAAAAGGGGTAAATGCAGTAATAACATTTAAAATCTTTATTTTTTTTCACATTCTCTCATTAATGAGAAGTTGCTGATCAGATACACTATATTGGGGAAATATTAAGTTATGACTTTTTTATCAAATAAAAATAATGTATATGCATAATGAGGCTTCATTTTCTTCATGCAATATACAGGATTGAATGAACTTTATTAATCCCCAAAGGGATATTGACATACAGTCCAACCAAAATTTATTCACACGCCTTCATCATTTCTCAGATTATCACAGTTTATTCGCTATAGTTTAAAAAATGGTAATAAAATATGAGAAAAACTCAAAGTTAAACTGTGTCAGAACAAACTGATCTTGATCACATGAGATAACTTTGATAGAAAGGTATGTAATGAATTGGGTTGAATAGCTGTCAGCTATTTTTTTTGTCAGCTTTGATTTTTCTGCATCCTCAGATTCCAGATTTTCAAATAGTTGTATCTCAGCCAAATATTGTCCGATCCTAACAAACCATTCATCAATGGAAAAATTATTTATGCTTTCAGATGTTGTATAAATCTCAATTTCAGAAAATCGACCCTTATGTTTTGTGCTCCAGGGTCACATATCAAAGATGACCTCTGGTGCCTGAGTAATTTTTGGTTTGTGTTGTGTTTAGTGCTCCAGCTCGTGTGAAGGTGGGTTCCAGCGGCGGGTCGTGGTTTGTCAGGACGCAGACGGACGCAGCACCAATCACTGCGACGAGAGAGTCAAACCCAACGAGTCCAAGAGCTGCGACTCCGGACCCTGTCCACACTGGAACTACGGCATCTGGGGCCAGGTCAGACACACAACACCTGCACATTCAGAGAGTGTTCCTTCAAGGGTACCATCACTGATTATTAACATAATTAACACTACATTAACATTACAATTAACATGGTTTGAAGTTAATTAAAATGCTGTTAAAATAGTGTAGAATAGAATGTAATTTTATAGTATAATATCCATATAATATTGTTTATTTAAATTTTTATTTTATTTGTTTATGTTTTTATTTTTTTATTTAAATTTTTAATTAATTAGTTTAAATAACATTTGTAATAATAAAATGTATTATAATTTATTTAATTCAGTAATATAAAAATAATAATATTTATTCATTACCAAAATAAATCTCAATTTGAACTAATAATGTTTGCATTAACATGTTTATTTTTACTATTTGTATAATATTTATTATATTTATTTAATGTTTTAAATAATTATTTTAAATGATGATGATGATAATAATAATAATAATATATTTTAAATATTATTTTTAAAATTGTTAAAATAATTTAGTATCCCACAATTTATTTTATAATCCACAATGTGTTCAACAACTCAAGAGAAGTATATATTACAAATATTAAATTTCAGTAATTTCAGTTTCAGTAACGAAAGTTTCAATAAGGACTATTAATAAATATTATTATATATATGTTTTATATATAATATTATATCGATCAATTCTATTTATTAAATAATTATTATTTTTAATAATAATTATTTTGATAATATTTGCATAATAATGTATTTTAATTTTTTTCAGTAAGTCAAGAAAAATACTTAATATAAATATTAAATATGATTCATTCATTACCAAAAAGACTCTATTTGTTTTTATTATTATTTTGAGTGAAAAAAAAAAAAAATTCTTCAATATTTTTGTCGGTTATTAATTAATACATTTTTATTTTATTATTTTACAATCCAAAATGTTCAACAAGAGAATTATCGATTGTAAATATGAAATATAATTCAATCAGCATTGAGTCTCAATAAAGAGTATCAATAAATATAGATAAATGAATTATAAAATGACTGTTTAAGTAAGTACTGTAAGTAAGTAAGAACTTTATTGTCGTTGTACATGTACAGTGAAACTCTGGTGGAGCAACCTCCAGGTGCTTACTGATACATACTGTTCAAATAAGTCATGTACCTTGTGCATATTATACACTAAAGACTCTACTATTATACGAAATACTCTATAATATACGTTTAACTCATTATTTGTGAGTTCTATGTTTTTATGAGTATTGCGTCATTAGTTTAGCGACATGTCACACACTGTATTGGAGTCTCTTATGAATTGAGAAGTTGAAGCGCTGATGGTTGAGTGTCTCTCTCTCTCTCTCTCTCTCTCTCTCTCTGTAGTGCTCTCGCTCGTGTGGCGGCGGTCAGCGCACGCGTCTGGTGGTCTGTCAGCGTCCCAGCGGTCAGAGGTTAAACGAGCACAGCTGCGATGTTCTGGACAAACCGGCCGATGTGGAGCCGTGTAACGGCCAGCCCTGCGCCGCCGCCGCTTCATGGCACAGACGAGCGTGGAAGCCGGTACGATAGATAGCAGCTGTCTGTGTGTCTGTCTGTCTGTGTGTCCATCAGACGCCCGAAGACATGCCCAAACAGGGTTCCCAACACACCCAGACCTCGCTCAGAAACGGCAAAGAGCAGGGGCCAGCTGCATAAACTTAACCTCTATATTAAGACAGTGTCTTAAGAACTAGTTTGACCAACTAGCCAGCTTAGACTAATCTATGTTTTTATGTAACCCGAATTTTAAACATTTTGACCAGTCTTAAAGAACAAGAACAAAATTAGATGACTAATTTTTAAGACTAGTCTAAACCTTTTATGCAACCGGCCCCAGCTGTTTACCGTTTTGTTTAGAATCAAAGTCAAAATTATGTTCCTCCTCAGTATTTTGGCTTGTTTTCCAGTACAAATATCTAAATATTCTTAAATCAGCATGCATTTGCACGAAAAGCAAAATGACTTTAGGTATCATGTCTTGTTTTATAAAAAATGCATCAAAATGAAATGAGTTTTTACTTAAAATTAAGTAGTAAATAGATAAATTAATAAATATACACATTTAAATAAACGTTCATTTAAAAACCCAAATTTTTAAATTAAAAAAAATAAAAAGTATTATTTTTCTGAACCCATTCTAAACCAATTTGCTTAAAATAAATTAATTAAATAAAAAAATAAAAAATAATTACTTTCCTGAATCCACTGGTAGATGTTTGTTCTTGTTTTAAGCAAAAACTCACTTAATTTTGATGCATTTTTCAGAAAGCAAGTCTAAATATCTCAAGTCGTTTTGGTTCTCCAGTAAATGCATCTTGATTTAAGAATATTTTGTACTAGAAAACAAGAAAAAAACACTAAGAAACACATCTGCAGTGAATCTTCGGACCACCTAAGCATATTTTACAGGATGTCGTTAAAAACAGTAATCAAAAACATGTTCCCACGCTCTATGAATTAGAGGAAGCGTTTCTGAAAAACAGAGAAATAATTTGTGCAATTTTATTTGTACTCGAGTTTGAGCTGTAATCTAAAAACACAAGTGTATATTTGTGTATAAGAGTTTAATATTTTAATTATTATTATGACAATTACACAGCAGCCACTTATTGTATATTATATTTGTATCTTTGTACAGAATGGGTATTTTTAAAATCATCAATTCGTCTTATATCTATATTATTTAATATTTCAAACTGGTGCTCGTGACGTTGACTTGTACAGAGGAAAATATTTTTTTTTTTAGTGCTTTGTTTTTATTTTGATCGCGATGTGAAATTAGTTTTTTGGAAGATCTGCAGATCTGTATTTTTCAACAGAAATCGTGGCTGCAGGATATAAACATATCTAAGTATAAATAACCAGACTTTAGTTAGTTTGACAAGCGTTTGTGATACTTCGACGTGGACTGAAACACTCAAGGAAAACTTGATAAATGACAAATGAAAGAAATACCTCATCGTTCAGTCTTTGTCTCAAAATGCACTTGCAAAATGTAATAAAGCAGAAATGTAATAAAATCAAACGACCAAAGATTTCAGCCTCGTCTAACCCTCATAAAGCATTCAACATCTGCGTACTGAGTCATTATTTCATAAAACTGAATATTTTTCAACTAAAACAATATTGTGTTTGATCAGTGACTTCTCATTAATGAGTAAATATGAAAAAATGTTTGAATTGTACTGTTATTATTGCTTTTACTCCTTTTTTATCAATTAAAAATCGAGAAATTCTTTAACATTTCAAATGATGCATGAACTACACCAAAAAAACTATGATGCAAAAAATCTATATATTTTTTTGCAATATTGATGAGAAATTGGATCTGAATACATCATTTTATGAAATTTATAAAAAACATTAAATCTGAGAATTACCAGTATTAACTGCATCGAAGTGAATGGAATTTCTCTATTTAATTTATAACTCATGATTTCTCAAAAACAGCCCACGTTTATGAAACCTTCATATTTATTTCTAACAAAACAACCTATATATTACTCTGAAAATTTTTCAAATTAGATAAATTCATTTTAATTGCATAAACTTTCCCAATTAAAATTTTTAAAAATTGATGAATTTTTCATGCCAGTGTTTTACCAATAGATGGATAAATTTATGTTTATCAACAAAATTCAGTCACAAAAGTATGTGAGATATGGAGAAAAAGTTAAATATATTTTACAAAAGTTTTTAGACACTAATATAACTTCATTGATAAGTATTTTTGACACCTAGTGGTGCTCCATAAATACCCGGGTCAAAAATGACCCGAACACGAAACATATTATATCTCTTAAAAAATAATTGTAAAAAATCTAAAAAAACATAAATGATGTGTATTTTAAGGGTCTTAAAAGCTTTACAAAGTTTCGTTCGCTTACTAAAAACTATGCAGTTTTAAAAAAAAAAAAAAATGTTTTTACGTGTCAAAATGCATTATGAGGGTTAAACGAGTGATATGTTTGTACTGCTCGTCATCAGGTATCAACACTGAGATTTGGTGCTAATTAGGATTGAATCACTAAGTACTATCTATTTCATTGTTTGTCTAATGTAGCGTTGAGTTTTAACGTATTATAACATTATTTTTGTATCATTGTTACTCAGAATTTGACTTCATACGTCATTATCATTAAGGTTGCAGTCAGTTTCTGCAAACTAAACCTTGAGAGCATTTTAGCTCTTATTTTATCAACTACCATAATAAAAACCACAACCTATCGACTTGTTCAGACGGTGATTGATTGACATGGGAAATTTTAATATTATTTTTATAGAGAAAAGAACTGCTTAATTTAGTTCCCATCTGCAAATTTTTGGGGTTCGGGTAATTAAACTTCGTTCGCAGTGAATTAATTGCCATCTGAATGAGTTTTATCATGGTGCCATACAGATACATCACATTATTCTATATTTTTAGTAATATTTCTTAAGTTTCAGAACACAAATACCTCTTTTATGCCGTATGTTTGGTCGATTGTCCGTTCGCTGGCCATTTCTAATAGTTTCGAAGGATTTTTGCTGTTGTTTTATTTATTTGTTTACAGCCAGAGATTCAGTGCTGCAGCTTTTATATGCAAATGTCTTTGTTTTGAATCATAAAGTAACTGTGTATTTGTCTGAATCTTCATTGTGAAGCGATCAAGCGATTCATTTCTGATCTGCTGATTTCTCAACTTTGTTTCTGTTCACTTTGTTCTGGTTTCTTTCTCTCTGTTCTCTCATGGCCGTCCTCATCGCTCATGATGATGTATGATTTTGTTTTTCTCATAAATATGTTCAACTGAACATCCCACTCAGTTTGTTCCAGAACTATTTCACACTGTAAAAATGATTAAAATACATAAAGGTTGTGAATGCTTGTGTTGTTTTCTTAGTCTGTTGGGCCTTTAGCCACATCTGAAGGGGTTTTTATGTTCATTGGGTTTTTATCGACGTACTTTTTGGTTAATATGTGTATGAATATATAAGGAAAAAAGGGGGAAAGTTTTTATTTTAGCTGCTGTAATTCTTAACTTATGTATTATTCACCATTTTTAATCATATATATATCGTATATATCATCAAAATGCTGTTTAAAATAGTTTTAGTGATGCATTTTAGTAGATATGCATCAATTATGTAACATAATATTTCACATTTTAATATATTAAATATAATGCAAGCTCAGACATAATTCAAATCAAACTCAATAAAGCTGCATAAAATTAGTATCAAAATGCTGTTTAAAATAGTTTTAGATGGAGTATTTTAGTAGATCTGCATCGATGTTAAGTAATATTTCATGTTTTAATACACACACACACATAGACTTATCTTAATGTCAATTCAAATCAAATTTCTCAATTAATATAAGCTCTCTAAAGCTGCATAAAAATTATACAAAGCGCTTTTTGAATTAATGTTAGATGGAACATTTTATTAGATATGCATCATACAATATTATGTAATATTTCAATGCAATATATAATACAGGCTTACAGACATATTTCAAATCAAATTATGCTGTTTAAAACCATTTTAGATGAAGTATTTTAATATATATGCATTGGTCATGTAACGTTATGCAATATTATAATATATATAAAATGCAAGCTTATAGGCAATTCAGTTCAAGTCTGTCAATTATTAAAAGCTCAATAAAGCTGCAAAAAATAAAATAAAATGATCAAAATGCTGTTTAAAGTTTTTCAATAGATATGCATCAATCATGTAATGTTATGTAATATTTCGCATTTAAATATATAAAATATATGATTATGTGATACATGAAGTGAGATGTAATTCAAATCAAGCAACTTTGATCTTTCAACCTATTTTTATCTTGACAAGATCATGCATTAAGAAAAGATATGGAAACTATTAAAGGTTATTGTTCATAAACATCTTTATATGAGATGCATGTTTAGTTTCACAGCTTATAGAAATAAAATCCAACTTAATTTTAGACACATTCTGCTGTTTCATCTTGAATGAGTTTGTTTCCGTCCGGAGACATTAATGTGTTTTATGAAATCCTGCTGAGTGCCAGAAAAGGCCTTGCGTATTGTAAGTTTTACGATGTTTTCCTGAAGGTTTATATAGTGAAGTCCCCAGAGAAGCGGTGGGTCGCTGCAGCTGGGAATCATTTGGCTAATGGCTCGGCTGTAATGCGTTTGGCTTTTACAGCAACATTAGCTGATATTAATCAGAGCTGGCCAGAGTCCTTCATCTGAGAGTTAAAACAGTGTTTATAGAGCTGAAAACCCCAAGAACAGCCTCGTAATCATCTCTGGTTTCAGACTGCACTTAAAAGCCTCTTCGGATTTCACTCTCGCTGTTTAGAAACGGCAAACATCCATGATTGTGTTGCATTAAGCGTTTGAGTCCAGCAAAAGGCACATTTTCAAATCAATTATAACGTGTGGTTTAATGTTGATGTTGACACACAAATGCATTTATGTTCTTGTGCCATAATGAAAGCACAGCATGGTTTATAATGTCGTGATTTGACTATAAATTAGTGCTGCATTTCTTTAAGAGAGACAGCGTTTGATTTCTGTTCTCTGTATTTGTGTTTATAACATCCTTCATTGCAAATTCTCTCTAAATAACAGAAATCAAACATTGTAGTGTTTTGTGTGTAGTAGAAAAGCACTGCTTTATTGATGTATAATTTGCATCAGAGAACGCGGTAAAACCGTTTCTTTAAAATATTGTTTCATGGTGATAAAATTTAGTAATTTTTCTGTTTTTGGTCTCTGGCTTTCATTAAAAGGGTCTTTTTTAGACAGATTTTTCCTTGATGATAAATTTTAGCTGTTCTGTCAAATATCAAACTTATATAATTGCTAGATATAGTTATATAATTGCTATTTTATGTTTTTGTAAGAAGCTATTGTTATTGCATGAAATTTTGATTAAGAAAATAAAATAATTTTAAAGTAATAAAATAGAAAGAAATAAAAGAAATAAAATTGTAAATGTAATAAAATTTTACAATTTTACATGTTATAAAATTTAACAATAAATCAAATTTTAGATGTAATAACGCAATAATAAAATATTGCATTAGTAATAAAATATTTGGAAATAACATTTTAGACATAAAATTTTAGACAAACACAATTAATAAGACATAATAAAATTCTACAGCTCTAAGTTTGCCACAGAAATAGCCTTTGCTGCTGATGTGGTGTTAAATAACAAATAAATAAATAAATAAATATTGTTTTTGTAGTATTGTTGAGATACTATTATAGTTTTTATTAATATTCTGAAATATTATTAATATTCAGTTTTCATTTTTATATTTTCCTTTTTCAATTAAATTCCAGTAAAAATTTTAGTAATTTTGTTGTGTGTCTTTGTCATTTTTAGTAGTTTTTGTTTTATATATTATTTATTATCATTATAAATTTACATTTTGGTTTTAGTTGTATTTTAGCTGAAATGAAAAGTTTTTTATTGGACTTTATTTCAGTTCTATATTTTATTTCAACATTTACCTGATTTGAACTGTGTTTTGTTAGTGGTTTTAGTTTCAGTTTTAGTGAACTATAATAACCTTAAATGACCGATTGTGCTTTATAAACTCATTTCCAGCGCTGGCTCTGATCTTCACTAAGCACTCTTGAACACCTGTTTCAGTTTTCTGATTATTGCTAATATTCTCTCTGAGACGGGGGCCGCAAATTATTATTCCATCATTTGGTTTTGTTTGTAGAAGGAAAGCTGTGGCTCGTCCCTCATAAATCATCATGTCAGCGCTCTCTAATAATGCAGCCAGAAACCCCTCGCTCTGAAAGCGTTAATGACCGCAGGAAGTCATGTGACTAGAGATGTTTGACATAGTTGGAGGCGTTCGGCACCGTTTATGGTGATGCTTTATATAGTGTATGTTTTTATGATAGTGAGATTCACGTTTTGTTGAATTTCATCACAAAACTAGCTGTGTTTATGCATTTATAAGTACCAGTAATGTTATTTATTCTCATCAGATTGATGATTGATAGCAGTTTTATGATGTAGTTTATTGGTATTGTTAAAACATTGTAACTTACCTCATGAAATAAATTCATTATGATGATAAACTTTACATTTATTCATTTAAGATGTGAAATGAGAATACAAGCCACTAAGAGAAAGCAATATTTACTGTGATTATAAATAAACTGCCTCTATTATGAGAGATAAACAACATATTTTGAGTAGAAACACTTACCAGAAAGCGCGCCTGGTTTTTGTTGCATCGAGATGAGGATCCAGCGTTGCCAACTTATAATCAACTCAACTTTATTTAGCAGTAAAAACATATTTAAACCATCATGAGCTTCAGCCAAAAGCCTAATGAAGTCTGTTTTATTCCCCTGAAAACGAATTAAAACCCACGTGTTTTAATGTTGAGCAGACCAGGGAAAGTTAATACAGAAACATAGTCATGTTCTTGTGCAGTTCAACTTTAATTTATAGCAATTAGCCTGTAATTAAAGCAGGACATGGCCCTGAATCTGAATGACTTTGTGATTTGATTAGAAGCTAGTGCTGATTTGTGATTCCAAACATAATGAAGTGATTGTAATGCGATCCATATGGAGAAACACAAGTGTCCAGTCAGCATTAATTGCCCTCAGTAATTCTCATGATTATTATCATAAACTACAACTAAAACCAGTAAAAAAAATGGTTACTTAAAATAAAATAAAATATTTTGAATCTGAAAGTGAAATAAAAATTAATAAAACTATGCAGACACAATTAATAATAATAAAAATAAAGCACAAACTAAAATTACAAAAACGGAAAACAACAGAAAAAAAATGTAATTTATGTAATTTGTTCATCAATGTCAAAATGACAATAATTTTGATTACTCTTTGTAGTGTTAAAAAAACATCTATATTTATATAAAATCTAAATTGCATATATTGTCTATCAATCTGTCTATCTATATATATATTTAATAGTGCTGTTAAACAATTAATCTGATTAATCGCATCCAAAATATAAGTTTGTTTACATAATATATGTGTATGTGTGTGTGTGTGTGTGTGTGTGTGTGTGTGTGTGTGTGTGTGTGTGTGTGTGTGTGTGTGTGTGTGTGTGTGCACTGTGTATATTTATTATGTATATATAAATACACACACATGCATGTATATATTTAAGAAAAATGTCATATATTAAATTTATTTAGATATGATTTAATTTATATAAATATATACATGTAAATATTTTCTAAATATATGCTGTATGTGTGTGTCTTTATATATACATAATAAATATACTCAGTACACACACACACATATATATATATATATATATATTATGTAAACAAACTTTTATTTTGGATGCGATTAATCGCAATTAATTGTTTGACAGCACTAATATTTATATATAATTTGCTTGTATAATTCATATTTAATTATACATTTTATTATTGTAATTATATAAATAAATCAGTTGTTTTCTTCAGGTTACATTCTCATTTGTATTTCTTAGAGTTTTGCAGTTTTGTGGTTGAGTTGAAATAATGATTGATTGAAGGTGGTTTTGATCTGGGTTAGAAAGAGCGATAGACTGAGACGAGACGAGAGGTTTTCTCGCACATGTTGCACCTGGCAGTGAATGTCAGCGTTTGGAATGAGAGACGAATCTGGAAGCGTTTAGGCCGGTTCTCCGCTTGCAGGGCTGGTCACACGTTACACTGAGTCCTCGGTTTGAGATGCCGACTTCAGTGCGTTTACCGCTAGTTCTGCTCACTTTGACTGCATCGGTAATAGTTTCTGATGGATAGAAGGATGAGAATCTGCTTAGATGTGTTGAAGGTGAAGAATCAGCTGTTCTAGGAGGTGTTCAGAGGAAAAGTTCACTCAAAAGATGAAAATGTACTCCCCCTCAAGCCATTCAAAGATTAGGATGAGTTTGTTTCTTCATCAGATCTGGAGAAATGTAGCATTGCATCACTACTCACAATGGAAGTGAATGGGTGCCGTCAGAATGAGAGTCCAAACAGTCCATACAAAAGCTCAAACAAATCCAGCATTAAGATGTTTTGAACTCAAATATGAGTTCATAATCCATAATAACACTTCCTCCAGTGAACAAGTGCATCTCCTGTTGTCTCTAACATTAAAATCCAGCCACGTATTTGTTTAGAGCTGTTTCGGATCTGTGCAGATTTCTCTCCTGATTCAGACCAGAACGCTTTCTCACTGGAGGAAGCGTTATTATGGATTATGAGCTTGTTATAAATGCTGGATGTGTTTCAGCTTTTGTCTTCTCCAGATGTTAACTGATGGACTGGAGTGCTGTGGATTATTATGATGTTTTTATCAGCTGTTTGGACTCTCATTCTGACGGCACCCATTCACTGCAGAGCACCCATTGGCTTCATTTCTTTACGACTGATAAATATGCATCACATTAAATGTATTATTTTGTGTTTGTGTTAAAACCGCGGAATCCAAGTGGGTGGAAACTTGATAATTAAAGTGCATAAATCTTAAATTTTCTTACGTCATTCATCCGTCTGGATCCCAGATGTGAAGGAAAGCATCAGATGTGTGTGGAATAATTCAGTTATAACATCTGATTCAATTATGCTTCATTAATCAAAGACTATGAAGAGTCAGAAAATGTTTAGCTGTTTGTTTAGTGATCAGCTCACTATTGTAATATTGTAATATAATCTTGGCAAGCTTTATAAATAACTGGGTTTGGTGTCTCCGGACTGACTCCACATGTTGACTGCACGGATTGTGTTACATGTAATTGCTGCAGAATGGACAGAAAGGATGGTTTCACATGGGACTCGTTTCATCGTATCCTTGAACCAGAAACTATTCCGGTCTGGATTTTAAATGTGTGATGAGCTCGAGATGCACAGATTCACCGCAGGCCAAATATGGGTGAACAAACACAGCACTGAATCACGTCTGAAAGAGGAAACAGAGCAGCGCTGACAGAGAAATGAGTTCATGACACACTAAAGCCACGCTCTCAGACTGTTACGGGAGCGGTTTGATCTCAGCTTTACAAAGAGGATCAACATTTAAATCAAGTGAATTAAATTGTTATATATAATTATTACAACACTAGCTTGCTCTATTCTTTTTCTATTCTATCTGTTTTCTTTTTATTTATTATATAATTTAAGCGTTGATGATTTAAATATGAAATACATCCAAATTTAAATTAGTAAATACATTTTTGTTATATTTTTAAATTAAAATATATGTCCTGTATTCATATAAAATATATATCAAATATAATATAAAATTGTAAAATATATTTAAAAAATGTAAATCACTAATTATACAGTATTATTCCCTATATATATATATATATATATAGTAATTAAGTAATCCCACCTAACATTAAAGTTTTTAAATTGTTTTATATTGCAATAATTTCACATGTAATCTTGAAATTAATGCAGAAACCACATAAAGACAGTATTTTTAATATTTGTTTAGTGGAATCATTTTAATATCTGATGGCGAGCATCATTCATACCAATAATACTGATGTCCCTAGGAAATTGTTTTTTGTAATATTTAACCATTGATTATAGCCATTCAACATTACAGTATAGTTAAGAGCTATCGATTTCAACATTTATTAGACTTTAAAAAAATAACAACTTCTAATTTAAGTGAACTTCAAACAGTCTTCACATAAACCCATTATAATAAATGTCATATTTACCTGTGCCCAAGTAGGCAGTATACTGTAAAATATACAGAAATTGAATAAAGTGATCAACATTAAATTCTAAATGAAATATAGATGAATCCTTAAAGCTACAAAAGGTATAGATTTCCTCTTTTTTTAAAAAAAAATCCTCTTCTGAATGAATGTTTGTGGCTCATTTCGTATGATCTCCATACTGACAGCTGATGGTCACTTACCGAGGAAACGACATGTTAACAGTGTGTTTCCAGTTTTACCCAGAGCTGAAGCCCTCCTCGTCTGTTTATGCCTTCGCTGATTTATTGAGCCTTCAGAGGAGCTGATCTGAGCAGCTGTTCCTGCAAAACACCTTCACGGAGACGCTCCGTGTGCTCGTGTAGATGCGGTGTGTCGTCTGAGGATCTGCAGATTTACTGAGAGTCTGGTCCTCTCATGTGGTTTTCATAAGCAGACACTTGATCTTCTTGTGCAATGGGAATGGCATTCGGCGAGGAGAAGCGCTCTTAAACATGCTGCTTTAGATCCGTCTATGATCACAATGATCTTCTTATTTGACCAACTTTATCTCCTGCCAATAATGGACCATTGTGCCAATTTTATCCACACTGTGTTGATTCTGTTCTGTGAAGTCGCCGCAGACGTTTTAATTCACGTGTCTTGAGATGTTCAGTGACTTACCATGAGATCATGAGATGTGAATCAGCTCAACCACTCCTAGAAACACACACACACACACACACACACGCGCACACACACACGCACACACACACACTCACACACACACACACACACACACACGTTTGATGAAGTGACTCACAGCGTTTGAACTCTATGAACCGCAGGTGCATTTATTTTACATGTCAAGGACTTTGTTTATGAATCTGATCTGTTTATGTTTTTTCTTTGAGCGATGAAATCAGATCCGTTCGCTGAGACTGTGTCGAACTGATCTGCGTTCTCTTATGAGTGGATTTAATAATGACGTGATGCAGAGAGACTTTCATCTCTTTCTGCTGATTTGATTTCTGCTCAAAGAGCATCAAATATATTTAATTTATTTAAAAATGTGTGCATATATATAATATTTTAAATATTATTTAAAAATGTGTAATTAAAAATTATAAATGTAATTTAATTAAATATTTTAAATTATCAATTAAATAAAAATGTATTAATTAAACTATATATTTAAAAAAGTAATATATATATATATATATATATATATATATATATATATATATATATATAAAAAACAGTACTATGTATAACTATGAAATTATATATTAAAAAATTATAAATAAATAAAAATTGATTTAATTTATTTTAATACATTTTTAAATACTTTTAATTAATAATTAAATGCATAATATAACAGAATTAATATCTGAAATATTAAACATGTATACATAATGTGTGTGTGTGTGTGTGTGTGTGTGTGTGTGTGTGTGTGTGTGTGTGTGTGTGTGTGTGTGTGTGTGTGTGTGTGTGTGTGTGTGTGTGTGTGTGTGTGTGTGTGTGTGCGTGCGTGTGTGTGTAATTTCAAAATAGTTTATTTAATTTAATTACATTTAAACATTTATATATATATATATATATATATATATATATATAATTTTTTAAATATTTGTCCATTGGATCTGTCTTTTGAAACATGTTCTTTTCAGAATAGTTGATATTAATAATCAGGTTATTACTGTTAAGGCAGTCATGTTAACCGTATGTTTTCAAGTTTCTCTAAGTAGAAGTTGGAATGCATTTCCAAAACAAAAACACATGTGTGTGCAGTATCAGGTTGTGGACTTCATGCATTGTTTTGTGTTTAAGCAATAATCAATCTAACATAGTTCAGTCAGAAATTGCAGAAAATTTTTCCGGGACTAAAGTGACTGAGCCTTGATGAAGTGGTCAGAGCTGTGTTTTAAACATCCGGCATGAGCTCTCTTCTCTCTGTCATGGACTCTAGTGTAAATGAAGAATGTATAAAGAGCGGCTCCATCAGATCCAGATCAGTGTTCATTCACGGATCGCTGTGTTTGCTCGAGACCACAGTTTTCCTCTCTCTGTAGTTGTTAATGATCTGAATGAGTCCCTATATATCTGAATCTCACCAAACCTGCCATCTCTGATGAATCTTAACGCTCATTAGAGTCTCATTACTGTAATACGACACCGTTTTCACTCTTTTACAGTAAAAAATCAATGCAATACAATCAACAACAAATACTACCACAATGTGTTCTTTTAAATTAAATAAATAATATATAATTGAATTTATTTAATTATGATAGTATAATTTAATCATTATTTCATTATTTCAATTATATGCACACACGCACACACACACACACACACACACACAAATAAAGTAAAATTTTTGTATGTATTAAAATGTTAAAATATACAATAGAAATAATAAAATATAATATAAAACCATAATAAAGTAAAAATATAATCTATAAATATACGTTTATTTACATTAAAATATTTTCTTTACTATTTTATGTGTATATACTGTATATAACTACATGTAAAACATGTACAAAAAATTTAAATTTATACATAAAATATTTACATAAAAATATTTGCATTGCAATTTTAAATATGCATATATACATTAATTTGTTTTATTTGCATTTTAAATATATAAAATTTAAAAATACAATATTTTTAATAAAAAATATAGATGTAAATTTATATATAAAAACTGTAGTGTGTGTATATCTTAATATCTTAATCATTCTAAACAGAAAACAAACTATCTTTGACTTTGTACTGAATTATGACCGGTTTGGTAAATTCACTCATGTTTGCTTGTATTATCGAGACTAAAGCTGATTGAGTTTTCAAGCTCTGTTCGAACTCAAACACATTCTGCGAATCAGACACACACTCATGCATCAGAAGTGAATCTAGCAGTAAAGGACGCAGCGTTACTACAGTACAGATCATTTCAACACAAAACATCATGTTTATCTCATCAGACTGACCTCGAGCTGCTTCTCCTCTCGTCTCTCTTCTGTCGTCCTTCAGCTGTGTGTGTGACTCCCATCAGACGAGAGCGTTCACAGCCGCTCACTCTCCTCCTCTTCCCTTCAGCTGTGTGTGTGTGTGTGTGTGTGTGTGTGTGTGTGTGTGTGTGTGTCTGCCAGCATGCTGATGGTCGTTTCTCTTATCTGTGTTTCTTTGATGTATTTCTGCTGGCAGACTGCAGCCTGTGTTTAAAATACCTCTGTAATGACCCTGTTTATAGTGTGTGTGTGTGTGTGTGTGTGTGTGTGTGTGTGTGTGTGTGTGTGTGTGTGTGTGTGTGTGTGTGTGTGTGTGTGTGTGTGTGTGTGTGTGTGTGTGTGTGTCTGTGTGTGTGTCTGTGTGTGTGTGTGTGTGTGCTCTTTAGTTTTGCACAAACCTGTTGCTCTTATTTTCCGTGAGGATCAAACTTCACAGACGTGGATGTTATTGAAGTCACAACAGGAAGCTGAAAGAGATCCAGCTCATATTTCACCTTAAAATTAAGAGGACAAAATAAGAAATCATTTCCGAACAAACAAAAAAAATAGGCCTGAATATTAAGATTTTTTTTTCATTTACCCCTCAATATTCTCATTACTATAATGTGAATAAAAAATGTGATAAAATTATTATTGGCAATAATAATATTTATGAAGTAAAAGTATATTTAAATTATATTTAAAATTTAAATGTGGTAGTAAATTTAATTTAAGCTGGTCTTAAATAAAACTTTTTTTTATGTGTGTATATACATATATATATATATATATATATATATATATATATATATATATATATATATATATATATATAATGCATATACATATATGTAAATGTATGTGTTTGTTTGTTGATTTGTTTGTTTGTTTAATGAATACAAGTAAATGAATACAAATTAATATATTGTATTTTTGTATAAAATACTTTTACACAAAATTAAACTAAGCTAAAATATATAAAATAATAAAAATGCATGAAAAAATGTCAATAATAATCATAATATAATATATTTCTCCATCATTATTTTATTTTATTTTATTTTATTTTATTTTATTATTTTATTTTATTTTATTTTATTTTATTTTATTTTATTTTATTTTATTTTATTTTATTTTATTTTATTTTATTTTATTTTATTTTATTTTATTTTATTTTATTTTATTTTATTTTATTTTATTTTATTTTATTTTATTTTATTTTATTTTATTTTATTTTATTTTATTTTGGTAAATGAACACATAGTACTCTTAAATACTTTTATACAGAGAGACTATAAAAATATCTATCCTGCATCCTTTTTTA
>CM071962.1:1342500-1452500 GCA_036784905.1 Acrossocheilus fasciatus | reverse complement strand
GGTGTTTTGTGTGGACGGTGGGATGAAGCCGGCTCCGGAGAGTGTGTGTGACGCCTCTCTCAGACCCCACACACACGAGCCGTGTCACAGCGCCACCTGCCTGTACGTCTGGATCACCTCCGCATGGAGTCAGGTACAGCACACGCACCTCCTCCACTGCTCCACACTGCTTTTCCTTCACTTTCTGCTCCAATTCACATTAAAAAAAAAAAATTAATTAAATAAAATAAATAAATTGTATTTAAAATAAATAAATTAAATAAATATTAAAATAATGAAATTCCTTCACTTGCTTCTCCAGTTCACTTAAAACAAATAAAACAATAAATAAGTAAATATCAAAATAATGAAATTCCTCCACTTGCTTCTCTAATTCACTAAATAAACAGTTCCTTTACTAGCTGTTCTAATTCACATAAAAATAAATGAAATAATAAATAGAGAAATACATAAATAAATGAATATATATTTATTAAAGCAATGAAATACCATCACTTGCTGCTCCATTTCACATAATTAATGAATGAATGAATGAATAAGTTCCTTGACTTCCTGCTCCAATTCACATAAATACATAAATACATACATGCATACTAAAATTCCTTAATTTGCTATTCTATTCACATAAATAAATAAATAAATAAATAAATAAATAAATAAATAAATAAATAAATAAATAAATAAATAAATAAATAAATAAATAAATAAATAAATAAATAGAAAGAAAGAAAGAAAGAAAGAAAGAAAGAAAGAAATTCACTTGCTCCTTCAATTCAAATAATAAATAAATAAATATAAAAATAATTAAATTCCTTCCTTTCCACTACAATTCACATGCAATAATAATAATAATAATAATAATAATAATAACAAATACTTTAAAATAATATATATATATATATATATATATATATATTTATATATTTATTTATTTAGTTATTTATATATATATATATATATATATATATATATATATATATATATATATATATATATATATATATATATATATATATATATATATAAATAACTAAATAAATAAATATATATATATATATATATATATATATATATATATATATATATATATATATATATATATATATTTATTTATTTATTTATTTATTTTTTTAATTATTATTATTATAAGAGCATATGTAACCCTGGACCACAAAACCTGCATTCATAAGGGTCAATTTTTTTTAAATTGAGATTCATACATCATAAGATTTATTAGATTCATACACTAAATAATAATCTGTCCATTGATGTATGGTTTGTTGGACAATATTTGGCTGAGATACAACTATTTGAAAATCTGGAATCTGAGGGTGCAAAAAAAATCAAAATATTGAGAAAATCACCTTTAAAGTTGTCCAAATGAAATCCTTAGCACTGCATATTACTAATCAAAAATTAAGTTTTGATATATTTACGGTAGGAAATTTACAGAATATCTTCATGGAACATGATCTTTACTTAATATCCTAATGATTTTTGGCATAAAAGAAAAATGTATAATTTTACAATACAATGTATTGTTGGCTATTGCTAACAGCTATAGCCGCTGCTGCTGACATGGTGTTAAATGAATGTAAAGTAATGAATGTAAATGAGTGCTGTTTGTGTTTCAGTGCTCGGTGAGCTGTGGCTCTGGACTCCAGCGGAGGGCGCTGCACTGCTCTGCCGTGACCTCTGACCTGCAGACGTATTCACACGCGTCTCCCTCCGACTGCACCGAACGCCCGCCGGCCGACAGCAGACCATGTGTCCTGTCCGAGTGTCCGTCTGTGGGCCGCTGGAGCGCCGGGCCGTGGAGCCAGGTGTGTGTGTGTGTGTGTGTGTGTGTGTGTGTGTGTGTGTGTGTGTGTGTGTGTGTGTGTGTGTGTGTGTCTGTGTGTCTGTGTGTCTGTGTGTGTGTGTGTGTGTGTGTGTAATCATAAAACATGATTCATACGGATGCTTGAGATGCTTGAAAATGCTTGAACTATGACGTAATGTTTTCAAGGTTTGAAAAATGCTTGGATTTTGTATGAAGTGCTTGAAACCGCTTGAAATTACAATTGCATTGATTGTAAAATTATAAAATCAATGCAATTGTAATTTCAAGCTGTCACTTTATCCAAAATCCAATCACTTACCGATAGGTCAATTGTGTCTGTGTTATGTAATTTACCAGAGTTTAAAGTGCTGGAAAAGCTTGAAAATGCACCTTGAAAGTGCTTGAATGTGAATTTGGAAAAGGTGTAAGAGCCCTGATGTGATGCAGTGAAGTGAGCTGGTTTTGTGTGTTGTTAGTGCTCTCATACGTGCGGCGCTGGAGTCATGCACAGGACGGTCCAGTGTCTCAGCGCTCAAAACCTCCCGTCTCAGAGCTGCCCGCTGTCCAGCCGGCCGGAGACACATGCCACCTGCAGACTGACCGACTGTGAGTTCATGCTCAGGGTTTCTGGGGCTCTTTATTTCCTCTTAAAAAGGTCTTAAACTGGAACAGAAAGTCTTGAATTCATAGTCAAGTCATGGCATTAAATATTCCACTGGAAAAATGGTAACACTTTACAATAAGTTAACATGAACTGATGATAAACAATTTATTAACCCTCTGTCTTGTTCGGTCATTTTAGACCGGGAATTTTTTTTAATTTTTAAAAATCACTACTTCATCAGAATGGTACAAAACAAAGTGACTTTTGTGGCAGTCACTATGTGATCACAAAAAAAAAAAAAAAGTGAACTTGGTTCGAAAAAGCTAAATGGTCATAAAATAAAATAGTCACACTTGTGTTGTTTCCGCCATTGGAAATGAATGGGAAATATGCAAAAATACGAAAACACTCCCCCATAGGCACACATACTGTATATGAACTAGTGTGACTGTAACACAATGCATGTTTCTGCAAATGTGTGAAATAATAAATGCAGTCAAAACACAGACATCATGGAAGGGGTTAAACACTAAAACATCATGAGTACAAAACAGACACACACACACACACACACACACGCAAACACACACTCTCTCTCACACACACACACACACACACACACACACACACACACACACACACACACACACACACACACACACACAAACACACACACACTCTCTCTCTCTCTCTCTCTCACACACACACACACACACACACACACACGCAAACACACACTCTCTCTCTCACACACACACACACACACACACACACACACACACACGCAAACACACACTCTCTCTCTCTCTCACACACACACACACACACACACACACACACACACACACAAACACACACACACTCTCTCTCTCTCTCTCACACACACACACACACACACACACGCAAACACACACTCTCTCTCTCACACACACACACACACACACACACACACACACACGCAAACACACACTCTCTCTCTCTCTCTCTCACACACACACACACACACACACACACACACACACACACAAATGAACTGGTGTGGCTGTAACAATATGGCAAAACTGAGCCAGAAGACTCAGATTAGAGGCTGAAATCAGATTGATTAATCTCTGATAAAGCATTCCTGGTCATTTTTGCTACATTTTTGTTGAATTTTGATGTTATGTGTAACAAAATGTCTTTATCTCTCTGTATTCAGGTTTGACTGTAGTAAAATTAATGCAAAAACTGACATTTCAAACCAAAAAAATCTAAACCTTTCCAAAAGCTGTCTTTGAGAATGTCTAAATATATATACAAATCCACAACTTAATAAAAATAAGTATTTATGTCTAAAAACAACTAGAGAATTTATAAGCCTTTTATATTGAGCTGTATAGGAATCTAGTGGCTAAACCATGAAATTGCAGATGTTTTTCTTTTTTTACTCCCACCAGATGGCACTAATGTGTTTTAAAGGCATCGTCTCTGTTTTAACATGAAATACTGCAATAATTGAAAAGTAATATAAAAATCTTAGATTTTTTTTTTCAATGGGGAAAAAAATTTATCATAATTATTGCATAAATATTAATTAGTACCATGAAATTCTCTCAAAATACAAAATAAAAAATATTATGGAACAAAATATATTACATTGATTTTACTGGAAAAAAAAAAGTTATATTTCAGGTGTTCAGTCAGTTTTGACAGCGAACAACACAAGTGTGACCCCCAAATGAACAATACCAGAAGGTTAGAGGGCCATCAATACTGTGATATTTAAAAAAAAAAAAAAGACAAATAAAGACTTGAAAAAAAACATGTGGCAAAAACAGACTTGATGATAGGACTTGATGCTTTTAGTTCATTTGACAGATACTGTGCCAGAGAATAATGCAGTAAAAGCATGAAGCATAACACAACTTTAAAGGCCTTTTATGTTAGAATAAGAAGTTTAAACATATTTTAAAAACTACGCTTTTTGCCTGGAATACCTATTGTTTCATATCGTCGTGTGACCACGATAATATTGAGACAGTTTTGCTTTCAAGATACCACGATATTGATAATACGGTCACAACCCTAATTGAAAATTAATGGGAATGGGAAAAATGTAAGAGTTTCTGATTTTTCATTTTTCAATAAAAGAAATAAAACTGGCAGAAATCTGAACATTTCTGCACAGAAATTAAGGTTTGGTACTAGAGCACAAATGCAAAGTAGAACAGACTTGCTCCCTCACACACACACACACACACACACATGAACACACACAAATGAGCCTGACACATAGAGCATTTATATCGAATGCCACAAATGTAGAAAAAATGCAGAAATGAAGGGGTGAAACACACAAGCACACAGACACTTTCGCATGCACACACACACACACACACACACACACACACACACACACACACACACACACACATGAACACACACAAATGAGCCTGACACATAGAGCATTTATATCGAATGCCACAAATGTAGAAAAAATGCAGAAATGAAGGGGTGAAACACACAAGCACACAGACACTTTCGCATGCACACACACACACACACACACACACACACACACACACACACACACACACACACACACACACACACACACACACACACACACAATTTACATTTATTTTTCTGTTGTAGGTTCTGTTTTTGTGTCTATATAGTTTTTAAACTAAATAGTTATTTATCTTTTATTCTATTTCAGTTAATGTTTATTTAATTTCAAGTAACAAAAATGTTTTATTTTTACACACCCAGAAAAAAAAAAACTATTTTTCTGAAAGTATTTTTCTCTTGTTTTCCAGTACAAATATCAAAACATTATTACATCCAGATACATTTATTTAAAACAATAAGTCTTTTTTTTTCCTTCAGAAAAATGTGTCAAAAGTAAGAGATTTTATCTGCTAGTGGAGTCAGAATTTTTTTTTTTTTTTGCATGTATTTTTCTATTGTAGGTTTTGTTTTTGTGTCTATATAGTTTTTAATCATTTTTATTTCGATTTTTGTTTTAGTAATGTCAGGACATCAAGTTAAAGTAAATTATTATTATATTATGGTTTATTTTATTTCAGTTCATATTTATTTGACTACAAGTAACAAAAATGTTTTGTTTGTTTTGTGTTGTGTTTATGGCTTTATTTTTACACAGCAACTAAATAAATAAATAAAATCTTTAAGGAAAGTCTCTTTTTGTTTCAGAAAAATGTGTCAAAACGAAGTGATTTTATTTGCCAGTGGAGTCCAAAAAAAAAGTTTTCCGTTTGAATTAAGTTTATTTTTCTGACCTCATTGACAGATATTATTTTAAACATAAACTCACTTGAGTTTGATAATTCTTCATTTCTGACAAGACTTAATATCTTCAGTCAAGGAAATGCATCTTAAGAATGTTTAGACGCCATGTATTTTCTGTAATAATCCTGCCGTTGTGTTTCCTTTAATGTATGCCATGACTCAGTGTTAGAAAGGTCTTGAGTGTGTAGAAGCGCTGAGGTGTTTCTCTGATCAGGTGAGCTGCACACGAGCTGTCGAGAGGTTCAGGTGAAGGGAGGCGTTCAGGAAGATGGAGAGCATTACATCAAAGTCCGATCCAAGATCCTGCAGATCTACTGTGCCGAGATGCAGAGCGGTTTCCCCAAAGAGTACGTGACCCTGCGCAGCGGCCAGACCGACAATTACTCCGAGGTCTACGGATACAGGTACAGAGACGCCTTCAGTGACAAAACATTGCAGTAATGACGATTTTTAATGTTTCTGAAAGTCTCTTCTGCTCAGAAAGGCTGCATTTATTTGATCAAAAATACAGTAAAAATTGTGGAATATTATTATAATGCAAAATAGCTGTTTTCTACGTGAATATCTTTTAAAATGTAATTTATTTCTGTGATCAAAGCAGCTTTATTACTCCAGTCTTCAGTGTCACATGATCCTTCAGAAATCATTCTAATAAACATTTCTGATTGTTATAAATGTTGAAAACATATTTTTGTAGAAACAGTGATACACTATCATTCAAAAGTTTGGGATAACTAAGAAACTAATATTTTTATTCATCAAAGATGCATTAAATCGATCAAAAGTGAACTTCCTATTCATCTGTGAATCCTGAAAAATAAAATGATCACGGTTTCCACAAAAATATTGTGCAGCACAACATTGATAATAATCCGAAATGTTTGTTGAGCAGCAAATCAGTATATTATTATGATTTCTGAAGATCATGTGACACTGAAGACTGCAGTAATGATGCTGAAAATACAGCTGCGCATCACAGAAATAAATTACAGTTTAACACATATTCACCTAAAAAACTGTTACTTTAAATTGTAATAATATTTCACAATTTTTACTGTATTTTTGATTAAATAAATTCAGTCTTCATGAACAAAAAATACTTATTTCAAAAATATCACAGCTCTGTTCCTGGGTCAAAGTCTGATGTTAACATGTTGCTAAACTAATGTTTTGCTATTTCAAGAAGCATAAAAATGCACAACACACACACAGAGTAAAAAATTATCAAAATTATCGATTTTTCTTTTATGCCAAAAATCATTAGGATATTAAGTAAAGGTCATGTTCCATGAAGATATTTAGTAAATTTCCGACCGAAAATATATCAAAACTTAATTTTTGATTAGTAATATGCATTGCTAAGAACCTTAAAGGTGATTTTCTCAATATATATATATATATATATATATATATATATATTTTTTTTTTTGCACCCTCAGATTGCAGATTTTCAAATAGTTGTATCTCAGCCAAATATTGTCCTTATTTATTAAGCTTGCATATCAATTTAAAAAAATTGACCCTTATGACTGGTTTGTGCTCCAGGGTCCCATATATGTATAATCAGCATTTCTCTTGAATCATATTTCCAGGCTCCAGAACCCGTTTGAATGTCCGTATAACGGCAGTCGGCGGCAGGACTGCGCCTGCAGGAACGATTACGCCGCGGCCGGTTACACCGTCTTTCACCGCGTGCGGCTCGATCTTTCCAGCATGCGCATCATCCGTGAGTCGCAACGTTCATGCAAAATATACAGAAACATTTTACAGTAAGGTCTGATATGTTAACGTTAACTAAAGCATTACTAACATGAACTGACATTAAGCAATAATATAAATAAAACTATAAGTATGTACCTAAGACTAGTAATATGTAACTAAGAATAATTAATGCTGTTGACATATTGTTCATAGATAATTAATGTTAACAAATGAAACCTTATTGTTAAGTGTTGGTGAATGCACTTCTGTAAACAGCAGTTTTGTCCTGTTTCACCGTCGTGTTTAATTGTGTTTCAGCGACTGATGTGAAGTTCAGTCAGACGTTGTTTGGTCGCCCCATCCCGTTTGCGTCCGCAGGAGACTGTTACAGCGCCGCTAAATGTCCTCAGGTACCATCATTATACGTCCTAGATGACTAGATGTTTAGAAACACCAGTCCAAACACAGAGTCAGTCGATCAAATCAAGTCTCAAGATGTTGCTAAAAGAAGTCTCTTCTGCTCAGCAAGGCTGCATTTATTTGATCAAAAATACAGTAAAAATTGTGAAATATTATTACAATTTAAAATAACTGTTTTCTATGTGAATATCTGTTAAACTGTAATTTATTTATGTGATGCGCAGCTGTATTTTCAGCATCATTACTCCAGTCTTCAGTGTCACATGATCTTCAGAAATCATTCTAATATACTGATTATTATCAATGTTGAAAACAGTTGTATCTCCCAATATTTTTGTGGAAACCATGATCATTTTATTTTTCAGGATTCACAGATGAATCATAGAAAGTTCAAAAGAACAGCATTTATTTGAAATATTATAAATGTATTTACCCCCACTTTTGATCAATTTAATGTGTCCTTGCTGAATAAAAGTAGTATTTCTTTCCAGAAAAAAAACAACAAAAATGTTACTACCCTTAATGTTTGGAGACTGTTTTAATAATTTATTTTTGTGTAATGCACTAATAATCTCTCTCTTCTCTGAGTGTTTAGGGTCAGTTTAGTATGAATCTCAGTGGAACAGGACTGAAGGTCGCAGAATCCACTAAATGGGTTTCCCAAGGCAACTACGTCACGGTCAAAGTTCACCGGTCAGAGGTGAGGACGTGGATTATTAGTAGTAGTAGTAGTAGTATTATCAGTGTTGGGGGTAATGCATTACAAGTAACGTGAGTTACATAATCAGATTACTTTTTAAGTAATTAGTAAAGTAATGCATTACTTTTTAATTTACAAGAAAACATCTGAGTCACTTTTTCAAATAAGTAACGCCAGATACTTTGTTTCTCATGTATTGACTGACAGCTCTTGTGTTGCCATGTTGAGAGAAATCAGGAGTAAATGCAGAGCATTGCGTGTGAACATGATCTTACTGTAGTTCTAGACTAAATATGAACATGTATTTATTCATCTCACTCGCACAAAAACAGATTCATTATTCCTCAATGAATAAATACAATTAAATATGTTAAATAAGACAAATATCATTTATGCATTTAATCCCATTTTATTAACCAACGTCTTTGCTACTGACCTTCGATTATCCAATTCAACCATACTAAGCAAAAATGACACATTTGTGTTTAATTTTAGTTATTTCTGAACAGTGTTGATCTTTCTTCTCCTGCGTCATATTCTTCATGTGATTAGTTTGAGCGGCGCCCTCTACTGTACAGACGTGAATTTACATTTCCTTCAGCCTGAGCCGGATTCATTTCTTTTTGTGTGAAAGGGCTTTTACATTTGTAAAATAGCTTTTTTTAAATTAAAAACAACAAGCAAGCCCTGCCCAGATTTAAAAAGTAACGCAAAAGTAACGTAATGTGTTAATTTCCATAAAAGGTAACTAAGTAACGTAATTAGTTACTTTTTTAGGGAGTAACGCAATATTGTAATGCATTACTTTTAAAAGTACCTTTCCCCAACGCTGGTTACAATATTGTGTTACTCCCTAAACAGTAACTAATTACATTACTTAGTTACCTTTTATGGAAATTAACACGTTACATTACTTGTGCGTTACTTTTGAAATCTGGGCAGGGCTTCCTTGTTTGTTTTTAATATATAAAGTTGTATTTTTGCCAAATGTAAAAGTGGTTTTACTCCAAAAGTTAAATAAATAATCCTCGGGCTGAAGGAAGTGCATATTCGCATCTGAACGGTAGAACCCAGGAGAAGAAAGTGCAACACTTGTTTATCTAAAGTTAGTATGGTCGAATTGGATAATCGAAGGTCAGTAGCAAAGATATTGGATAATAAAATAGAATTGAATGCATAAATTATATTTGTCTTATTTAACATATTCAATTACTGATATGTCCTTCTATTTAATTAAAAAGTAATGTGTTACTTTACTAGTTACTTTAAAAAAGTAATCTGATTACGTAACTCCCAATGCTTTACCCCCAACACTGATTGTAACACATTACTTTTAAAAGTACCTTCCCCCAACACTGATTATTGTAATAATTATTATTGTACGCAGTGATTTAATCATCGTTGTGTTTTATTGTTGCAGGACGGTAGCAGAATCTACGGCCGCTGCGGTGGTTTCTGTGGGAAGTGTCTTCCTCACCCTCATACAGGCCTTTTTGTCAAAATCCAGTAAGAAAGACGTCCACTAAATCAACTTGAGAAAAACTCGTCGCGACTGATTCGCGTGTTTTTTTTAACGTCTGGCAGCTACGCTAAACAGAGCAAGTACGACTCGTCCCACTTCTGCACTTTCCGAAAGTTACAAGAACCAAATAACTGTGAGTCTCTTCATGAATCAGGACGGATCGGGATGCAGATTGGATTCGTTTTTATATGGAAATGTCGAAATTATCGTAGCATGGATGTAGTCGCGTGATCTTGTGAAAATGAATCAACATTTGGTCAGTCGAGATCAATCATGCTAAATGTTAGATTCATTTATGACCAAATTCTGCTTATTTGGTTGCAACAACAGCACGTTTGAGGGTTTATTTTTAGTTTTAATTGTAACAAACGGTCAAAGCCTTCATTTTGGGCAGAGTTTTGGCAGAAAGGGATTTATTTAACAACTTTAAAAGCGTTTCATAATCCAAAATATCTGTTTGTTTGTTTTCCAGAAGGACATGAACTACTGCACGTAAAACACGTTTTAGATGAGTTGTTTTTATTTCACATGGAGCAAAAGACTCTGACGACAGCAAACTGCTTGATATAAAAATATAAGTAATTGAATTTTTTGTATATTTGAATGTTTAACTTGTGTCTTGCATCAAAGTCTGGCTTGAAATGGGTTTGACAATCTAGAAGAAGGTAGAAAACACTGCAAAGGAGCGCTACTGAAATCTCTTTATCCTGACGACCGTTTTCAACTTTAGGTAAAAGCATTAACTACATGAATAGGTATCCTTATGAACTAGTCCAGTTAATATATATGACATTTTAATAATATTTAATAATGTACTGACATCTGTTAACGGTGCTAAAAAGAGTTCATAACATGATGTTAGCAAGTGCTTTTGCATTTTACATGGTTACTAATCTAATTCAAAACAGAAGCAATCATTAAAATTTGTGCTAAAATAAACCAGCTTAAAGTGGTTTGCTGGGTTAAGCTGGTTTAGGTGATCAACTATTTGACAAGTGCAACAAAAAAAGACCAGCTAACCTCTAAAACCTGTCCTAATTCAGCTGAATCAGGTCAAAAAATTCAATTATTTTACAGATTAAATTGAATAAGTTACCACTGACCGTCAGTTGAGTTTTTACAATGCGAATGCACTACCATTCAGAAGATTTTCTAATGTTTCTGAAAGTCTCTTTTGCTCACCAAGGCTGCATTCATTTGATCAAAAATGCAGTAAAAATTGTGAAATATTATTACAATATAAAATAGCTGTTTTGTGTGTGAGTATATTATCTAATGTAATTTATTCCTTTGATGCAAAGCTGAATTTTCAGCATCATTACTCCAGTCTTCATAATTGGTTAAATTCTAAAACCAGTCCTAATTCAGCACAATCAGGTAAAAAAAATAATAATATATATATATATATTATTTTACAGATTAAATTGAAATAGTTGACACTTACGGTCAGTTTTTATAAAGCAAATACACTACCATTCAGAAGTTTTGGGAAGGTAAGATTTTTTTTAGATTTTTTTCTGAAAGTCTCTTCTGCTCACCAAGGCTGCATTCATTTGATCAAAAATACAGTAAAAATTATAAAATATTTTTACAATTTAAAATGACTGTTTTCTGTGTGAATATATTATCTAATGTAATTTATTCCTTTGATGCAAAGCTGAATTTTCAGCATCATTACTCAAGTCTAAATTCTAAAACCAGTCCTAATTTAAGTCACTAAATTAAATTATGTGACAAAAAATGTAATTAAATGGACTAAATTAAGTCATTTAAAGACAAACATCATGTCAGTTTTATTAGAAGGGAAGATTAAAGTAGATCAAATTAAAACTGCATAACCCTACCTCTCATAATCATAACCACTCATGCGTATGATTGTGTTGTACAATATTTATGTTTGACAGTATTTATTCTGTAACTAAATGTACATACGTCTCATCCTTATGACAAGAAAATCATAATATTATTAAATATTGATCTTCTGCCATTTATTAGTCATTAACAAGAGGTTTACAGAGTAACGGTGCTGTTTTTACTACTGAGTGAGCTTTAACCAGTACTAGAGAGATATTTTAACTATGTATATAGCTGGATGATGTAATGTAGTATAAATCATTTTAACTACTCACTTTTCGCTTTCAACCAAAGTCTGCTTAATTACGCTTAATGTGTGACAGTATAGATAATATAACTTGAAGGATGCGGCGTTTGACGCCTGTTTTAGGTTAACATACGGTATAACAGATCATCCTCGAGCAGCTAACCAACCCGTGACTATCATCGTGTTGATAGATGACTGAACTATATGAGGTCTGTATCAGAAATTAAAGGACTGTATGATGCACTATGTGCCACGATTTACACCTGTGTATTAACACGTCAGCTTTGTCAAATGTGTTTTTAATATTCATACTTGAAGTGTGAACATCAGACGGTTTGCATGTTTGCGGAGTGAAAAACGAGGCTTGTTTTCCACTTATTACCCAAAGATTATTTTATAGAGTGTCTTTACTCTTCAGTACAGTATCCAGTGTTTTATAATGAAATCTTTGGTGCTACAGTAAAAATGAAATGTAAATGAGATTTTATGGATGTAATGGAATCTACAGCACTGTACTAATGCTGATCATCATAATAAAAGGAAATATGTTTATTGTGGTTGGTTTGTCTTTTTTTAACAGAGAATTGTTGCATGTTTTGAACACAAGACTTCTGTAGGTATATGGACACTTTATACTTTTATTAGGTCTGCCGTTCAACTAAAACTTTCAGGTAAATTAATTGCATGATGCTTATGATTTAATACTGTAAATATCAAATGATCAATCAATATTGCTGAGATAAGATTGTAACTAAAGATCGTTCGTAGAGAGCATTGTGGCAAAGCATTGAATAAACTAGCTTTAAGATTTAATTTTAATATCGTATTTTAACAATCCGTCCCTGTGTTACTTTAGTTTAGTTGATATACTATTATAGTTGTTGTTAATATGTTGAATTAGATTCTAATTTTATATTTTTTGTTTCACTTTAATATTAAAGCTTTGGTAATTATGTTGTATTTTTGCCTTTTTTTTCAAATATAGAAATAAATAATATACAAATGTATAAAAAAAAGGAAATAATTAAAAAAATATTTGATCATTTTAGTTTAGTTGCTATTTTAGTACTTTGTTAAACTAAACAAAACGAGAAATGTTATCTTAGCAACTAGCTGAACTCATTTTTTTATTTTATTTCAAGTAACAAAATTTTTTTTTATTTTTATTTTATGGTTTTAGTTAACGATAAGTAGATGTCATTCATAACTGCATCATTATGGGGGCAAAAGCATCTTTCTCCAATGACAAACATTCAAAATGTTTATGCAATCTGACTTTTATTACATATTAATCACTTATTACAATATATATATTTCCAATATTAAAGGCACAGAGCTGAGATGAGCAAAGATTACAGCATGCAGAAGATCATCAGCTTCATTGAGATGAATGGAGATGTTCTTCAGGTATATTCGTCACTATCCAGGCTCATTAGTGGAGGTCAGTGTTTCAAAATGTTTGGATTGGGAAAAAAAATGTTAATTTCTGGTCATTTTGTCTTAATTTTTTCCTCATTATGTGCTCACAGCTCTTTGAGCTCCTCAAACCCCGTCTTAAAGGGTCTACAATTAGAAGAGTTGTGGATTACAAACTACTATATTTATAAATGTACACTCCAAAAAAAAATGGTGTAGAAACCATTTTTACTCGGCAAATGCATGTAAATCTCACAAACAATTACAAACAAACTAACACTGAATTAAAATGACATTTTGAAGTAGAAAACTGAGATGTAAAATGTACTCCAATAATCTTTGTTTTATATACAATTTTGAAAAAAAAAAATTCGAAGCAAATATAGAGATACTGTATTTATAAATATATTAAGTCAGAATATAGGAAATACATAGAAATAAGCCAATGCATTTATGAAGATGGACCAGCAGATGGAGACAGTGACTTTAAAATGAGAGAATAACATCAGCGCACGCTTCATTTTAGATGTTTTATTGCCTGTTTTTACATCAGTTTCTTTATGACCCTTAAGATCTGAAGATTTTAATCATGGAAAATGATATTGCATTGAACCCTACAAGAAACACTGTCAACATAACACTTAAACCGCACTTCAGCGGATAGATGGAAGAATGAACAAGATATTTGTGAAGTCTCTATGTTGGACAGAAACGCAAAGAAACTTTTAAATGCTTTGAACTTGTTTTTTTGTATTTAATAAGACCTTCACCCTTCTTTTTCATTTTCTTGTTTTATTCTGCTTTATCTTTACATTGTTGTTGTTGTTGTTGTTGTTGACTATTCATTTGAAGAGCAGTTGTTTGAATAAATATTGTTGTTGTTATTATTATTTTATTTTGTACTTTAGCTGGTAGTGAAATTCACATTGCCTTTTAGTCAACTTGAAATGTTGTTTGCAAACTATTTACTTCTGTAAGAGGACAGAATTGTTTGCTGACATCGATGTAATCGTATTATATTTCCAGCAGAAGAGCTCAGATGAGATGTTGAGACCACACAGGCATGATGGGATTCATGTGTTCAGATAACCATCTTCTAGCCAAAGCAACAGCTTTATTCTTCTTCACTCCACAGTTCACCCCGATGTGTCGACGAATGTCTTTAAACTCACACAAAAGATCCAAACTGATCTTTCTCTGTGTTTGATACAGATCTCCAAAGCAGCGTGACTCTGTTTACACTGTCTGGACGCGACGCAGAGAAATCACTTCTGAAGCACCGGAGGAACTCAAAACAAGTCCATTTTAATGCTTTTAAGAACAACCAAAAGAATCGACACGTATATAAAGAAAATATGACTATAGTTTTTTCTCTTTTTTTCGGCTTTTTGTATCAGCAAGAATTTATATTTTTGTTATTTATTTTGATATATAGCCTATATATTTCCATATGAACAAGACATTTGAGTAAAGGACGACTTATTTAAATTGCTTGCTTTAATTTTTATTTGATTTATTTAATTATATTTTTAGTATTTTATCATTTATTTATTTTTATTGTATTATTTTTGTATTTGTTCATTTTATTTATTTTATTTTTTATTTATTTTTTGGAATTGTAGAAAGATGTTTTCTTTCATTTTTATTTTTTATAATTATTGTATTATTTATTTATTTTTATTTTATATTTATTTATTGTTTATTTATTTATTTATTTATGTGTTTGTTTTATTTATTTTTTGCTTGCTGTGTCATTTATGTATTATTTATTTATCCTATTTAAAATGACATTTTAAAATGTCTTTTTTGGGCTTTATCAGCAAGAAACCGAAATAATAATGTATTTTTTTTTAATTTCGAGTGTGTGTGTGTGTGTGTGTGTGTGTGTGTGTGCGTGTGTCTGCGTATTTTCATTACTGCAACATTACTGCATAAGTTCACCTGGATTTTGGGTCACCAGGCCAAATTAGTACCTTCAGTTCTGCAGTTGGACAGCAAATAATGATGGGAATGAAGAGTCTGATGACTTCATACATGAGAGCAGCAAAAACTGCAGTCCACAAACACGACAAACTCTCTTTGAGCACATCCTGAACAGGTAAAATCAAGTTCAAATCAAGTTTTATTGTAGGGTTTGTATTAGTCATTATAATGAGCTTCATAAAAAACAACAGAAGTCTGTGGTGTGATTTCATTTAGACTGTATCTTCTCTTTTTGGACACATTTTTGCTCAGTTTCAAGACAGAAAACAGCGAAACACTTCTCTCTCGTCCCGAAAGCGAACTCCTCCAGCGAGTCTTTGTTTGATTAACCTCTGTTGTTTTCATGGGCCACATTCAGCTGTGGACAGACTCAAATTGAATTATGGGAATATTTGTTCAGCTCACTGTCGATAAGGTCGACACATTGATTCTGTCCATCCCTCCTTCCTGTCCAGCCTCTGATTTTAATTTCCTGAGCGCATGATACGCCTCTCACACGCATGGAGCTGAGCCAGACGCTCAGAGGTGTTTGATCAGGACCAAACGTCTGTGGAAGTGAAGCTGCCATTCAATACAAACAGCTCAGAACAGTTTTACCTCTTCATGTTAGGCCAGAAAACACCTCTTACCCTGGTAAAATCACTGTAAACACCTGGAGCTGAGGTGGTTTTCTCAAAGATGCTTGTAAATGCTCCTCCTCCCGTTCTGATTGGCTTTTCGAACAGGAAGTAAGGGGGAGGGGCTTCGCAATCAGACTTAAAATGCAAGTTTTCATTTGTGGTTTTCATTCTCATTTACAGCCTGTAAGATGTCTAAAGCAGTGATTTTCAAACTTTTTTTTTAAGAGTGACCCTATTTTTTTGTTTTTAAATTGACGCAACCCTGTATATCCATTTACATGCATCAAGTCAAGCTTACATAAGTCAATGCACTTCAGCAGCTACTTATTCTTCAACAGTAATGCTATAAAGAATTTTTAGGAGTTATGCACAGCATTTCCACACAGCATTTTTTATGCAAGATTTCAAAATGCGCATAAAAATAGGTGGATGGAAACATAGCTACTGAGTTTTCATGCACATTAAAATCATTTCTATTTGAATCGTGGACTTACTCTGTGCACATCCAACAGTGTCATACATTCTTTCTTTAATTTTTCTGTTTTGTTTTTATAACTGTACTGCCTCAATGGTTTTGATGTTTTACTGTTTTATGAAAAACAAAAAATCTGAAAAAACAATATTTGCGATATGCACTCCAAAGTCCCGATCTGAATCAAATGATTGAAGATAAAGGCTCCGAAGTCAAAATGTGAATCAAATGATTCGTGATACACACTCTCCCTGCGTCCCAATGTGCATACTATCCACCCTATCTGCCCTAAATAGCATTGAAAGTTACTAATATCACATAGAATTTAGAATGGATAGTATGCACATTGGGACACAGCCTCTGAAGTGCCGACCTAAATCAAATGATTCACATACAGGGGCTCCGAAGGTCCAATCTGAAATGATTCACGAACCCGCTCCAATCAAAGTCCTGATCTGAAATATTCACAAACCCTGTTAGTTCCGATCTGAATCCAAAGATTAGCGATATGATTCAGAGACTACGAATCGGATCACGAATCATTATTCAGATTATTCACATTGCGCTTTGTTGTTAAGTCCGGATCTAAATCAAATGACTCACAATACTCCCAGAAAAAAATTAATAAATAAAAGGCTTTGAAGTTCAGATCTGAATCAAAAGACTTGCACCTGCTCCAAAGTCCCGATCTGAATCAAATGATTCGCGATACGCGATCCGATTCAGAGTTTCACCCGTCACTGCATCCTTTTTAAAATCACTACAAGCGATGTCGAAATTTGAAAATGAATGGCTCTTTTTAACAGTTTAACTGCTAGAGAATTGCTTGAAATGAATGATCGAAGTCTCAAATTTGAATCAGTCGGAGCGATTTCTGCGTAAATGACTCACTCAGTTGAATCGGTTATTTCTATTCCACCTCTTTTCGCGCCTTCAGCCATGTTTACACAACACAGTACTACTACTGGATTAGCTCGCTAGTTTTCTGAGATCAACGTTTGCTGAAATAAGCGAAAAAAGTATGAGGTTTACAAATAAAATATCCAAATTTCCACTCCGAAGACTTTCTACAACGAAGATATCCAACTATTAATCACGATTAATCATGTCCAAAATAAAAGTTTTTGTTTATATAATATATGTGTGTACTGTGTATATTTATTATGTATATATATATATATATATATATATATATATATATATATATATATATATATATATAGACATACACATAGAGTATATATTTTGAAAATATTTGCATGTATTTACATAACATATTTTTCTTAAATATATGCATGCATGTGTGAGTTTTTATATATACATAATAAATATACACAGCACAAACACAAATATTATGTACACGAAAAAAAAAAGAAAAAAAAAAACTTTTATTTTGGATGCGATTAATCGTTGCCCAGCACTACATCCAACACAAATCTGCGAACATATTCAGGTGAGGTAACCGGTTTACTGTTAACTAGTAAAAACACTCAAAATACACATTAGATGGAAATATTGTGCATTATGATCAAGTTGGGAGATTAATTCACTGTGTTTTAATTTGAGCACTGCAGTTCAGTTAGTTCAGAAGGGGATTATGGGTAAAACACACTGGCATAATGTACAAAACCAAAGTCTGCTGGTCTGATATATGCTGATGTTTTAAACTCTCTGTTCTCAGATCTGACAGATGAATGAGCTGATGTGCATTAGTGTGCAGAAGACATAAACCTGAGCAGGAATATTTACTCATTTATTTGAGCTTTCCTAAACACAGTGTATCTAACACATATCCAGATCTGTGGCAGCTTTAAACACTCTGAACTGATCTTCATCAGAGCCATCATCTTAAAAGCATCATATATCGTCAGAGCGCTGGATCCGTATCTTCCTCCTGCTCACACTCCACATATTTAACTGCGGGAGTTTTGATAAGAAAGAACAAATCCTTGGGCTTTCAAGACAAACAGCTGGTTTTGGTCCAGAGGAGCAATTCAGGCCTGTGGAGAAGCTGAGCTGAAGCCCCACAAAACACGACATGGTTTTGTTTAGTTTTAGCCATTGATGGGAACATTGGCTGCTTTCATGTGCAGATTAACTGCTGCCCAGAGCCTCAGCTAATCCATTGCTCTCTTTAATGGCCACTAGCAAGTGAGCAAAGAATGCTGAAGCTCAACGAATCGAGAAAAAGACCGTGAGTGATTAAGATCATCTGCCTTCAGAAACCATTGTGTACGTTATTAAGAAGAAGTAAGTGGTCACTGGTGTATATTGAGTGGTTGCTATGTAGTTTTAGGTGGTTGCTATCTGGTTGCTATGGTGTTCTTGGGGGTTGCTTGGATATTTTGGGTGGTTGCTAGGGAGTTGTTATGCAGTTGTATTGCTAAGGTGTTCTGAGCGATTGTTAGGGAGTTGCTATGCAGTTGCTATGGTGTTCTAGGTGGTTGATGGGGTATTGTGGGTGGTAGTTGGGGTGTTGCTATGCAATTGCATTGCTATGGTGTTCTAGGTGGTTGCTTGGATATGAGGTGGTTGCTAGGGAGATGCATTGCTAAGGTGTTCTGAGTGGTTCTAGGCAGTTGCTATGCAGTTGCTATAGTGTTCAAGGTGGTTGATGGGTTATTTAGGGTGGTTGTTGGGGAGTTGCTATGTAGTTTCATTGCTATGGTTTTCTAGGTGGTTGCTAGAGTATTTTGGGTGGTTGCTAGCGAGTTGCAATGCAGTTGCTATAGTGTTCTGGTTTGTATGATAATTTGGGTGGTTGTTAAGGAGTTTCTATGCAGTTGTTTAGGTGTTCTAGGTGGTTGATGGGGTATTGTGGGTGGTAGTTGGGGTGTTGCTATGCAATTGCATTGCTATGGTGTTCTAGGTGGTTGCTAGGGAGATGCATTGCTAAGGTGTTCTGAGTGGTTCTAGGGAGTTGCTATGCAGTTGCTATGATGTTCTAGGTGCTTTATAGGATATTTTTGGTGGTTGCTAAGGAGCTGCTATGCAGTTGCTATAGTGTTCAGGGTGGTTGATGGGTTATTTAGGGTGGTTGTTGGGGAGTTGCTATGTAGTTTCATTGCTATGGTTTTCTAGGTGGTTGCTAGAGTATTTTGGGTGGTTGCTAGGGAGTTGCAATGCAGCTGCTATAGTGTTCTGGTTTGTATGATAATTTGGGTGGTTGTTAAGGAGTTGCTATGCAGTTGTTTAGGTGTTCTAGGTGGTTGATGGGGTATTTTGGGTGGTAGTTGGGGAGTCGCTATGCAGTTGCATTGCTAAGGTGTTCTGGGTGGTTTCTAGGGAGTTGCTATGCAGTTGCTATGGTGTTCTAGGCGTTTTCTATAGTATTTGGGGGGCTTGCTAGGGAGTTGCTATGGATTTGCATTGCTATGGTGTTCTAGAATATTTTGGGTGGTTGTTAGGGAGTTGTTATGCAGTTGCTATAGTGTTCTAGGTGGTTGCTAGAGTATTTTGGGTGGTTGCCATGGAGCTGCAATGCAGTTGGTATGGTGTTCTGGTTTGTAGGATAATTTGGGTGGTTGTTAGGGAGTTGTTATGCAGTTGCTATGGTGTCCTATGTGTTTGCTACAGTATTTGGGGTGGTTGGTAGGGAGTTGCTATGTAGTTGCATTGCTAAGGTGTTCTAAGTGGTTTCTAGGGAGTTGCTATGTAGTTGCTATGGTGATCTAGATGCTTTATAGGATAATTTAGCTAGTTGTTAAGGAGTTGCTATGGTGATCTAGGTGGTTTATTGGTATTTTGTGTAGATGCTATGGGAGTTGCTATGCAGGTGCTAAGGTATTTTTAGGTGTTTTGTGAAATTAATCCTGTCTAGTATTATAGCTTTGATCATATCACCAACCCTTGACAAACACTATAATGCATTATAAATGTATTCACGTTTTACGGAAACAGTGTTTTTTTCTAACATTTGAAGTCAAAGAACACCTTGAATCAGATGAAATAACTAATAAATAACTATGCTCATGTGAGGAGGAGAAGAGCTGACTCAGATGTTTATGAGCACCTTTGGCTATTAAATGAGTCCTTTGAACAATGGTGTGTTGTGTTTCATTCTGATGTTTGTGATTGAAGAGCAGCTGTTTGGTTGTTTTCACCTGAAGCAGTTCTGAGCGGACAGATTATTTTAACAGCATGAGATACAGATGTGAGCATTGAAATCCACGTCCAAAAACACTCAGCAAATTATGCATTTAAAAATGATGCTGTAAAAAAAAAAAAAAAACGCAGTGTACTGCAATGCAACAATGCATTTTTTTCATTTTGCTTAGCAAAGTATTTTGTATAAATTTATGATGGGTTGCATTTTGCTTTAAACCACATGAATGAGCAAAGTGCATTTTTGTTTTTGTTCAAGGGCACATCATTTTGATGCTTAGCTGTTGTTGTTGTTGTTTCACTGACATCACTTGAGACAATAGAAAGTGTTGAATCAGAAAGTGGGCTCAGGGCTCATTTACTGACCGCATGGCTCTTTTCACGCTCAAAGAGACTCAGCGGGGTCACAGAGTGTGTGAAAGACTTCCAATGCCAGACCACATTAGTGCCACCTGCTGCCCTCTTCATGCCAGCCGTGCCAGGGATTAAACGGCATTACGGCCGCTTGCACGCTACCTTTCTCTCACCATTAACACTACAGCAACAAACCTTTTTATGAATACGTATTGACATGTCCTCAAATGCTTTAATTATTATCACCATTTTAGTGTATTTCTCAAATTCTCTTTCTTTTAAACTTTTGAATAGTCTTCTTTAACTGTCTTTTGAATGTCCGAATGTTCTTTTGAACTCTCACATTTTGAAACGTTGTTTTGAGATTTAAAACTCAAACTCTTTCAACTTTCAAATATTTCGAAATTTAGAACTTTCTTTTGAACTTTTAAACATTGTTTTGAATTTTCAAATGTTGTTTTGAACTTTCTTTTTGTGGACGTTCATATTTTCTAATCTTGTTTTGAAATGTAACATCTGAACGTTTAAACATTTTTTTGAAATTTAGAACTGAATTTTCAAACATTTTGAAATGTAGATCTTTCGGGGGGGATCTTTCACATTTTTGAATGTCGTTTTGCAATTTAGAGCTTTATTTTGACCTTTTAAATTTTCAAACGTTTTGAAATTTGGAACATTTGAGCCTTCAAATAGGTTTTTTTTTTTTTTTTTTGCTTGTTTTAGAACTTTCTTTTGAACTTTTCAATTTTCAAAAACGTAGAACTTTTTTTTTTTTTGGATTTGAAATTTAGAACTTTATTTTGAACTTTCAAATTTTCCAACATTTTTGAAAAATAAAACCTTTTTTTTTTTTTTTGGACGTTAACTTGATCAAATGCTATTTTTGATTTCCTTGTAATTTTATTTTGATCTGTCTTGTTGAATGTTGTTTTGAAATTTAGAACTTTTTTACCTTTTCACTTTTTTTTTTTTTTTTCTGAGAAATTTAGAACTTTCTTTAGAACTTTTCAATTTTCAAAACATTTAGTAATGTGGAACTTTCTTTTTTTATTTGAAATTTAGAACTTTTGAACTTTTAAATGTTGTTTTGATTTCAAACTATTTTTAATTTTCCAACATTTTGAAATGTAGAACTTTTTTTTTTTTTTTTTTTTTTTTTTGGATGTTCAAATGCTATTTTTGGTTTCCTTGTAATTTTATTTTCATCTATCTTTCAAAATCTTTGCAGCGTGCGTGTATTTCTGTTTTAGGCTTAACACTATTCTCTGTTCTTAATCAACTTTTTTGCTTTCACTAGTTCCTGATTAATATGTTTTCCACAATAAATCTGAAGTCATGGAATCTGCATGGAATATGATGATAAAGTTTAATAAAATGCTGTTTTACGTGTAGTAAAGTGTGTATGATATCTCCGAGCTTCCAGTAATGCCTGTGATCGGTGACCCTGCAGGCTCTGCTCCAGTGATCCGCAGACGGAGGCCAGCGAGTTTAATCCCTGGCCTCTCTTCTGTCGCTGGCGTGACCCGCGGGTGTCGGATCCCAGATCTACCGCTGATGTCTGAAGCAGATTCTGACCTCTGTTAACATCTGACAGGTTTCCATACCGCTGAGTCTGATGAAGAGAGCAGAAACCACAGCAGATCCTGCTATTGAATATGTTTGGTGTAGATTTATCCTTCTAGTATTTCACTTTTGTACCGTTGTGCTTTTACAAAGTCCGTATCCTGCTGTATACAGCTCTTTCCCATTCAATAACAGACTGTCAAGCTCCACAAAGAACGGAAAACCATCATAAAAGTATCAGAACCGTAGTCTGTATGTTTTATGTTTCATATTCCAGATCATCTGAAGTCACATGATGCTTCTCATCTGTCAGTCATCTTCACTGTAATCTGAAGCTCTCAATCTCATTCACATTCAGATTCAGAAATGTCATGTTTATCTGTATCTTAATAACCATAATAGTACATTTTCTAAAAAAAATAAATTGTCAGTCTGGATTTGGTTGGATCATGTAAATTGTGCTGTTATGTTATTGGTTAATATTTTTCTATTCGCATGACATGAGCAGTAAAGAAAAGTCACTTTTTTATTATCATTATGCAAAAACTTTTATTATATATATTTGTAAACCAAATTGTATTGACAAGCATAAATTTGCACACCTAGCTCTTACATTTAAATAAAAAAACTTGACCATTTTTAAACTATGTATATTTTTCATTTATTTGTAATTTAATACAGTATTTTGTGAAACTATTATATTTATATGTATTTTGTTAACCATTTTATATTGATCAGCATATATTTGCACACTTAACTCTTACATTAAAAAAAAGTTTGACCATTTATTATTTATTATTATTATTATGTTGAAAACAGCTGAGTAGAATTGTTCAGGTTTCTTTGATGAATATAAAGTTCAGAAGAACAGCATTTATCTGAAAAAGAAATCTTTTGTAACATTGATATAGTGTATAATGTTACAAAAGCTTTTTCTTTCAGATAAATGCTAATCTTTGGATCTTTCTATTCATCAAACGATCCAAAAAAATAACAATGTAAAAATAACAACTGTTTTCAACACTGATAATAATCAGAAATGTTTCTTGAGCAGTAAATCAGTATATTATTATGATTTCTGAAGATCATGTGACTCTGAAGACTGCAGTAATGATGCTGAAAATACAGCTGCGCATCACAGAAATAAATTATATTCTAAAATTTATTCAAATAGAAAACAGTTATTTTAAATAGTAAAAATATTTAAAATTTTTACTGTTTCTGCTGTTTTTGATGCAGGTGAGCGGAAGATAATTCTTTAAAAAACATTAAAAATCTTACTGTTCAAAAACTTTTGACTGGTAGTGTACAGATTTCATGACATTGACTTTACCTGTGTTGTTTTTTTTATTTTTTTTATTTATTAATTTATTTTACTGCTTATATATGCACTCTGTGTTTGTCTTTATCTGTCTGTCCACTCCACGTTTCGCTGTAGGGATCCCATAATCCTCCAGAACCACAGGAAATAACACTCGTCTGTTTCATGTGTTTTTCCCTCCCTGCTTTCCTGAACGTCAGCGGTGTGTGTGTGTGTGTGTGTGTGTGTGTGTGTGTGTGTGTGTGTGTGTGTGTGTGTGTGTGTGTGTGTGTGTGTGTGTGTGTGTGTGTGTGTGTGTGTGTGTGTTCAAACAGCCTCTGTTCATTAATGGAAACACCATTTGTGTCTGTATTTATAAACAGTATATACACATACATACATACAGGTCATACTGATCTCATGGCAGAGTGATTTTCAGATGAAGCTGGTTGGGTTTAATCTTGCGGTTCTTTGCGAGCGCACACTGAAGCCCATCTGCCGTCTGCAGTGATGTTTCTGTCGGTCAGTCGCCGTCTGTCGGGCACAAACACTGTCCTAAAGCGTCAGGAGCGTCCAGATCTCCACGAGCGTGAGGTTACAGGACACTTGACTCTCAGCTTCAGTCTCGCTGTTGTAACATTTTCCAGATGAGCTCTGAAACAAATTCACGCTCTTGTTTTTACAAGCACCGCTGCCAATGCTCATAATAACAATAAACAGTATTGTTCCAGATGAATAGACATAGTATATATTTTTAGTATTTAATTCATTTAATATTTTCAAATATTTAAATAAAACTGTTAACAGTAATGATTATCTGCACATGCTGTATATATATATTTTATTTATTTTTTTATTGAATATATTTTAAAGTATTTTCATTTAAAAATATGTATTACTTTATATTTTAATTTTAATACATGAGTATATTTTTTTTTCTGTGTTACTCTTTGAGTAGATTTCTCAGGGAAAGATAAAATAATGGAACAGGTTATAAAATAGGAATATAAATGTAACAGCAACAGTTTTTTTATTTATTTATAAACAGTATATATGTTAATATACAGTGTGTGTGGGTGTGTGTGTATATATATATATATATATATATATATATATATACACACACACACACACACACATATATATATATATATATATATATATAAATGTATAATGCATTTTATATTATATACATATTTTATAAATATATATTTTAAATTATTTTAATTTTTATACATTAATTTGAATATATTAAAATGGTATTTTTCTAAATTACTCTGATCAAGTTTCTCAAGAAAAGAAAAATAATATAAAATATGAATTTAATAGTAACAGTTTTTATATACATACTGTATAAATATTTATTATTTTATTATTTTAAAATATTAACATATTTAAATTGATTTTAATACTCTTTTTTTTTTTTAAACTGAATAAGTATCAAACAAGAATACTGTATAAATCTAATAGTAACAAATGATGATGTTTGATTTTATGTTAGGATACATCTTCATCCTCAACATGCAGCATTCTGATATGAAACACCCATCATCACATTACCATGGTAAAGTACAGTCAAGTACATTCCTACACGGTTTATCTTGATTTTTGTCCAGTTCCACTCCGAGCCGTAGTTGGTTTTCAAACACTTCATGTTCATGACGCTTCTTGAGTGAGTCAAACACCACGGTAATGATTCACTGATGAAAACAGATGTGGTCAGTTTAAATGAACGTAAAGCATATTGGGCCTGCCACAGACAGAATACGAGTCTAACGAGAGCCAGATTAATGATTTTCATTGTGAAACAATGATGTCAGATATCAGCATATGCTCTCGCTTTTGTATTAAACATTTCCAGAAGTCAGCAGTGACATACATCGCATGAGTGTTATCTGCTGTTTTATAGAGGTCGGCTGATTCGTTAGTTAACAGCAGATTCGTTTATTTGTCTTCAGACGGAGTAAATTGTGTTTCTGTGGTCTGGTCTGACACCACAAACATTATTTCTCCAGGACAACTACTTAAAATAGCTCAATTTTGTTTACAATATCACATGAATATTTCTGGAAAAGAAAATTACTGTAACACTGCATAACCCTTTTTTATATGTGACCCTGGACCACAAAACCGAAATTGAAGATTTATACATCATCTGAAAGCTGAATAAATAATCTTTCCATTGATGTATGGTTTGTTGGACAATATTTGTCTGAGATACAACTAAAAAATCTGGAATCTGAGGGTGCAAAAAAATCTAAATATTGAGAAAATCACCTTTAAAGTTGTCCAAATGAAGTTCTTAGCAATGCATATTACTAATCAAAAATGAAGTTTTGATATATTTACTGTAAGAAATTTACAAAATATCTTCATGGAACATGATCTTTACTTAATATCCTAATGATTTTTGGCATAAAAGAAAAATTGATAATTTTGACCCATACAATGTATTTTTGGCTATTGCCAAAATTGGGAAAATTACTGGGAAATATTAATATTTTAATTAAAAATGAATTATTTAATTAATTGTTATTACAATTAATTAATAAATAAAAATGAATTATTTAATCAATTGTTATTCAAATTAATTCATATGAACTATTTTAATAAAATGGATATTTTAATCAATATTAAAAGTAACATATTAGGATGGGTTTTTTTCCCCCGACACAATTAAGCCTTTTTAGGAAAGAATGAGTCTCTGTGTGAGAATGAGAAACGATTTGCATTGACATGGAACGTTTTCTGTTGCTTTATTGTGCATTTGATTAAATATCTCAGATTAAGGAGCGTTGTTCCCATGAAATACAGAAATATGAATGCGTGTTTGGCAGGAGCACAGACGTGAAATCCAGCCTTATCCTCAGTGTTCAGTCTGTGTGATGCCAGAGTTTAATCTCATTACAGAATAAAGCCATGACGGATAGAAAAACACCAGCTGAACTCCAGGAAAAGACTTGTGTTTGTAAATATTGCAGAAACGTCTGTTAAAAGGAATGCTATTCTTGGTTAAAGCCGTTTGCAATTGCAATTACCAGCCAACCTTCACACAACATCCTGTTACAGCAATTTACAGTGATTTTACCGTGGTTGCATGACGGAAAAATGTTTGCAGTTTTCCTCTTTATCTATACTTTTGCATATGTGTGCATATATGCATATGAGTGGTGTGGATTACTTGTGTATTATTGTGATGTTTTTATTTGGACTCTCACTCTGACGGCACCCATTCACATCCATTGGTGAGCAAGTGATGCTACATTTCTCCAAATCATCACAACTCATCTACATTGGATGGCCTTCGGGTGAGCACATTCTCAGCACATTTACATGTTTTAGTGCACTGTTCCTTTTAGACAGAAATGTGTGTTTCATACGTGTGCTTCATTCAGACGTGCTTCTCTTTCCTAGTGAACACTAACCGGGTCGGAGGGGAACACGGCTCATTCCATGAATAGTTTTGCTCTTTGTAGTCACTCAGAGCGTCTCTTTGAGAAACTTTAATGAGCACAAATTACAGACGGGAGGAAACAGAACAGGGTTCGGCCCGCTTTAAACTGTGCAGGAGCTTTTAAAATACTGCATGCGGGAGATTTGATTTAAATGCCATTGGTTTGTTTTTCTTAATATATTTAAATTTAGGATGGCAAAATAAAAAAGTAACTTCCGGGCCATTAATATTCACAATTTTCCCAGCTAGCCTGATGCCACCTGCACAGTTTATATTTTTTTATAGTGAACAAAGTTACCGACTTGTGATTTCCCAGCATGCATTGCAGCATGAATACATGATGCTTGTAGGATTATTGCTGTTTTAATGAACCTGTTGTCATCACTGTTAGTTTCTTCTAGTGCGATGTTCAAAGCTCATCATTTACCATTTATTAATTAAAAAAAAAAAAAAAAAAAAAACATTTTTAGTTAACTTTTAAGTTAACTAACAAATTCAGGTTAATGGAAGTAATTTTAAGAACGGTTGTTATAAGAATCAGATTTCCCAATGTACACATTGTCTTTTATTTTATTTTATTTATTTTATTTATTTTAATTGAATTAATTAATTTGATTTTATTTGTTAATTTGGAATTTTTACAGTTTTGTGTCTTGCAATATTTTAATTTAATTATTTTATTTTGTTGTTCAGTTTAATTTGTTTTAACTTAATATAATTTATTATTATATTTTATTCTATTTTTTATTTTTTTTGTTTACAGTTTTGTGACCAGCATTTATTTTATTTTATTTTTTTATTTAGTCTGTTTTACTTGAATGTCTTATTTTTATTTTATTTTTAGTAGTTTTTGTGTCTAGTACTAGGTGTGATTGATTGTTGAGTTTAGGTCAGTTTTTACACTGGGATTGTGTTCTTTCTAGCAGATCTTATATCTTTGAAAGCAATTGTGGTGTAAAACTATTCCAGTTATGGATCTTTACTGTCTTCAGTACCGTGTAGTGGCATGTTTAATCGTAAAAATATGTTGTGATAATGGTATGCAAAAGTTTTCCCATGTGTTGTCATTAAATCTTTTGTCCATAAAACCCCTAATTTATTGCAAATATTATTGCACCAGCATTTCTGGGTAATTATTATTACAGGCTGTAATGGCAGAATCATAAAACGAGTTGTTTCGCAGGGTCATGAACCTCATGAGTGCAAAGAGAACGAAGCGCTCCACCTAAAACACACTCGTCTGAGCAGTTCAGCAGGATCCTAGTGAACACTGCATCCTTTAGGCAACACTAAACATAAATAACTCAATCTGCATTCACACGCTCATCCGAGGAGGAATCTCTGTGTTCTGTATGAACTCTAAAGGGTTTTTGTTCTTTAAACTGACGGAGCACATATGTGACCCTGCACCACAAAACCAGTCATAAGGGTCAAATTTTTAAAATTGAGATTTATGCATCGTCCAAACGTCTGGAAAATCTGGAATCTGAGGGAGCAAAAAAATCTAAATATTGAGAAAATCACCTTTAATGTTGTCCAAATGAAGTTCTTAGCAATGCATATTACTATTTTTTATATATTTATAGTTTTGATATATTTACGGTAGGGAATTTACAAAATATCTTCATGGAACATGATCTTTACTTAATATCCTAATGATTTTTTGCATAAAAAAAAAAAAAGGATAATCTTGACCCATACAATGTATTGTTGGCTATTGCTACAAATATAGCTGTGCTGCTTATGACTGCTTTTGTGCTCCAGAGTCACATATCTGTCTTAATCATTGTAATATATTGCTTCAATACTGAGAATGCATTAATTCCAGCCACTGAAGCCCTGCGGATTGCAAAAGCTGATTCCAAATCATCAGTTCGCTATACATTTTCGTTGCATGTGTTACTTTTTTGCTTGACGTTCTATTTTTAGAATTGTGTTTATTTTTCTGTCAAATTTTATTTTATTTCATTACTTTATTTTGTTTTCCATTAAATTAAATTTTTTTATTTTATTTTATATATTTTTATTTATTTTATTGCATTGCATTTCATTGCATATTTAATTTTTTTTTTTACTTTATTTTTCTTGACTTTATATTTTTAAAAATATTTTTTGTTTCATTTTTTATATCATATTTTACTTTATTACTTTATTTTGCTTGACTTTATTTTATTTATTTTTTAAAATTTGTTTCATTTTTATATCACATTTTACTTTATTACTTTATTTTTCTTAACTTTATATTTTTAAAAATATTTTTATTTTATTTTGTTGAATTGCATTGTATTGGCTTCCATATTTAACTTTATTTTATTATTCTGCATTGAAGTAATGAAAGTACTCGAATGGCTTCATCTAGGTCTTTCTATTTTTGAACTTAATATGTTCTGCATAACTCTGAAGGTTTTATGTGCTTCTGAAGTGTTTTTATGGTGGTCTTTAAACTGACGAAGCACAATCTTTCTCATTTCTGGTAATAATGCTTTTCTCCAGCGCTGTTTGAACAACCTCCCCTGAGACTGAAGCGTTTCTCACTCAAGCTCTGTTAAACTGAAGGCAAACACACAGCGATCTTTCATGTTTTTAAGCAGTATCACATTGCACCCATAACCTTCATGTATGACAAACCTGCTCTCTCTGGACTGTGCTAAAGCGATCCGTCCGTTTCTGTGCATGAGATAGACATCGCGTTCATACACTTCTACAGTTTGTCTCAGATTGTGATGTGTTTGAAGGCCTGGACTGCCGAGGCCAGGAGCCAGAGTAAAGCTTTGGGAACGCGCTAAACTTCTGCTGATCCCAGCAAATCAAATCACACAGATGGAGGGAGAGGATGTGTGGCCGTATCCAGAGTTCAGCTCCAGGCCGCGCTCCGAACGGGACGGGAATCTGACTTTTCCAGCATTTAGCAGTGGCTTCATCTTAGTGCTTTACTTTCTAGTCTACAATATTTATTTTTTTGTTTTATTTAAATTGACTTTATCTTAATTTATTATTGCATTGCATTGCATATTTAACTTAATCTTATTGTTTTGCACTTTTAGTTTTTGACTACATGTGAACCTTTTTTTTTTTTTACTGCATTGCATTGAATGGCATTTTTTACTTTATTGTTGTTGTTATTAATGCAAGCATTTGACTGACTATATTTTAGAGCTTGACTTTTTCCTGTTTGAAGCTATTTATTTTTATTTTATTTCATGCATTTTTACACTTGATTGGCTTCATCTGAGTACTTTATTTATTTATTTAATTTATTGAAATGTATTGCATGCATCTACATATCTGTCTAACTCATCATAAACACAATATATGCAGTCTTATAAGTGGCTTCGCAGTCATTTAATGTGCTGCCTGCGTAGATCATCATATGCACACAGTAGATCCATTGCAAAAGTTAATTTGACTTCCTGATGTGTAAATAACTGACTTTGACCATTAATGTGTATTTGAGCATCCTGACATATCAGCTGACTCAACCAATGTTTGACGGACCAATGACCGACGTAATTACAGCAAATCAGTTTGGAGCCACTGGTGACACAGAATGACACTGAGCAGCTCAACACGATCCTGTTAGCAGATGAAATGAGTGTTTTCTCTGTGATTTTAGAGTTTTTCTGATCATGAATGGTGTGAATCCCTCCATGTGCGGCTCATAATGTGTGCTGAGAGCTGAATATGGCTCAGAAATCTGCCAGCGGTTCACAGCGCAGGTGAAGCTGAGGTCACGGATGATTATGGGACATTTGGAGGCTTACATTCAAAGCGCTTGTTCAAATCCACACAAATCACTCACAAGCTCCTCTGAATATCAGACGTACCGCTGTAATCAACTCCTGTGCTGCTCTTCATTCTTAAAGGGACAGCGCACACAAAAATGGCCAGGATGCTTTCCATTGACAAGATAAATACTTATGCTGATTAATATTATACATGTTTCTTAGTAGTTTCATTTGTTTGTCAAGTTAATGCAAGCACTTGAATGGCTTCATTTTGTGCTTGACTTTCTACTTTTGAACCTTGTTTTTATGTTATGGGCTGGTTGCACACAGGGCTTAGACTAAACCAGGATTAGGCCATAGTTCAATTAGGACATTTAAGTAATAAATGTGCCTCAGACAGAAACATTATTGTGGTCCATTTTGAGACAAAACAAAGGCATTGATATATTTTAAGATCAGTCAGTGCATGTTTCTTTCAGTTGAAACAACTCAGACTTACATTTTAGTCTTAAGGCTTTAAGCCTTGTCTGTGAAACCTGGGGTAAATGTTTGTTTGTTTTAACAAGTTAAATGCTTTTGTTAATTAATATTATTATATGCTTCTTCTTAGTAATACTTGTGTCAGTGGTGTCATTTAATGATATAATTATTTATTTTACTTTATTGCACTGCATTGTGACTGCATATTTTCCTTTTTTTATATTTAACTTTCATTTTATTGTTTTGCATTAAATTAATGCAAGCACTTGAATTTGTGTAGTTTTTGTTGTGCTTGAATTTCTATTTTTGAACCATATTTTAATTTGAATTTTATTGCATTATATTGTATTCCATTGCGTATTTTACTTTATATATATATATATATATATATATATATATATATATATATATATATATATATATATATATATATATATATATATATATATATATATATATATATATATATATATATATATATATATATATTGTTTTGCACTGAATTAATATAAGCACTTCAGTTGTTTTACTTTTGTTCTTAACTTTTGACTTCTGAACTCTTATTTCATTTCATTGCATTACATTCCATTGCACATTTTACTTTACTTTTGAATTAATAAGCACTTAAATGGGTACTTAACTTTCTACTTCTGAACTATTATTTTATTTTATTTTATTTTATTTTATTTTATTTTATTTTATTTTATTTTATTTTATTTTATTTTATTTTATTTTATTTTATTTTATTTTATTTTATTTTATTTTATGCAGTGGATTGCATTCCATTGTGTAATTGTCTTTATTTTATTGTTTTGCTTTGAATTAATATAAGCATTTGAATGGCTTTTTCTTTGTGCTTGACTTTTTATTTTTGTAAAGGATTTTATTATTTGATTTATTCTATTATTTATCTGTTCTATTATTTATTTATTCTATTATTTTATTTTATTCTAAACTGTGTATAATTTATAATTTCCTCACATTATAGCCATTTACGCTTATTACACATCATCAGTATTTCATGAACGTTTGATATTAAATGGCATAATATACAGTCAGACAGTCATTATTGCAAAATAATGCAATAAAACCCATTTTCAGGGTGATGAGACCTTGATTTATTCTGCGATAACGACTTGTATAAATGGTGTTACAGCCTGTAAGAGTCTAAATTAAGTCTGATGATAGTGGTTTAGTGTGTTTTGGAGGGTCACCAGCGGCATGTTTCCATTTCAAAGAGCTGAAATCATGGCCGTCAGCGTGACCTCTGTGACCCCTGTGACCCCTGCAGCCGCTCCAGAGTAAACACTCTTATCTGTGAGCGGCGCTGCATCCCTGCGGCCTGTTTTTTGGCTCTCTGACCCGCCGTTAACCTCGTCTGTAACTCATACAGCGAGCAGCGCTTCATAGATCAGAGGAGGTCAGAGGTCAAGCTCCTGATTTCACTCGCTAATTTTGATTGTCGTTTGCTGATTAGACTTGGATAGATGCTGATAGACAGCGACAGCGGCCGATAACTCAGCTGCGTTTAATGCAGTAAATATGAGACAGCGATGAGTTATACACTGGAATAGTTTTGGTTTTAAAATCTGCTTGGATGAGCCACGTTTGCAATTAAAAGCATTTGCACATATGCACACTGTGAATCATAAATTGTCTTGTCATGATATTATCTACATTATATATCATTATCACTAATAAATACACACACATGCATGCATATATTTTGAAAATATTTACACGTATATCTTTATATTTAAATAATTTATATTACATATATATATATATTTTTTTTTTTTTCTTAAGTGGGTTTGTATTTATATATATATATATACATAATAAATATACACAGCACACACACATATATTATGTAAACAAAACTTTTATTTTGGATGAGATTAATCGGTTGACAGCACAAATATATTATTAATTTGGATTTAATTAACCTTTATTTTAACCTTAACTTAAATGTTATATTTACAGATGTACAGTTCTGAGATTTCAGACCAGCTGAAACCAGCTAAGACCAGCACCTGATGTTAGGCCGGTTCAGTCTGTTATCTGTTTACTGTCAGATGCGCTTTTGTTTATCGCGTTCCTGAGACGCTATTCCTGTAGCTTTAAGCAGGAACAGCTTTAAGCCGGAATGTGCCTCAGGAGACGACAGAAAATAGCTTGGCAAGGACACGCTAAGTGTTGCCACGAGATAAAATCTGTTTGGTGGAACTGATCTGACGTTTCTTTTTATAGAGCAGCACCCAGACCCGCTTCACCCGGGCCACCCTCGGACTTCCTCCGTTACACCGGAGACACAGAACAAGATCCAGCGCTGATTCTCGCTGACGTTCAAAGACATGCAGACCTTTCTGGAAACAATCCTAAACACACACATGCACTACCAGTTTTTGAACAGTAAGATTTTTTCTGGGGTTTTTTTGGGGAGGGGTTCTGTTCACCAAGCCTGCATTTATTTGATCCCAAAAAATTGTACAGTAAAATTTTAAAATGTTTTTACCATTTAAAATAACTGTTTTCTATTTGAATATATTTTAAAATGTAATTTATTTCTGTGATCAAATCTGTATTTTCAGCATCATTACTATATATATTATATATATATTATTATTATTTTTATTTTATTATTTTTTTTATTTTTTTGAGCAGCAAATCATTTACATTTACATTTACATTTATGCATTTAGCAGACGCTTTTATCCAAAGCGACTTACATTGCATTCAAGTTACAGCGTTTACATTTTTATCAGATCTTGCTTTCCCTGGGAAATCAGAATATTATAGTGATTTCTGAAGATCATGTGACACTGAAGACTGGAGTAATGATGCTGAAAATACAGCTTTCATCACAGGAATAAATTACATTTTAATTTAAATTACATTTAAAATTTTACTGTTTTTTTTCTCTACTTTGGATCAAATAAATTCAAGCTTGGTGAGCAGAAGAGACTTCTTTTAAAAACATTAAAAATCTTCCTGTTCAAACTCCTGCCACTGTTTGACGGAGGAAGCCATCGGTCGATGAGGATGGACTGAGTTTATGTTTCTCTGATTTATTGATGCACTTCAATGCAGACTATAGTAAGACACTGTATCTTAGGGAATATAAACCACACAGAGGCCTATCGATAACGCTCCTTGTCCTTAAATAATGTTGAAGCTTCTTCAGAACTGGCTTCATGTTCTTCCTCACTATTTTTGTCTTGTTTTTCAATACAAGTATCTACATTTTCTCACATCGATAGTACTTGAGGTGCAAAATGACATGAAATATTAAATCTTGTTTTCTGGAAAATGTGTCAAAATTTGAGTTCAGCCTATATACTCAAAACAAGAACATAAACTTGTTTTCCCTTTGAATGATGTTTATTTATCTGACCCCACTGACAGATATTTGTTGTTGTTTGAGCAAAAATTCACTTCATTTTGATACAATTTTTATATCTTATGTCATTTTGTTTCTAAAGTAAATATATCTTGATTTAAGAATGTTTTGTACTGGAAAACAACAAAAAAAACTCAGGAAGAACATCATTTTTGGCAGTTACTCTTATTAAAAACAAGTTACTTGAAACCTTTTTAAAAGTAGGCTGTTTTACTATGAAATATGTTGTTCTGCCATCAAAATATTTTTTATTATACAGAAACGTGGTGGCAGTAATGTAAATGTATTTATGACTAACAACAGCATTTAACTCAATCGTTCCCTCAAAAAAGGTGAAATGAATCAGTGATTTGTTTTTAAATGATTCAGTTTAATGAATCATCTGAATGAACTGATTCACTAAACTGAGTCAGACTTGCTTCAGTGCTTCATTATTGCATCAGCTCTGATTATTGCAGGATCCAGTCTTTATTGCATTTTGAAAAATTACCCTTTTGTTACACTGTTATGGTTATTTGTCTTTTTTTTAATTCTTTCTCAGAGCTTGACTGACATGATCTCCATGAACTGTCACTGAATTCTTCACCATTTCTTGTTTTGTGCTGCATGAAGTAAAACCACATGTGTTTGAAGAGCGTGAGAGTAAACAGAATAATCATTCTTGTTTCTTTCAGCAGCTTTAATGACTAAAAGTTCAGATACTCTGCTACTTTCAGCCATATAACAAAAAAAACAAAAAAAACATTTAAAAAATCTATTTCAAAATATAGAAAAAATGGCCAAAAAAAATTCTAAATATATATTTTCTTCCAATAAATTTGTTTGGCCTTTTTATGTGTATATATATATATATATATATATATATATATATATATATATATATATATATATATATATATATATATATATATATATATACTTGAAAACATATTTAATATATTCTTTTAAAAGCATTTAAAAGCACAAATATTTTAGTCCAAGAAAATACATTCATATACATCTTAAAACTTTATTTGTTGTCTATAATCCATAAGAACACATGACACATTTGTATAAAAATAAATAACGAATAAAGCCTAAATACAGGCTATTGTAAAATTGTAAATGTATTTTCTTGCCCGAGAAATACATTTAGAAATATATTTTGGTGTATGAAGGTTGAAACTAAATATATATTTTTCATTTAGTTATTTTAATGAATTTAGCTTCACTGTTTGCAACATATGTTCAAATATATTTTGGCCAGCAAAAAGTATATATTTTTTGCCACATGGGAGACCTGTGTGAACAAGCATATTTTAACTTAAATATGAATATCATATGTTAAACTTGCAGACTTTAGCAATATTTTACATATATGTGAATTTGCTCTTTTTTGGATAAGATCATCAGCTCTTTCTGAACAAACACTGGACAGACGTCAAGAGGAGAGAAAGGTGAAGTAGAGAACACATGAGTAAGTGAAACTGTGCAAACACAGTGTGTACGTACAGTAAAACAGTGTTCGCTGAAGGACCAGCACCTGCTTCTACTTACAGCACACACCAGAATCCACTTACTCCAGCCAATAAACGCCGTAATCCTGCAGAAATCCAGCAATCAGCATTCCTCTTTCCTCAGGAGCAATCACAGTCACGTCAGAGGAGCCCAGGAAAGACCAACAAACCTCGGATACACAGCATGAGATCTGAGGAGGTCCTGTCCTGTGCGTTATAACACAATCATATTTACATTCAACTTCATCAACGTCTTAATGAACATCTCAGGGCTTTTGGGATTGTGTTGTGATCCAGGATCCCGGAAATGCCCAGAGCAGTGTTGTTTTAGTATCGTTTCTGTTCACATTTTTATTATGTTTTTACTTTTATATCATTTTAATTTTGTCATCTGTTTTCACATGAATTTTAGATAAAGTTTTTGTAATTTTCTTGTGTTTTTGCCATTTTTTTTTATGTTCGCTATGTATTTACTTTATATATTATTTAAATTGTAAAGAATTTATACATCATGGTATTATTTATATATTATTATTATTATACATTTGTGTGTGTGTGTGTGTGTGTGTGTGTGTGTGTGTGTGTGTGTGTGTGTGTGTGTGTGTGTGTGTGTGTGTGTGTGTGTGTGTGTGTGTGTGTGTGTGTGTGTGTGACAGTTCTTATGTTTTATTATTCTAATACAAATAATACATTTGAATTAAAATCAGTATTAAAAAGAATTAAAATAATATATAAATTGAATAAATAAACATATGGTAATATATAAATTTTTAATATAATAAATTAATTATAATACAATGCAGATGTATAATAAAAATGCATTGTATTATAATTAATTTATTATAATAAAAATGTATATATTACCGTATGTTTATTTATTATTTTAGTATGTCCATGTTGTTTTTATTCATTTGTATGTATCAGGTTCAGTTTATTTACTTTTAGATACTTTAGTATTTAAACTAAACAAAAAGGTTTATATTTCATCTTATTTCAGTTAATGTTTATTCCATTTCAAACATTTATTTAAATGTTTTCTTTTTATAGTTTTAGATTTAGTTAACTAATATATCCTTGATACTAAATTAACACTGGTTCGTTGTATGTTTGATTATTAAATATTAAATATGCTTTGATCTAAATCTTGGTTCACATATTTTTCCCTTTATAAAAAGTATAAAGTTTGCTTTAGATGTTAAGGCTTTAAAAAATGTTTACTGGACAACAAGGCAAAAATATGGCTTAATAATGATTTTTGCAGTGCATATACACTGTAAAAAAGGCTTTTTTGAATATCATTGGAGTACGTTTTACAAGAAAATACAATTTCATGTTTAATTCCATGTGTGACTTGGTTAATTATTGGTTAAATTTACTACCAAATCAAAATGAAAGTAAATCCTACACCATTTATTGATTGATTTGAGTTTAGTTGACATTAAAAAGTGGTTTATTGGTTCTTGGTAAACAGCTAGTTAAATATTTCTATTTAAAGGCAGTTTGGAGGTCAACAGGGCTGCCATAAACATGTTATGAAAAGATGGTTCCTCCAAAGATCTGAGTGTTTGCCTTCAGGCAGAAATCAGCAGCTCTTAATGAGGCGTCTTTTGGTTTTATGAGGCCGTATGTGGTGTAAATAGAGAGCATCGGGCCGATTCCCCCCGCAGGTTAATCTGATGGGGATTAAGGGGCTTTAAAGCAGCAGAAAGACCCTCACGCTGAGAGCAGACCTGAGGGGTCCCGCTCCGGACTCAGCGCTTCGAGGGCCAGCTGTCGTGAAGCTGCTCCGGGACACCGAACACAGCGGGACCTGCTGCGCTTCATCATACACAGATGAGATCTCACACAGGACAGGGGCGTTATCATAACTAATACTAAACACACACACACAAATAAAAATAGAAATAGAACAAAATACTTGTTTTCAGCTAGTTCCTCATTTTAGTTTAGTTAAACTTGTTGCACTAAAATAACTAAAACCGAAATAATAATTATTTTAAAAAAGTATATGGACAGTTATATAGTTTTTGCTTTTTTATATACATTTTTATTTAAAAAAAAATATACTGTACATATAGGCCTTTAAAACAGCAAAAACTACTAAAATAGCAAACAACAAAATTACTAAAACTTAGTTTAAAACAATAAAATATTAAAACCAGTTAAAAAAAAATGTTTGTTTTAAATAATTTAAAAAATATTGTTGTAATACTATATAAATATTATATAAATGTTCAAATAAATAAATAATGTAATTAATAATTAATAGTAAAAAAAATAAATATTATAAAAATAATCTGCTCCAAAAAAAATAAATAATAATCTGCTCCCCAAGGCTGCATTAATTTTATCAAAAATACAGTAAAAATCATTACAATTTAAAATAACTGTAATTTATTTCTGTGATGCGCAGCTGTATTTTCTGCATAATTACTGCAGTCTTCAGTGTCACATGATCTTCAGAAATCATAATAATATACTGATTTACTGCTCAAGAAACATTTCTGATTATTATCAATGTTGAAAAACAGTGGTGCTGCACAATATTTTTGTGGAAACTGATACATTTTATTTTTCAGGATTCAAAGAACAACATTCATTTTAAACTTTTGTAACATTAATGTCTTTAATGTCACTTTTGATCTATCAATTCAATTCAGTTCAAATGAGCTTTATTGGCATGACTTGCACAGTATTGCCAAAGCATTGTCTATTATATAAATAATGAACAAACAATTATATAATACATAGAACAAGAATAGATCTGTAAAATAATTAAGTAAATATGTACATGTATACTTTTTTTCCACAAACAAGAAAAATATTTAAGACATTGTTAAAATAATAATAATAATAATTAATAAATAAAAATCATTTGTACAACACGTAAGAAATGATCTTGCTTCAGTGTTGTCCGCAGGCTGATACATATCTGCTGTTGTGATCATTTTGGAATTTTCCCCTAAAATGTCTCTTAATTTTTCTGCATTTGGTGATGCCATAAAATTTGGTTTCACTCGTTGGAATTTGGGTAAATATGCCGCTGTAATGTTGTGATAGTAATCACAGTGCAGTGTTTCCAGCTCTTTCTGTGAGCTCAGTGAACACAGTGAACTCTCTCTACAGCCAGACAGTGATCACTCAGTCTGTACTTCGTTAGTGTCTTTCTTAATTTGTGATATTTTACACAGCTCAGGTATTCTGCTGGTTTGTAGTCTCTTTTCAGGTGTAAATACAGCTCCATCTTCTTTTGTATTGTAGTGGCATCTGTCCAGTAGGCAGTGTAGTTGTGTGTGTGTAGCTGTGTGAGTTGGTTGGGCCGGACTGTGCTGTGCTGTGCTGGTTCGGGTGTAGTGTGAGGACCAGCTTCTGCAGGTTCTGCTCCGGCTGCAGGGCTTCAGTCTGGTAAGAGCTCGGATCGCTGTATTTCAGGTGCTGCTGGAAGCTCACAGCTCTCTTCTGAATATTAATGAATAGAGGGTATTTTCCTAATTCAGCTCTGCACGAGTTGTTTGGGGTCGCTCTGTTAACTTTTAAGATGTTTTTATAAATTTGGGTATGCATAATTTCAATTTCTTCTTTTTTTCCCATTTAGAGAAATCTTGGGTTTTAGAGGTCCCCATATCTCACTGCCATATAGTGCAAATGGTTCGAATACTGCTTTTAGGATTTTTAGCCAGGTTTGAATTGGAATTTCATACTGAATTGTATTTTTGATCATGTAGAAGACTCTCCAGATTGAAGTTCCCCGTTGAGCTGATGTTTAGTCCCAGACAGGTGTATTCATGTGTGTTGGAGGACCTGGTTTCCTGCTCTGAATGTGTATTTATTTTCCTTACACCTGGGTATCTTTTGAAAAATCATTATTTTTGTTTTGGTTAGATTCATTTTAAGAGTTTGATTGAATGTCTCTATGATGTCGAGGAGCTGCTGTAGTCCCTCTTTTGTTTTTGACAGAATGACTAAATCATCTGCAGAGAGGAGACATCTGATTTCTGATTCAGTCAGGGTTGGGCCGGGGGCGGTCGAATTGTTTAATTCATTTATATAAATGTTAAACAGAGTGGGGCTCAATGGGAAACTCCTCGTCGTTGAGAGAAAAATTATTTTCGCTTGTTCCCTATTTTTACAGCACATGTATTGTTTTTATGCACGGTGCTGATTAGATCGAAAGTTTTCCCTCCGATCCCGTTTTCCAGTAGTTTTAGAAAGAGTCCTTCATGCCAGATTGAATCAAAAGCTTTTTCAAAGTCAATAAAGCAAGCACAGATTTTGGTTTTGTCTTGGTGTACGTGCTGATCAATGATAGTGTGGAGGGTATAAATGCGGTCCGATGTTCTGTGTTTGGGCAGAACCCCAATTTTCCAAGATTTTGTGGGTTTTGAGAGTTTTGTAATCGTATGTTAATAATCGAACAGAATATTTTCCCAGGTTGCTATTGACACATATGCCTCTGTAATTGCTTTGCTCAAACTTGTCTCCTTGTTTAGTGTAATTAGGCCTTGATTCCAGGTGTCTGGAAAATATCCTTCACTCAAAACAATGTTGAATAATTTGGTTATAGCAGTTTTTAATTTGTCATTTGTGTATTTGATCATTTCATTTAATATTCCATCAATGCCACATGCCTTGCTGGGTTTCAGTGCATGTAGTCTGTCTGTCAGCTCGTTTACTGTGATTGGGGACTCCAGGGGATTCTGATTGTCTTTCATTTTTTTCTTTCAGAATTTCTAATTTGGTTTTTATTTCATTTGTTCTATATCTGTATCTTTAAGTATATATATATGTATGTATAAATATCTCAATATCTATTGTCTCTATAGTGCAGATGTGTGGAGATATTGTGAAGATTCAGCACATCTGTGGCTCATTTTCTCTCACTTCACTGCGAGTTTTGCTGTGGTGTACAAAATATGTCTAAACAAGAAAATAAATCATGTGTATTGTTGAGTTGAGGCTCATTAAGTGGAGATGAAATCAGCGGCTGATGTGAAGTCAAGGACGAGAAGTGAAGCTCCAGGTTTGCACTTTATCTCTTTGATATTTGACAGCAGATGTTTACAGCTTCGAAACATCCACACTGAGAACTAACCAGTCAGCACTAAAGCGAATGAATAATAAACTCCTCAGCGTTAATATGACTTTATATTGCTGCTGCGTCATGCTATTAGCGCCGCCCACTGTCAAATATCATTGGTGCAGAATACAGTGCAGCTGTGCATTGAGCTTTCTGATTGGCTGAGTGTTTTAATGAAGACAGGAAAGGTCCTGATGTAGCGTGAATGTGTTTTGACGTTGGAGAAGCACCAGTCTGTCTCCAGTGTTTCAGACTCCTCTTTGAGCTGGAAGTGAGACGCGTCGTCAACAGTTTGCAGGACGGACAGATTCCATCCTTTCATCTTGATCTTGTGGGAAAGAGTCTTACCGTGTTTTCGGAGCCGGACCACAGCTTCACTCAAATTAAGTTTCAAGTGACTAGATTCTGTAAATAAGAATATTTATCATCATCTACAATAGCAATTATGGTTATTTACAAATATGGACGAAATACCAAAAAAAGCCACTTATTTGTGAAAATCTTCCTAGGAAAAAAAACAAAAAGAAAAATACAAAAACAAACAAAATATAAATAAAAAAAAAAAAAAAAAAAATATATATATATATATATATATATATATATATATATATATATATATATATATATATATATATATATATATATATATAAAATTATTGTTATTTAATTAATTATTATAATTATTATACAGTTAATTATATTAATATATAATTATTTCAAAATATTTTTTTTTTCTGGAAAATTTCTGCAGAATTGAATATATATATATTTAATTTATGCATATAAGGCCCTTATTTCACTAGCATCAACAGCTAATATAGTTTTTATATAAAAACTGTTTACTACAATGTTATGGTATTTCGGCTGGTTGCCAGGGTATGTCTATATGGTTGCTAAGGAGTTCTAATTTATGCTAGGCCATTAGTAGGTGGTTTATAGGCTGTCCTGGTTGTTGCACTGACTGGTTGCCAGGGTGTTGCTATAAGGTTGCTAGAGTGTTCTGGTGGTTGCAAATGTGTTTAACTAATTGCTGTAGTGTTTTGTGGTTGCTAGGGTGTTGCTGTGTGGTTGCTTGGGTGTTCTGGTAGTAGCAAATGTGTGTTGAGTGGTTGCAAGAGCATTATGGTGGTTATAAATCTATTTTGACTGGTTGCTAAGGTGTTGCTATGTGGTTGTTAGGACGTTGTTATGTGTTTGCAAGTATTGCTATGTGATTGCAAAGGCATTTTGACTGGTTGCTAGGGCGTTGATATGTGGTTGCTAGGGGGGTTGATGTGTGTTTGCTTGGGTGTTCTTGTAGTTGCAAAGGTGTTTTGACCGGTTGCTAGGGTGTTGCTATGTGGTTGCTAGAGTGTTCTGGTGGTTGCAGAGGTGTTTAACTGATTGCTGTGGTGTTGTTATGTGGTTGCTAGGGTGTTCTGGTAGTTGCAAATGTGTGTTGACTGGTGGTAAGAGCATTATGGTTGTTATAAATCTGTTTTGACTGATTACTAGGGTGTTGCTATGTGGTTGCTAGGGTGTTGCTGTATGGTAGCTTGGGTGTTTTGGCTGGTTGCTAGGGTGTTCTGATGGTTGGAAATGTGTTTTGACTGGCTGCACAGGTTGCACACATTTTATTATTTGGTGCTAGTTCAGCAGCGCTAGTTCTGAAGTCTGTTGACTGAAGGTCAGGTATCTGTTCTCCTGGTTAGTTCAGGATTAGCGACTGTTTTCCATTTGCTGTTGTAGATCAGATCTCTACGACTCCACATCACCCCGAGTCCTTATAAGGCAAGAGAGCAGAACACAGACCAACACATTTGACTGCTTATCCACCGCTGTATTTATATATATATATATATATAGAGAGAGAGAGAGAGAGAGAGAGAGAGAGTGTGTGTGTGTGTGTGTGTGTGTGTGTGTGTGTGTGTGTGTATGTGTGTGTGTGAGAAATAAAAACATCTAGACACTCTGTTTCTCCTTTCAGTCTCATTGCTGTGAGATATTAAAGAGGTTTCATTTTGTGATTTTTCAACCCTACCATGTTTAACATCCGTATCTGAGTACAGAGGAAAGTGACTCAATAACACATTGTGTTTGTTTTATGATGCACACTAGAGTTATAATAAGCGTCTAGACTCCTGTATGCAGTACAACATGACAAACCGAGGCAATAATCTCGCCCTATGTGTCCATTTCCAGTTCTCTCTTCACGCTCAAATATACATTTGATTGCTCATAAAGCTGTTAACCTGCAGATTTAAGGTTAATCAGTCTGGAAAAGGTGTCGTGTTTCTTTTCTTTCCTTCCTTAAAGAAAATAAATAATAAACAGGCCTTCATAAATCCTCACATGGACTTGTGTAAACGTTTATTCAGAGGGAAGTCTGGTGAACAGGGCGTTCATTCAGTGCGCGTTCACTACCGCTGACCTGGACGTGATGCTGACTTCATACAGACCCACACTGAACACAGTCGGGTTATTATAGTCCAGCAGGGGGTGAATATTTATATTTTAACAGAGAAACTGAGACTGAGAAGACCAAAAAGATAAAGCTCATATACTGTTACATTTTACATTCAGATCCAAACTTTAGTTTGTTGAAAAAAATGCATGTTAATCATATGCAAAATTTAAGCACAATGACCTGTGTGCTGAGTATGAGTGAGTTTTTGGTGCTCGTGGCTGCAAAGGTATTTTGACTGGTTGTTAGGGTGTTGCTATGTGGTTGCTAGGGTTTTCTGGTGGTTGCAGCAATGTTTTGATTAGTTGCCAGGGTGTTTTGGAGGTTGCTAGAGTGTTCTGGTGGTTGCTATGTGGCTGCAAATGTGCTTTGACTGCATTTTTTAAGGTTTTCTATGTGGTTGCAAAGATGTATTGACTGGTTGCTAGGGTGTTGCTATATGGTTGCTAATTTGTTTTGGTGGTTGCTAGGGTGTTGCTAATGTGTTTTGACTGGTTGTTAGGGTGTTGCTATGTGGTTGCTAGGGTGTTCTGCTGGTTGCAGCAATAGTTTGAGTGGTTGCTAGGGTGTTGCTGTGGCTGCAAATGTGATTTTACTGTTTTTTTTTAGGGTTTGCTATGTGGTTGCAAAGATGTATTGACTGGTTGCAAGGATGTTGCTATATGGCTGCTAATGTGTTTTTGGTGGTTATTAGGGTGTTGCTATGTGGTTGGTAATGTGTTTTGACTGGTTTTTAGGGTGTTGCTATGTGGTTCCAAAGATGTATTGACTGATTGCTAGGATGTTGCTATATGGTTGCTAATGTGTTTTGGTGATTGCTAGGCTGTTGCTATGTGGTTGCTAATGTGTTTTGTCTGGTTTTTAGGGTGTTGCCATGTGGTTTCAAAGATGTTTTGACTGGTTGTTAGGTTTTTTCTATGTGGTTTCTATGGTATTTTGATGGTTGCTATGGTGTTTTGAGTGGTCACTAGGGTGTTCTGGAGGTTGCAAAGAAGTTTTGACTGGTTATTAGGGTGTTCCTATGTGGTTGCAAATGAGTTTTGACTGGTTGTTAGGGTGTTGCTGTGTGGTTACAAAGGAGTTTTGACTGGTTGTTAGGGTGTTGCTGTGTGGTTACAAAGGAGTTTTGACTGGTCTCTAGGATGTTGCTAAGTGGTTTCAAAGAAGTTTTGACTGGTTGTTAGGGTGTTGCTGTGTAGTTTCAAAGATGTTTTGACTGGTTGTTAGGGTGTTGTTATGTGGTTTCAAAGATGTTTTGACTCGTTGCTAGAGTGTTGCTATGATGTTTGTGGTTTCTCATTCAACATGCTACAGTCGCCCACATACACGACCTGAATGTAACAGTTACTTCATATAGACCTGGTACAGAGAACAGTTGTTATTTATATTTTAACAGAGAAAATGAGACCTCAAAGACCAGAAAGATAAATCCAACTGTTGCATCTTACAGTCAGATCCAAACTTTATAAAAATCGTATGCATGTTAATTGTATGCTGTTTAGTACAACTACCCGTATACTAAGTATGAGTGAGTTTTTGTGCTGGTTAAGACCCACTAGTGTCTGATTATTTCATTAGTGGCGGCTAATTGATCCTCAGCAGTAACTAAACAGTGTCTGTGTTTCCCAGAAGCGGCTCATTTGCGGGGCTTTTAGCGTTTAATCGTCAGCAGTCAGAGTCTTGACGGACTCAATTACCATGATGTATGGAGTCATTCTTCCAGGAGACGCAGGACCGTCGAAACACACATCCATCAAGGCATGTGGCCATTAAAGCCTTCCCAGAATGCTCTCTGTCAACACTGAACGAGGGAAATATACAGACCGCAGAGCAGTGAACACAGAACACACTGTACCGGTGAGATCTCATTAATGTCTCAAATGATTCTGCAGCAGCATTAACCCTCTGGTGCTGATCGGTTATTTTTGACCGGAAAAATTTTATATAAACACAAGAAAAACAACAACAAGAAAAACAACAACAACAACAAAATAAAAAAAACATGGAGATGATTCGAAAAGGTTAAATGGTCCTGAAAAAAAATAGTCACACTTGTATTGTTGATTGATTGATTGCATTGGAAATGGATTGGAAGCAAATTTCACCTAGTGGAAATGTTTGATACTGCAACCAAACAAAATCTCATGTTTTGTGATATCAACTTCAAATTGAACTTGTTTAGATTTATAGCTTTCATTTTCTTGCAGTTGTAGAGTAAAACACTTTTTGGAAAGTATTTAATTAAAAAATTATAATAGCATCTTTGTGCATTTTTCACAACAATAAACTTAAACTTCTGAAACTTTTTTTTAATTTCTCTTTTTAAACTTTTTCTGCCTAGTGTTTTTTTTTTTTTTTTAAGAGAACAAATTTAAGTCTGTGCATCAAAGCATTCAAGATTTACCACAGTTTAAGTTGGAAATTTCTATTGCTCAAAAAGTGTTTTAACAGGTAATAAATGGATCATAACTTACATAAATATAATTTAGTACCATAAAATCCCCTAAAAATAGTACAAATACAAAAAATAGTACAAAATTTAAATTTTTTTTTAAAAAGCCATGACATCACCGAGGGTTAAATGTAGACTGAAAGTTTCAGCTTCTCAGAAACCGCTCCGAGATCTCAATATGAACTCATATATTTCTCATCAGATGACCTGAGCTGATTCACAATCGTTTTATAGCTCTACACTCTTATTGAATGACGATTAGTGACTCATTTGGCCCTGTGTTTATTTCTCCACATGAGATTTTGGAGAAAAGTCTGAGACAAAGTAGATACTGTAATGAAACTGAGAACTCAATTGAGGTATGAAAGAGCATTAACATGTTCATCTGGGACTGTTTACTATTAAGTTTGTTAGTTGTGTGTCGATGAGCAAGCGGTGAGTGTGAAATGTCTTGAACACACTCTGTGCTCCGAGTAAAGTGTGTTTCGTGAATTTTATTGTTTGATCGGTAAAAACGGCGTAATAGTGAGAGAAACAACAGCAGCTCATTCTCTGACAACTTCAATCTAGTCTTGATTTTTAACTGTCAATTTAAAGTCTCGTAAACTTTACAGCTTATTCTGGTCAAGAACCACTTGCTTAGACTGGAAGAGACCGAGAACAGTAAACATGTTTTTACAAAATGTGAGTTAGAGGTGGATATTTCTAAAGAATTTGATAGTAATTTTGTTGCTGTTTGTCTTCCCAGCTTACGCATTTCCTTCATTTTGCTTTAGAGCTTCATTACAACTATGAGCATTAAACCTTTGACCTGTAATGGCAGAAATTAAGATTTTATATATATAAGAAATTATATACAGGTGCATCTCCATAAATTAGAATGTCGTGGAAATGTCGTATGTAATGGTAAAGTAATTATATTTCGTTTCATTTTTTATAAAGCTAATTTATAAAAACATTTGGAGAACTTTTTGTTTGTTAAATGTAAGGTTTTTTTTTTTTTTAAGTAACGACCAAGCGGCCAGCGGCAGACAGTGAGCTGATCATAGCATGTTTGATCAATTTAGTCTTCTCAAATCATCGCGACTTGCCTAAAATAAAATCTATAAACAGTTCAAGCATATCACAATGCATAATTTAATCGTTTGTGTGAAGAGTAGAAGCAGAAGTGCACTTTGCAGGAAATGAAGACGCCAGAACGGTCACTTGCATTTTTTTCTTGATAGTGGAAACAACTTAAAATATGCCATAATTTTTGCTTATAAAGGTAAGAGTAATACATCATTCGGAACTGTAAAGAGTCTGCTTTTATTTGTGTGCATTCACAATATAAACAAAACGTTGTGCTTTTATAAAATAAATAGGAAAACAGAGGATGCGCTTGCCGTCTCGTCTTGAATAGGAGTGCTTTACAATGATGAACCAAAACTCAACGAATTGAGTCACAAATATGATAAATATATCTATAGAAAGCTTTAAATTACTTCTTTAAGACGAAATAATTCAAATCGAAACAAAAACTCTTTCATTATTTCTCTCTAAAGGCACGTCCAATGAGGAGATGGCGAGTCATTTTTCATCACCATCTAAAATATAAAAATAAGGTAAAGCCTAAAACAGGCCTGATTATATTTTTTCAGACTTTTATGTTGCTCTGCTCTGAATTCCTTAAAATTTAAAGGATTTTCTGCAACGCAATTTTTTCTGATATGTGAATTATTTATTAGCCTATTTTTAATCCATGCAGCAAAACAGCTTTAAAAATTACTTTATTGCATTCCAGATGATTTTAAAGAATTTTTCACTATAAATTTTACAGGTAGCTTGAATGTAAAACATTGTCATGAATTCGTTGTATTCCCATTTGTAAAATAGGCTACAAATTAATTGTTGTAGTCTAACCCGATCTCATGAAAGTGTGTATAGCACGATTTTCTCTTTCTATTTGACGCAATGTTTATAAGCAGAAATTGACTTTGGCATGCAAAAGACTGATACATTAATTATTAATGGCATGGCTGGTTCAGTCCACATAAATACGGGACAAACGGGCCTTTAATTTACTGCTGAAATGTTTGCGGGGCAAATCTCAGGACAGTCTGAGCGCTCATGGCACGCACGGTGCGTACAGCCACACCTGCAGGTGCCACTGGCTAGGGTGTTACTAGGCAGTTTCTTATTGGCATAAATCTGTGCGAACCACCTTCTTGAATATCTACTATGTCTAAGGGATTTTTATTTGAACTTTGTAAAGTGGAGTGCGAGAACCGTCTCAGCACATAAGGAACATTCTTTACCTTTAGGCTTTAAAACATCAAGATTCAGTGCTCTTCAAAAGGCACAGCAAGTTCAGAACGATGCTTTGTGACGTAAAATGCATTTGTGTTCATTTCAGAGAAAATGTTCAACCTTTAATACTGAGAGGATTTGTTTCTGTAAACTGTGTAGATCATTTACTTTTTTGAGTGTCATTCTGAAGGTGGGTTGAAGATGCGCGGCGCCCCAGGGGTAGCTGGGTAATTACTGCAGTCATGAAGGGCAAATGTGATCTTCGCTGTACCCTGGGGTTAACACGTGCAACACGGAATCGCACTGAGATTATTGTGTTTTGGTCGTCGCCCTTTAAATGAAAATGATTCTTTTAGTGACAGGTTTATGCACAGCATTCATCACAGATCTACAGCTGCTGAAAAACACTCACACATGGGGAAGAGTTAGTGTGATTGCTGAAGACAGAAACACAATTAAACTGCATAACTGCTCCAGATATAAAACATTCCTCAAACTGTGTGTCTTCTTATCTAATGCATGATAATAAAAAAAGGCTCACATTACAATTTTAATTAATATTTGAATAAAAATGCACCTACACTGGACTACTTTCAGAAGTTACTTAAAACTGTTTTAATTTTTTTCTTTTTATTATTATTTTTATCTGTACACATTTGCATTTTTATTGTTTATTTAACACCAAACATTCAACAAAACACTACAAAAAAATAAAAATAAAAAGACTCTCTCTCTCTATATATATACATATGTGTGTGTATATTATTATTAGTAATTTCTCTCACAAAATAGTAACATCATGGTTCTTTTGGACATTTTTTGAACCATTGTATTATCATTACATATACATCTTTTTTTTTCTTTTTAACAGTGTACCTTGGCATTTCTGAAGTGTGTTGGAGTACCATGAAAAGAAGTTTGTAATCTCACTTGCGGTAAAGCATGGAGTCAAACTGTCTGATTGAGCTGTGAAACGTCTCTGATTTCTGCTGCCCTCAGAGCATGACCTTTGACCTTGCTGGTCCCAGGGTTTACGTGTCTTTGAACCCTGACGTTTACAAGTCACAAACCACAGGCGACAAATGAAATGAAGAGTTAAGAGTTCAAGTGCTCTAAAAAGTGTTGTCAGGATGTTTTTAAGGAGTTTCTATAGTGTTTTGATCGGTTGCTAAGGTAGTTGCTGTGCAATTCCTATAGTTTTATGTTATGTAGCTGTTAGGTGATCTGTGTGGTGGTTTAGACAGTTTTAGGACATGCATTGCTCTTTTTATTCTCATGGGCACGTCTCAAACCTTTTCCACTGAGCTCCTGCTTTTGCTCTTCTAAAAAAAAGGTAACGTCTAAAATGAGGAACAGACATTTTTCCATCTTTAGATGTAGGTCAGATGGCAAGGAGGGAGTAGCTGTCAATCAAAACTCCAAGATGACTTCCTGATGCTTCAGCTGATGTCATGCATTTTCATGAGTGTTAGTCACTGATGATCTGTGAGGAATCATCACGTAAACTAGACAAATATGGGCCGACAGGACAGATCCGATCTGATTGAGTTTATGATTTGATGTTGCAGCGGTCGGCACACGTTTGTTCTCTGAATGCGGCTCTTGTTGAGCGTCTGTGAGTAATGTGAGACTGACGGAGGGATGGAGGTGTTTCATTCCACAACAAAGCGCTGGTACCTCCATTCTAGCTCTGACAGGACAGATAATATATCCGCTGCACGCAGAGCTGTGAATCATATCAAGATCTGCCCACAGAAACTAACAGATTTCAGAGTTTCCATCCGCTGTGGATTCCGTCATTGCTTATTTTGTCATTCTCAATCTGTGTGCTGTTTTTTTTTCTCTGTGAAACATTCAACACCTTTTGAAGCATCTTCATTCACCTCTTTTCCATACTGTAGATGATTTCTGTTAAACTTCAAAAACAGAAATATATATATATATATATATTTTAATGCTTTTTGGAGATGGATGTGATGATCTATGAGCTACCTTAGGGTCTGTGTACTTCGTCATTTGATTTTCTACTTTTTCTAGAAATTGCTGGAATTTGGAACAAAATTTAAGCTAAATTTTTTTGTGTGTGTGTATTTTTGTTCATGGGCAAAAAAAAAAAAAAAAAATATATATATATATATATATATATATTTTTTTTTTTTTTTTTTTTTTTTTTTTGAATGTTTGGAGGATATAATTTCTGATGAGAAAATCAGTAGTTAAATTAACTCTTTTACTATTTGGGCTTTTCCCAAACTATAGCCCACGTGTGGAAGACTGAATCCACGCAGGACATTAACTGATCTCGCTTCAGTTCATAATTCCAAAATATAGAGTATAACTGGGCCTGAAGACATTGCAGTAGACTAATAATTACAGTAAAAATTGAAGTTTAATGCAATTTTACTGCTTATGAATAAAGTCATTTCTGAATATGCAGAATCCGTGAAAATACTTTTTTTTTAGTCTTGTAAGCGCTGCTAGCAGCAATTCTTTACATTAGCTTTTATTTGTATATTTTTTTATTTTAGTTTACATTTTTGTGATTTGGTTTTGAGTTTTTGTCATTTTTGTAATTGTTGTACTTTAAGTTGTAGTAATTTTAATAAGATGTCTGGATTTTTTTTCTTTTTTTCTTGAGTGTTTCTGGGTGGTTGCTTGGGTGTTCGAGGAGTTAGGGTGTTCTGAGTTGTAACCAAGATGTTGCTAAGGAGTTTCTAGGGTGTTCTGATTGGTTACTAGGGCTTTGCTATGCAGTTCTTTGAATGTTCGGGGCCATTGCTATTGCTTTTTGAGATGTTTCCATGATGTTGCTAAGTATTTTCTATTGGTTGCTAGGGTGCTGCTATGCATTTCCTAGAGTGTTCCGATTGGTTGCTAGGGCGCTGATATGCAGTTCTTTGAGTGTTCAGGGCCATTCCTATTGTTTTTTTAAATGTTTGCTAAGAATTTTCTATGGTGTTCTTATTGGTTGCTAGGGTGTTGCTTTTAGATAATTATGCTTATATTTCTCTACTGTAAATCACTCTGGATTAAAGCGAATATCAGAAGATCACCTGTATTTTCTCATGTGTGTTTGTTTTTGTGTAATTCAGAGCAGTAGCGTGTTTAACAGCAATCAAACCCCGTCATGTTTGCGTGACGTATCTGTTGAGTCATCTAATCTGTAGCACTGAGCTAACACACACTTCAATTAACTCTATTTGCTCGCTTCTCCCTGTGTAAATCTATCATCGTCTTTATGTATCGCCACATTTCAGTGAATCCAGCTGTTTCTGCTCTGTTTCTGCTTGAGAAAACACTTGAATCATGAATCACAACAGCATAGAATGAATGGAGAGATTTACAGGACAGTGTATGTTTCATTTCTCGAAATATCTTCTTTTGCGTTCCACAGAAGAAACACAGTCGCTGTAGTGAAACTGCTGGACTCTGAAGTGTTTGTTTTCAGTGTGGACATCTGATGTTTGTGTTTGTGTCCCTTTGAGTGAAGACACAACACTGGACAAATGTCCTCATAGCAGGAGAAGACAAACACCACATGGCTTATCAGAGGGAGACAGATGAGGATGTGAGAAGACAAGCCTGAGAAACAAGTCGAGACGCAGGCGTGCAGACTCACAAACACACAAAACCCAAAGGTGCTTCATCACGGGAATGAAGAAGAGTCCAATGAGGGAGAGAGAAAGAAAAGAAAGTTTGCGTTAAATCATAAATCTGAAAAAAGGTTAAACATTTCAAATGCAATAAAAATTGTTGTTTAATTATAAATGAATATAAATTATGTGAATATATGCAGACAATAAAGTTCACTATTTAAATTTAGTACTTTCATAAACAAAAATGTAAAAAAGAAAGATATAAAGACATAATAAATGCAGATATAATAAATGTATATATGCAGATATAATAAAATATGCAACTTATATATTGCACTTTATATATATGTAGTTTTTTTTTTTTTTTTTTTTTTTAAAGATTCAGATCATCAAACAAATTTTAATATTACACAAAGATAATGCAAGTAAATACAAAATGCAGTTTTGAAATTATTTCATTTATTAAGGGAAAAAGCTGTCTAAACCTACCTGACCCTACATGAAAAAATAATTGCCCCCTCCTGATAAATCATGAAAAAACTGATTAACCACATTATTTTAGAAAGCTGAGGTAAATTTCACTAACCAAACCCAGGCCTGATTACTGCCAGACCTGTTGAATCAAGAAATCACTTAAATAGAACCTGTCTGACAAAGTGAAGCATGCTTAAAGGGCAACACATCATTCCACGATCTTCAGAAATTCAAGAACAGATGAGAAACAAAATAGTTTACATGTATCAGTCTGGAAAGGGTTATAAAGCCATTTCTAAGGCTTTGGGACTCCGGCGAACCATGGTCAGAGCCATTATCCACAAATGGAGAAAACTTGTAATAGTGGTGAACCTTCTCAGGAGCGGCCGGCCTACCAAAATTACTCCAAGAGCACAAAGACGACTCATCCAGGAGGTCATAAAAGAACCCAGAACAACATCTAGTTCGCTGACGAACTAGTGGTGATGAAAGCAGACTGCGGGGTCGGCTCACGTTGGCAGCGGCTGGGTCTAAAGTTGCCCTGACACACCAAGCCAACACTCGACACCCGGTGGCCAAGTAGCATGTCTGTTCTGTGCTTTCTCGTGCACTGGTTCTCCAATTAGAATGATCAGATGGCCGACTGACAGACGAGCTCCGACGCTGATTCAACATGTCAGATCGGTTGAAAAGAATCCAACGAGGACCAACTTCAGCCGACGGCGCGGAACGCACTGAGAAAACTTAATCGGCCGATGAACAAAAACTGCCTGATGGCTGACCGTTGGCTTGGTGTGTACCGGGCTTTAAGAACTGCAGGCCTCACTTGCCTCAGTTAAGGTCAGTGTTCATGATTCAACAATAAGAAAGAGACTGGGCAAAAACAGCATCCATGGGAGAGTTCAGAGGCAAAAGCCATTGCTGACCAAAAAGAACACAAAGACTCGTCTCACATTTGCCAAAAAATATCTTGATTATCCCCAAGACTTTTGGGCAAATATTCTGTGGACTGATGAGACAAAAGTTGGACTTTTTGGAAGGTGTGTGTCCCGTTACATCTGGCATAAAACCAACACAGCATTTCATAAAAAGAACATCATAGCAACAGTCAAACATGGTGGTGTTAGTGTGATGGTCTGAGCTTCAGAACCTGGAGGACTTGCCATAATTGATGGAACCATGAATTCTGCACTCTATCAGAAAATCCTGAAGGAGAATGTCCGGCCGTCAGTTTGTGACCTCAAGCTCAAGTGCACTTGGGATCTGCAGCAGGACAATGATCCCAAACACAGCAGCAAGTCCAGCTCTGAATGACTCAAGAAAAACAAAATTAAGGTTTTGGATTGGCCAAGTCAAAGTGCAGACTTAAATCTGATTGAAATGCTGTGGCGTGACCTTAAACAGTCCATTCATGCTCGAAAACCCTCCAATGTGGCTGAATTAAAACAATTCTACAAAGAAGAGCGGGCCAAAATTCCTCCACAGCGATGTGAAAGACTCATTGCCAGTTAACGTAAATGCTTCATTGCAATTGTTGCTGCAAAGAGTGACACAACCAGTTATTAGGTTTAGGGGGCAATTACTTTTTCACAAAGGGCCAGGAGAGGTTTGGACAGCTTTTTTCCCTTAATAAATGAAATCATTATTTCAAAATTGTATTTTGTATTTACTCGGGTTATCTTTGTGTAATAATAAAATGTATTTGATGATCTGAATCATTCAAGTGTGACATATGCAAAAAATAAAAAATAAAAAAACAGGAAGGGGGCAAAAAAAATTTCACACCACTGTATGCATATCTATATGAAATAAAAATAGTATGTATTTTTTTACATATATTAATACACACATAAAAATGTATGTATATATTGTTTATATATATATATATATATATATATATATATATATATATATATATATATATACCCCTTTTACACTTGTACTCTTTATTTACTGCTTGTTTTCTAAAAAAAAAACAAAAAACAAACAAAAAACACTTTTCTAATCTTTTTGTATTCTATCTATTTGTTTTCTTCTTATTTATTATACAATTAACAAAAGCAAAAAGGCATCTAACATTAGCTTGCTCTATTCTTTTTCTATTCCATCTGTTTTCTTTTTATTTATTATATAATTAAAAAACCCTTATACGTGTGCTGCGTTAAGCTAACTGAGAGTTGTTATAGCACTTGCATATCATTGCTGTTTTGTGATTTTGATTGCTTCTATTGTCCTCATTTGTAAGTCACTTTGGATAAAAGCATCTGCTAAATGACTAAATGTAAATGTAAATATATATGAAATAAAAAAAAATAGTATATATATATTTTTACATATATTTAAATGTGCATTTAAATACACATGATAAAAGAAAAAAATAGTTGTCTATTAAAATAAAAAATATATAATATATAAATGTAGTATAACATAAAAATTTAATACAAATGTAAACATATGCAGACATATATGCCATATAAATTACGTTTTTTATTCAAATTAAAAATATATCATATTAAAATATAAGTTAAAATATAATTAGTTTCATAATGTAAATATATAAGTAGATCATGTAATTCAAAATATAAATAGTTGTGATATGTATGTGTATATATATATATATATGAATATATTATTTATAAAATTAAAAATAGTCAATATATAGTGAATTTTGAAGTAAATACAGTGACTATGTGTAATACAAATCAAGCAAAAACAGCATGGTACTGTATTATATTATTGTTTTCAACCCCATTAAAGCCTCTTAAATACTACAATACAATCCAGAAATGATGATGTTGGCTTTGCCAATCTGGCAACCCTGTTGATTTCTGCTGTTGGGACGTGGGGACTATATTAGTTTATATTTGATTTTTTTATCTTAATAAGCTAAATTTAAATGTAAAATGTTATTATATGTTTGAATACATTCAAAATGTATTATTTTACTGTGATTTTGTTGTTTCTGTTTCAGATCCAGGAGGATTTTCTTCACTGAACATCTTGATGAAATAAATTCAATTCCAGACGATACTGTGTCAATGTCAAAGCCTAAGTGTGTTTGGAGTCAAGCTGCAGGGAAGTCATGTTTCCGGATCACCCTTGACCCTTAATTCATACATTATGCTGTTGATTTCAGCGGGTGAAAGAGACGGCCGTATTAAAGCGTGAAAACACACACGCTGCCGACCGTCACGAGTGTAACTTTAATCGCCGCTCTATTATTCTGCTGACAGACTGTCTCCTCCATGATGGACGGTCCTGTCCTGTCCTGTGTGAGGAACAGAGGAACTCACTCCCTGGAAAGCGGCAGTGATTGATGCTCACTTTAAAGGCAGGTTGTGTGTATTTACACCTTCACTACAGCACCTGGGTGACACGACTCCTGTAACACGTGCTCTGGAGCAAACCCCAGTGTGCTGCCTGCCTAGACCACACTCCTTATTTAAAATCTGCTTTTTAATTATTGCTTTCACATTATTTAATTTTATTGTTAATTAAAATTAAATAATTAAAATTTAAAAAATACAAATTATTAAAATAATATTTTTTTAAAGTTTAAAAATATTTAATAGAAATATTTAAGTTTTTTTCTAAATATTTAATATTAATTTTTATTTTAATAAATTGATATTTTAATCATTAATTGTATGTAGTAAGTTTAATGAAATTTTAATTTTATTTTATATTAAAATAATTTAAAAATTAAATAACTAAAAAATGTTAAGTAATTAAGAATAAAATAAATATATATTATTTTTTAAATATGATAATTAATAAAAATTAATTGACTGATATTTAATAAAATTGTATTGAAATTGTAATATTTTAATAATAAATAAATGTATTGTTTTAATTAAATAATAATCAAAATGAATACAAATAGCGTTTTTATCCATAATAATATTTATTTTGATTTATTCTTCTCCTCCGTCCTGTGTTGATCCGTCGCTGTGGTCAGAAAGCATCAGTTAAAGGAATGTAAATATAAATGTAAATTTACACTCCAGGTAATTTAAAAGCTAATCAGCCGAGCGGGACGAGCGAAACGCTCCTGAGGGAGTTTTATGCCAATATGTGATTAAAAGTATTGATTATGGATCACAGTGTGAATAACTGGGCAAATTATTTAGCTTTTTATATTCATGATTTTCATGAAATCAATAAAGTGTCATCAATACACGCAGGGTTTGTAGTCTGTCTACCCATGATGCACCAGCCACAGATTCCCACGTGTGCGGCTTGTGTAGCGTCTTTAGAGATGCACTAAACTACACAGATTCACAATCGACTAGCTGATGATCTTATGAGCACATGATTAGTCCTTCTTAACTAGGCCTCATATAACTAGACTGGTTCATGCATTTCGAAGGAAATATGTTTTAAAAAAAACTAATGTGTTTAAGAACAGGATGTTAAAAAAAAACTTGAGATGCATTTGTAATTAATGGTAATTGTAATGAATTTTAATTTATAATATTAATAATAATAATAATAATAATAATAATTTTAATTAAAATGGAAATAAATAAAATTATACTGTAATTAATATTTTGATAATTATAACTTAATAATAATTATTTATTTATTAATAATACTTTATTAATAAAACATAAATTAATTATATTTATTTTTTATAATATATATATTATAAATTTTTATTAAATTTTTTATTATATATATATATATATATATATATATATATATATATATATATATATGAAACATTGGTATTGGATTAGTATGTAATAAAAAGTTTAACATTTTAATAGTAATTAAATTCATTTTTAATTGAATGAAAATTAAATAATGCATTTTCATTTTAATTAAACATTAATAATAAACAGTGCTAATTAATTTTAATAATATTTAATATTAATGTTTTCATTTAAATAAAATATATTTTAAACTTTAAATATTTGTTCATATATTTTATTTTGTAGAATATACTGTATGTAATTATATTCTTTTTAAATATTATATATATAAAATATGATCTATACATTAAAATATATTAGACATATAATATTAATATAATAATATATAAAATATTAATATAATATAAACTATTAATGCATTTGATATTTTTTTAAACAAAATTATTATTTATATGTAAACTTAGTATACCTAAAATATTTATATATTGTATATACATTTCTTCAGGTCCCAATGGAGGGTCCTGTAGCGGGTAGCTTGTTATATTGATCTGGTTAACAATAAAAAAAAAAATATATATATATATATATATATATATATATATATATACACATGTAGTTTGTAATTCTCTCAGTTGATTCTGACATATACTCACTTATATCTGACTGAATCTTCATTATCTCAGCTCCTCCAGAGACTCGCCTGATCCCAGATGTCACTCTCCATCATGTTTTCTGCTCTGCATGATTCATGAGTGTGTTAATGACGGGCATGCTGGGTAACGTCGCCCTTCTGCCTGTTCTCAGGACAATGAGAGAAACCAAGCGCAGCAACACGAGTCCCACATTAGCATCTTAATGCAGGAGCTCCGGGACAGAGTTAAAACAGATCCCAGACAAACACATATTGACCAGAGCTTGATGCAGATGATGCTTTGAGGACCAAAGAAGGCAAGAGTCGCGTCTTATTTGTTTTCGGGTCACATCTGGTCACAAGCGCTCAGTTTGAAAGCCACGAGCTTGTTTCCTAACAGGTTTCTGTGTATGTTTAATGCTTGGTGTTAGCGTGTGTAACGTCAGGAACTCAGTGGACGTGTTTTATGCGTCGCTCACATATTTTCCACTCATCGGCGAAAGCGGTGTAAATCTGGGCAGCTCGGCTCTCGCTCTAATAGAGGAAGCACGTGGCCTCCCGTATATTTAACGCTGATGTTTATGGCATTGATTTCATAACCCGAGCGTTAGGTCAGTAGTGACAGCGCAGACGTGTGTAAAACATGTTTAAAACAGCTGCCCTCCAAACATAAGAGGGACATTCTCCACGTATTTCAGGGCCGAGAGCCTGCGAGCTCGATATGTTTTCCTTGGTTAAAATAAAACAAACTAAATTTAAACAAATAAATAAATGTCAAATAATTCAAGCTTATATTTACTATTTTTACAAAATAAAGAAAGAAAGGTAAGTGTGTGCAGTGATAAATAAAATCAAAATGTAATAATCAAAATAATAAATATTAGATATAATATAAATAATAAAATGTATCATTCATTATTTTGATTATTAGTTGCATTTAAAATAAAAATAATAATCACTGTATATATATATATGTGTGTGTGTGTGTACACACACACATTTTATGTATTTATATGTATATATATATTGTAATTATAATATATTTTTCAATCAAATGTATAATAGTCTATATAACTCTCCTTCTCTCTCTCCCTATATATATATATATATATATATATATATATAAAATTTCATTATCTCATCATCATTACATGACGCGTGTCGTCGTATCACGGCTTCAGACTGCAGATGAAACGGCGCAGAATAATATAAGAACACATTGTTAATGCCACAAAGGCCTTCTGCTCTCCAGCAAATCCAGTTATTTGGCTTCATGAGTGAATGCAACACTGCGACTGTCCCTATTTCATCTCAAATGAATCTCCACACCGGAACAGAGCCGTTGATGGTGTTTTCTTCTGCAGAGCTGAGTTTGAGATATTCAGTTACAGCCCAGAACTGACTAAACACACACACACACACACACACACACACGAGATGCTCAGAATCCAGCAGGCAAAAGCACCGCTGTTTATTTTCAGACGACGAGGCCAGAAATATGTTTAAAAGCAGCATTTCAGTCGTTCCAGAGCTTTCACATTCATCACATATAAACGCCACTGAATTATTAGACACATTGAGTGCATGAAACACTCTGTCTCAGGAATAAACACACATTTGTGACAGTGTTTTACAGCTTGCCATATATTTTCAGACATTATGTGATGGATATTACGGCTCATGTTGACATTTTACCTCACATAAGGAGAAATGAATTACTGTTTTACATTTTCTCTTCATCTTTTAGGCCTCAAATGTTTTAAGGCACGTTAAGTGATTTAGTATAAAGTGATTTCATGTTGACTTTAAATGAGGAAGAGACGGTGGAAGCCCAGCGGCCTGCTGGGATTGTGTGTCGGGTGTTTTCAGGGCAGGTGGAGGACGCGGTTTCGCTCCAGCGCTCTGAATTAATGACAGAAAAACCAGACGGGTCTGAGAAAGACACAGAACAACAGCAGAGACGCACAGGAACGCCAACCGATCAGCTGATGAGTGACAAAACCGGACAAAATACACTCCGATTCGTGAAATCAAGTCTGAATATCTTCTGTCCAAGTCATTCTGCCTTGTTTTGAGTATTTTGAGATGTTTTAACTGGAAAACAATTTGTAATTAATTTTTAATTACATTTTTCCCACGTTTTTTTTTTTTAAAGTTATATAAATGTTAGGCCAAACGTACTTAATGTAATGTTTATGGAACTTTCTTATAACTTTATTAATATGTTCTATGCGTTCTCGTAACTTTGAGAGAAAACGTTCTCAGATCAGCATTCTCGGAACATCCTTATTAGTTATTTGTGCTTGATGAACATTTTAAGAAACGTTTTTGTAACGTTCAAATAATGTTCTAATGTAGTAGAATGTTGAAAAGTGTTTTTGTAATCTTTTAATAACATTCTAATCATGACAAGAAAACCGCACATTTTAATGTTCTTAGAATATCAAAAAGAAAAGTCCAAATAACTTTATATTTTGGGTAAAAAATAACATTGGTAAAATATTTAATATTTAATAAATAACGTTCTAATTACAAGAAAACCGCACATTTTAATGTTCTTAGAATATCAAAAAGAAAAGTTCAAATAACTTTATATTTTGGGTAAAAAATAACATTGGTAAAATATTTAATATTTAATAAATAACGTTCTAATTACAAGAAAACTGAGCATTTTAATGTTTAAGAAACATTTCAAAACAATATTCTCACAGCGTTTTTATAAACTAAATTTGGGTAGACAAATACAGGAGAAGATTGTTTTATTTTATTTTATTTTGCATTAATAGCAGTAAACAGAAGTGTGACTGAACTGTGTTTTTTTTTTCAAATGCAAAAATCTTATTCTTAATGAATATTTTGTCTTGTTTTCCAGTTGAAACTATATAAAACACTCAAAACCAGGCCGAATTACTTAGAAGCCAGACATTCAGACTTATTTTCATGGATTATATCTTGAATATAAGTGTATTTTGTCAGATTTTCTCACTTATTTGTGCTGGTAGATGATTGTAAGAATTCAGTCCGTTTATATGAATCTGACTCGTTTTTTACCGTGAAAACAGTGTGTTGCGTTAATTAAAGTAAACTGATGCGTGACAAAATTATGATGTGCTTCAAATCCTATTCTTAATGAATGTTTTGTGTCTTGTTTTCCAGTTAAAATATCTAAAAATATACATTATTATACATTATAATATATAAAAAAATACATAAATTTATACTTCATCCAGCAGCGCGAACAAGTGAGAAAATCAGACAAAATACAGTTATATTCAAAGGACAAACAAGTCTTAAAGAGGTCATATGATTTCTTGTTTTCCTTTTCTTTAGTGTGTTATATAGCTGTTTGTGCATGTATACGATCTGCAGAGTTACAAAGCTCAAAGTCTCCCGCAAAAGGATTTATTCTGTCTAAAAGAGAAGGCTGATCCAGACCGGGCTAAAACGCCTCATTCAAACACGCCCCCACATGTCTACGTCACGATGTGGAAATATCTGCGTAATGCCGCCCAAATGTTCAATCAAAGAAAGAAGGTTTCAGTAACCGCAGTAGTGTTGATGCAGCCGTGTCAAGGAGACGCTGTGTGTTTCTATGCAAAAACAAAAGCACTTTATTTGGCCTTCAGAAAGTAAATGCAATTAGGAATCATTGTTAAGATTTGTTTATAACAGAACAGCACAACCCAAATGTTCAAATTTGTGCAATGCATTTTATGGATGACAGTTTCATGAACCTAGGAGAGTACAAGGCTGGCTGTGCACAAAAAAAAAGGTAAATTCTGACTTTGCTATGACAATCTGGCGCTTCTGAATCAGCGACTGTAAGTATGTCTTGTTATTAGTGTAAGTATTTGCTATTGACTGTTCAAATGCAGAGTTTTGTGCGTAATGCATCGTAATGCAAGGGGCGTTACATTTCTGACGTTTCCGACGTGTGCTTGTGGTGTTCGGCCAATCACAATGCACTGTGTCAGTTGGCCAATCAGAGCAGACTGCACTTGTCGTAAGGAGGGGCTTTGTGGAAAACGATGCGTTTGAGAGAGGCGGGGCATAGAGGAACTACAATAATGTACAGAACATTAAAGCACATCAACATATTCTGTTACACCAAATGCATAAAATAATGATCTTTAAAATAGCATCATATGACCCCTTTAAATATCTTATGCAATCGTGTTTATAAGTATTATCAGTTGTTGAAACTGGAAAACAAGACACAGTTACTCAGGATTTTTCATAATTCATAATTTCATAAATCATAATTCAGTCAGACTTGAGTTTTCTGCCATTAACTCAATGCTCTTGTGCAGTTTTGTTGACTGATTGAGACCGATGGAGTCTGACGCAGCAGCACAGGGTGAGTATTGTGTCGTCTGGATCCCTCCCCCTCCGGCTGTGAATCACTCTCCACACGTCAGGAATCCGAGAGACTTCAGGATCAAAGCAGGGAATGCAGAACTCGCTGCCAGAACAACCCCAATGATTGTGGAAATTTGTCCAGCAGAATCGAGAGCCGCTCACCTGGAGCTTCAGGAAAACAGTCAGTCCAGCCGATAAACGAAAGAGCCGAAAGAGAAACGTTCAGTGTTTTACATGCTGAACCTGATTATGCTAAACATCTTTTCTTTTACCAGGGAAAGATCATAAACAGTTCAGGTTTGAAAAAAAAAAACTATGTGATTTCAAATTTTTAACCAAATGTAGTTTTTGTGTATTTTTGTCTTGTTTTCCGGTACAAATATCTAAACAGTCTTAAATCAAGATACATTTACTTGAGAAGTTAAATAACTATTAGGTTTATTAGATGTTAAGTCATGTTTTCTACGAAATCTACAAAAATTAAGTGAGTATACCAAAAAATGTATATATAGTTTTTGTTTTTGCAGTGTAGAATGAGGCTTAATTTATGTGCATTTAAACATCGACCTTTACATGCACTTGATGTTTTTACAACAATGTTTGCCATTCTGACAGATTTCTGAAGCTCGAGAGACTCAAAACTAATTGATTGAGGACAAAACATGGCTGCGGATGATCTTTGATGTCGAACTTCAATCCAGGAGGAGAAACAATCAAAAAAAGTTATATAACTGCTGTCAAGAGTTTGCACCCCGTCTCCTTCCTATAGAACATAAAGGTTTGTTTTAGACTTACTTTCTCATTTTATTTCTAACTCTCACTGATCACTGTCATTCATTCTCCCGAGGCGGTTAGCAAACATTTCTCTCTTCATTCACAACTCAGACAGCAAATGACATGTGACAGTCAGAACAGCATATTCCTCATGGCCTGATGTCCTTAAATAGCTGCTTTAAATGCTGCGGGACAGTATAAAGACACTCCTGTACTAGGAGTGCTGGTTTAATCTCAGCGAACCTGTCAAGAGAATGAGGGAAATGTGGTTAAATGTCATGAAAATAATGTCAGAATGCAAAACACTGAAAGGGTACTAAAATAGGCTTCTTTTTCAAATTTTTAATTTTTAAATATTAACCAGACATGTTTTCCTGAGATTCATTCTGCCGTGGAATATGAATCGCAAAATGTAAACGCAGAATTCTGAGAAAAGTCAGAATTGTGAGAAAAAAGGGGGGAAAAAAAACAGAAACTCTGTTTACATCTCTCAATTTTAACTTTTAAAATTATGTGGCAGAGTGTTACAAGAGAATTCTGAGAAAAAAAATTACGAGATGTAAACAGAATTGTGAGAAAGGTCAGAATTGCGAGATAATTCTGAGAAAAAAAGTCAGAATTTCAGGATCTAAATTCAGAATTCTGGTGAAAAAGTCAGAATTCCGAGATGCTAATGCTGAATTCTGGGGAAAAAAGTTTGAATTCCGAGATGCAAATGCTGAATTCTGGAAAAAGGTCAAAATTGAGAGATGTAAACGCAGAATTCTGGGAAAAAAGTCAGATTGCGGGATGCAAACGCAGAATTCTGGGAAAAAGTCAGAATTCCAAGATGCAAATGCAGAATTCTGGGAAAAAAGTCAGATTGCGGGATGCAAACGCAGAATTCTGGGAAAAAGCCAGAATTCCAAGATGCAAACGCAGAATTCTGGGGGAAAAGTCAGAATTCCGAGATGCTAATGCTGAATTCTGGGGGAAAAAGTTTGAATTCCGAGATGCAAATGCTGAATTCTGGAAAAAGGTCAAAATTGAGAGATGTAAACAGAATTCTGGGGAAAAAGTCAGAGTTCCAAGATGCAAAAGCAGAATTCTGGGAAAAAAGTAACATTGTGGGATGCAAACGCAGAATTCTGGGAAAAAGTCAGAATTCCAAGATGCAAATGCAGAATTCTGGGAAAGAACTCAGAATTGCGGGATGCAAACGCAGAATTCTGGGAAAAAGTCAGATTGTGGGATGCAAACGCAGAATTCTGGGAAAAAAGTCAGATTGCGAGATGCAAACGCAGAATTCTGGGAAAAATTCAGAATTCCAAGATGCAAATGCAGAATTCTGGGAAAAAAGTCAGATTGCGGGATGCAAACGCAGAATTCTGGGAAAAAGCCAGAATTCCAAGATGCAAACGCAGAATTCTGGGGGAAAAGTCAGAATTGCGGGATGCAAACGCAGAATTCTGGGAAAAAAGTCAGATTGTGGGATGCAAACGCAGAATTCTGGGAAAAAAGTCAGATTGCGGAATGCAAATGCAGAATCTTGGGAAAAAGTCAGAATTCCAAGATGCAAACACAGAATTCTGGGAAAAAAGTCAGAATTCCGAGATGCAAATGATGAATTCTGGGAACAAAGTCTTGAGACTAACACCAGAGAAATTTTGAGGCAAGACCCAGTCTGCAATGAAACACAGCAGTTAATGTGCTAATATTGAATTAAAGCTTGAAGGGATTCATGCAGTAAAGCTAAAGTAGCGTCAGCATTAGCATGCTTGCTTTAGCAATACAAACTCGTTTGTCAGTCGGCGACACGCTGTTCGCCAGCAGCTCAAGCACACAGACGCCAGGCCTGTCAGGCTTGGGTTTTGAGTTCTGATTGGCTGATGTTTGACGGTGGACTGAAGCCAGGTGACTGGTGTATGCGTTCAATCCTTCCTTTTGTTTGTTTGCCTTCCTGCCTTTGTTTATTCTAGAGATTTCCTGTGTGAATGCAGCGCAACAGGATCGCTCTATTTCAGTGGAGAATTCGGTCAATTACATCAAATCTACTGAGCGGTTTATTTAATGACCCCGGTTGAGTGAGGCTTTGTTTTTCTGCCAGGCTACGCTAAATCAAAGTGAGCTTTAAGCAAATATTTTTTAAATTTTTTAGGGGGCTGCATCGAATGATTTATTAACACTGCTTAAAATGACTTTCTTCCTCACTATGTTTGTCTTGTTTTACAGTACAAATATCAAAGCATTCTTAAATCAAGATACATTTACTTGAGATGCAAAAAAAGGTTTTGTTTTCTGAAAAATGTATCAAAATTAAGTGAGTTTATGTTTAAAACAAGGAACAAATATCTGTTGGGTCAGAAAAATGTACTTAATATATTTTTCTGACCCCATGCATTGGCAGATATTTGTTCTTGTTTTAAGCAAAAACTCACTTAATTTTGGTAATTTGTTCTAGAAACAAGACTTAATATATTATGTAATTGTGTTTCTAAAATAAAAGTATCTTGATTTAAAATGTTTAGATGTTTTGCTGAAAAACAAGACAAAAATAATAAGAAAATCACTTTTTGCAGTGAAGTTTATATGGAGTGAGTTGTTTATATTACAGTAATGATAAATATCAAAATAAAGATATTTTTTGCATTTGAAATTTAATTGAAAAATTGTTTATTTAACAAACAAAAAAAATAGTCCAATCCAGTGAATAAAATCTTGACAAATGTAGGATTTGTCACCTCATCTGATTATTTTCTCTTTTATTTGGATCTTGATCACATCATAAAATCCCATGATTTGTATCAAATAAATGAATTAGTCTGACATCTGTGTAAAAAAAAAACCCAAAATAAATAAATACATTTATATTATTATATTGTAAAATATTGTGTATAAATGTAATATATATAAAATATAATTTGGCATAAAATGGCAAATAAAGTCTTATTTTCTGGGAAAAAATCCAAAATTAAGTGGCTTTCTGCATAAAACAAGAACAAATACATTGAATATGTTCTTCTAACACAACGCTGGGCACAGACTCATGGTGGAAGATCTGAATGGAATTATCCTTGAGCCAAGAGCCTGTTTCACACCGGAAACCTCTCAATTAATTATTAGAATGGATAAAAAAGGGGAAAAACTGCTTTAGATTCCCATTCAAAGAGCAAAATCCATCCAGAGAAGGAGGAGGAGGAGAATCCCAGCAGGAGATTAAGAACTTGTGCTGGTTCTCCGCTGGGATGTTCGGAAGTGGTCCACGGCAAAACCGCATCTTTGCCTAATTAGCAGAGTTTGTTGGAGCGCTTAGCCTGCGGGAGGCGAACTGAGCTCTCAATCTTGTTTAAGGATTAAACGCTCGGTCCACACGTCATGAGTGCAGGGCGGCGGAAGTTCTCGCTCACGCTTTCACAGGCCAATGTGTCATTAGTGCAAATGTGCTCAACAGTTTCACGCTCCTGCTGACTGACCCATGCTAATCTGAACCGGCTAATTGAGGAAAGGCAGTAGGTTCAGTCTGAAAATAAATTATTCTACCATGAAAATGAAATAATGTGGAGGTTAATTTATGGTTGTAAGACTAAAACTTAAAAATAACCTTTGGAGAACGTTTGGAGAACATTTTGTTTATGTTCTTATGAGTACATAAAAACCCTGCCGCAAAGTTCTGGAATGTTCGTTTGTTACAAAAAATAAAACTAAAAAGAACATTCCGAAAATGTTAAGAATTGGTTCCCCAAAAATAACGCAAATGGAACTTTAAACTAACGTTAGGAGAACGTTCTGTGTTTGATGGGCAGCAAAGCAGCTGAATTCACAGAAATAACTTTATAATGCAAATTTGCAAAGGAGACCTCTTTAATATCTCATTTCTTTTGTTTTGTTTTATATATGGAGTACACACTAAAATATATATATATATAATTATAATATGAATATATAATTATAATTATAATTAAATATTATGAGTAATGCGAAATATCATAATATACTAACATACTAATATGCATAAGATACTTTTGCATTTGAAATGTAATTAAAAAATTGTTTATATGTCGAATAACCATGTCTATTCACAAAAAATAAATTCATAATGCAAATTTCCAAAGGAGAGCTCTTTAATATTTCAATTTTTTCTCCTGCATGAGAAACAGGTGAGAGCAAACTGAGACTCTTTTATAGCTGTATGTCAACAATTCTCACATTTGTGTCTGTTTTTGTATCTTTTGCCAAGTTATTTTGGGCAAAAATAAAGTTGATGCTTTGCTATGATGAGCAATGAAAGAGCAACATCTGAGCAAAAATGTATCAAAAATGTATAAAAATGAAGTGAGTTTATACTTAACCAAAAAGAAAAAAAAATCTGCCAGTGGGGTCAGAAAAATAAACTTTACATAACATAAACATAAATTCTCAAATTTTTTCCCCCCAGAAAACAAAACTTTATATTTAGAGTAAGATTATATATGGAGTAAGCACTCTGACCAAAACAATATATATATATATTTATATCAGAGTAATGCCAAATATTCATAATATAGATATTTTTGCATTTGAAATGTAATTTAAAATGATGTATATGTTGAATAATTGTGTATAGTTATACAAATAACTTTCCAAAGGAGAGCTCTTTAATGTCTCAATTGTTTCTCCTGGATGACTCTTTTATAGCTGTATGTCAACAGTTTTCTCATTTGTGTCTGTTTTTGTATCTTTAAAGCCAAGTTGATGCTTTGCCATGATGGGCTGTGAAAAAGCAACATCTGAGCAATACATTTTTATTTTAGGCTTTTTTGGCTCTAAATCTGTTCTGCTTATGGTGGGAATGTTCATCTCAAATATCCAATGGATGACAGCACACAAAACATTGGTGTGTTATGATGTGGTTTATGTATAAATTTGTTACTAGTCCTTCTCCTGCCGCAGAAGCCCATAAATCTGAAGATAAATTACATAGTACAAGGAAAGTCCATTACAAAGCAGTGTAAGTGGAGGCCATTGCTAGTTTACAACTCAATCATGTTGCTGAAAGCATTTTTACGACCCTCGGCCATAAATATTGGGGCAGATAAGCCGCAGAAAAGGAGTAGATAAGAGCGAGTGCGATGGGCTGGTTCGGGGCTAATGGTTTAGCATGTCTTCAGGCACGCTTACCGCGGTAAATCAGGGCTGAAGATATGATATCTGTGAGCAGAACGACTCACCCGACACCTTGAAGAGCTCCTGCTGATTCACTGCAGGAATAACTCGCATTTCCAAACCAGAAATACTCGAATGGATTGTTTCTCTTGCTTTTGGGATCTGTGGACCTAACACAAAATATTAATGTGCGAGTTTGTCTGATCTGATATTTAAGCTGGACCACAAAATGATCTTCTTAGTCGTGTTTTCCAGTACAAATATCTAAACATTCCTAAATCAAGATGCTTTTACTTGAGATGCAAAATGACCAGATATAAACCCTTCAACTCATAAAATGACTTCTCATAAAATCACTTTTTCCACATTTTGTTATGTTAGAGCCTTATTCCAAAATGGATTAAATTCATTATTTTCCTAAAAATTCTACAAACAATACTCCATAATGACAACATGAAAGAAGTTTGTTTGAAATCTTTGTAAATTTATTAATTTTTTTTTTTTTTTTAAATCACATGTACATAAGTATTCACAGCCTTTGCCATGACACTCAAAATTGAGCTCAGGTGCATCATGTTTCCACTGATCATCCTTGAGATGTTTCTACTTGATTGGAGTCCACCTGTGGTAAATTGAGTTGATTGGACATGATTTGGACAGACACACACCTGTCTATATGAGGTCCCACAGTTAACAGTACATGTTAGTGCACAAACCAAGCCATGTAGTCCAAGGAATTGTCTGTAGACCTCCGAGACAGGATTGTATCGAGGCACAGATCTGGGGAAGAGTTCAGAAAAATTTCTGCAGCATTGAAGGGTCACAGAAGCATGTGGTGTTTGTTACCCTTAATGGAAGAAGTTTGAAACAACCAGTACTCTTCCTAGAGCTGACCTCCAGGCAAAACTGAGCAACTGATGGGGAAGGGCTTTGGTTAGACTGGTGACCAAGAACCTGATGGTCACTCTAGTTGAGCTCCATGATCATATGTGAAGATAGGAGAAACCTGAAGGACAAACAACACTGCAACACTCCACCGATCTGGGGTTTATGGCGGTGTGGCCAGACTCAATCATCTCCTCCGTGAAGACACATGAAAATATATTTGGAATTGGCAAATCAGCATCTAAAGGACCCTCGGTTACACTTTATATTAGGTGGCCTTAACTACTATGTACTTACATCAAAAAAATAAGTACAATGTACTTATTGTGTTCATGTTGTATTGCAAAACACTTCTGCTGCTATTGAGGGGGATACGGGTAAGGTTAGGGACAGGTTTGGTGGTCTGAGTAGGTTTAGGGTGGGTTAAGGTGTAAGGGATGGGTTGACAGTGTAATTATAAATGTATTTACAGAAACTAATTACAGATGCAAGTACATATAGGTATTTTTTACAATATAAGTACAATGTAAAAACATGTATGTACACAATAAGTGCATTGTGTCAAATGTTTAATTTAAATGTAAGTACATAGTAGTTAAGGCCACCTAATATAAAGTGGGACTGGACCCTCAGACTCTGAGAAACAGATTCTCTGGTCTGATGAACCTCAATTCGAAGCATCATGTTTGAAGGAAACCAGGCTCTGCTCATCACCTGCACAAAAGTAAAGTGTGCTGGTAGCAGTCTCATGCTGTGGGGCTGTTTTTCAGCGGCAGGGACTAGAAGAAAAACTTAATGCACCAAAATATAGCGATTAGCCTTAATGAAAACCCAGTCCAGAGCATTCAGAACCTCAGACTGGGCAGAAGGTTCACCTTCCAACAGGACAATGACTCTAAACACAGCAAGAGTGGCTTATAGACAACTCTGTGAATGTGATATTTAAGTGGGCGAGTTGTTTACTTACTTTATATTTAGTCAATAACGCCATCTTTATTCAGGCCAGAGCTTGCGCGAAAACAAGAGATGGGATTCATTGCTCGAACCAATCACATCCAATTATAACCGATCATATCCAATTATAGCGCAATGGAGGCATTGCCTCCTCTCATGTGACTTTCCCCATTCATATTCAATTACCCCCCACTAAACCCAAAACAAATGATACCAATAGCACCCTCAGTTAAGCTGTATTAATGGCATTTCATTGCAGATTTGGCAAACTATCCAGTGCTCTGGAAGTTCGGTTTCTATTTATTTGCAGCGTTAAGCAATGTAGCTAATCACAAACACATCTGCTTATTTCTTAAACCGTAATTCTAACTGATACACTGTTCAAGCCAGAATCCCAGAAAGAGTTTTTGTTCAGGTGTTCTGTTCAGCTCGAATCATTTCATTATAACGACACAATGTATATAAGAGATTCATTGTGCAGCGTAGAGAATTTAATTGATTATCATGCAACTTTGTGAGATCACGATGAACCGAGTGACTCTTTTTGGTGATTATAAAGGAAGCGTTATTTGCACCATAGCAATGGACAGCACAAATAATTTATATATATTTCAAATACTAAGGTTAAAGCACCCTCAGTGATTGGATTCTGGAGCCGGGCCTGACGCTATGGGGTCTCTGATAAAAGTCAATGGGCTGAGGGGAGTCAAACCTCTGCTGTAACTTTACCCGCGGGGTAAAAACGAGTGACTTTTATACATTTAATGTCATATTTAGTCATATTTGCGTTGTTTTATTCGTGTAATATCCATTATTTCTCATCCAATTTTTATTTATTTATTTATTTTTTAATAGACACTGCCTCCTTTGCCGACTCGGAGGAACCGTCGCTGTGAGAAATGCTCCGCTCCGCTGGAAATAATTACTATAGACTAATAATTACGGAGCGTTTAATACATCACACTTTAGCAAACGCAGTAAGATATTTGGGTATTTCATACACACAGAATTTTGTGTGAACAGAATGCATAGTGTTAAAGTAGTGCGCGTCTGTGCGCGCTCACGTGACGCACACGGACGCGCAGCTGTGTGACCGCGCGCAGGAGGGACCCAAACCTCCCCAACACACTCTCTCAAAAACACACTCATTCCCACTCATCTCTGTGTGTGTGTGTGAGCGTGTGTGTGTTTCACCTCAGATATGCGGTTTAAAGCTCCGGATCAACAGTGACCGACGCCAATGAGCGCGAACGCGGATCTGCTCTGCAAATAAACAGGATCTGTGCTGGAAAAGGGATTTTTTTGGGTTGAAATATTAGGGTAAGTTCTGATGCGTGGCGTTTAATAAGTGTGTGAAAGACTGACGGATACATAAAGTGGTTGAATCTTTTGCTTTTTGTGATATTCGCATTCAGAGACAGCTTGAGTTATTAGCGGCGTTTGAATGTGGAGAAACTCTGGAAAAGCTCAAAGGGAAAGTGTCCCAAGAGCTGCTGCTCTATTTCTAAACTCATTATCCAGGTCATTCTTTAAGAAAGGGCTAGAGACACTGTGCACAGAAGCATTTCTTGCATGTGTGTCCAAGAGTTTGGACTCAGCTGTGCCTGTCACTTCAGTGACAACTGGTCTGCAACCCAGAAAACTGAGGGTTATCTACCATCTCCAGCTTAACCAGAAGGGTTTTGATGTTAATCTTCAGAGTTTTTCCATTAAGTTCCTCAAGGGCTGCTCCTCATGCTTTTTACTTCACGTCACTGATCGGTATCGCTGCCTTTTTATAGACACTCTTAAAAACAAAGGTTCTTCATGGCATCAGTGGTTCCTTGAAGAGCCGTTGACATCCATTGATTACACAAAAGGCTCTATATAGTGGAAAATGGTTCTTTAGATTATTAAACATTTTCTTCACACTAAGAAAAACATGGATCTTCTAAGAACTGTTGTTTGAAAGGTTCTTCTATATGCATCGCCCCCATCTGGAGTGCTGGGATTGATGGCTTCATGAAGAACTTAATAGTGGGAAAAGGTTCTTTAGATTCTTTACACTATAAAAACAATGGAAAATAATGGTCCTTCTTGAAGAACCTTGAACATCCATGGAACTTTCCATTGCATAGAAGGTTCTTTATAGTGGAAGAAGTTTATTTAGATTCAACTGTTCACTGAAAGGTTCTTTGGGGAACCAAACACGGTTCATAGTGACCATGACCATCAAAACAGTCGTCCGTAAGCTATGTCTTGCTATATTTCGAACTTGTATGATATTTGTGCATGAAAAACAGACCAAAAGTACATTTTCTCAACTGCAGCTCTCAAATCTGCGTTTGACATCAAATGCATGCCGTTTTTTGATTCTAAACTCAAAAGAACTTAGATGTTTGTTCCTCACGTAAATCCATATATGACTTCTGAAGACTTGTAGTGCATAAATCATATGGACTACTGTTATACAACTCTTGTGGTATTTTTAGGAACTTGATAGTCTTCAGTGCATGTAAATAATTGCTTTTGCATTTGTTTGTGTATCTGAATGCAAAAGAACTTAGATGTTTGTTCCTCATGTACATCCATCATATGACTTCTGAAGACTTCTAGTGCATAAATCATGTGGACTACTGTTATACAACTTTTGTAATCATGTGACTTCTGAAGACTTGGATTTTTGTGCTGCGTGAAGAATCTTCAGAATCTCTTCTTTTCTATTCCAACGGCTGGCCAAAAGGTTTGGACTGGAAAAAAAACAGGCCAAATGTTCATTTTTCCGTGAACTATCTGTTTATTCTATCCGTTTTACCGCAGTTTGAGCCAGAAGGGAAGTTGAAATCAGATTTAGCGTGGTACAGTAGGAGTTTATCTTCACTGATATCTATGACAGCAGTCATGAAGCCGTTTGCTCGGGTGCCAGCTGGCAGAGATCGGGCCCCACAGGGGAGCACAAATGTCAACAGGACTCAGTTTCCATATGGAGACGCGTTCAGCCACATGAGGCTTTGAGAGACACATTCTCTCCTCGCCCCGTTGAAATGAGATCAAGACGATGCCCAAAAGCTTTCAGGAGAAACTGATAGATCTGTTCGCGGCGTTGATGTGTGCTTGAAATAATTAGTAAGTGATCTTTGATTTAAGCTCGAGTTCTTAAAAGTGTGTTAAGTCTGAATGACTTTAGACTTGGTCAGCGTGAGGTGAAGTGGTTGAGATGGTGGCGCTCTCTAGTGTTGGTGTGAGGCGGCGCATGCAGACCTGCCGGGGAAACGGAGTGATGTTTCTAGTGACCGACTGAAGTCAAGGATGAATAAGCCTTGTTTTAGTGCACGGCAGTACACCTTTAGTGGGGTTTTTCTTCTTGGATAAAGGCCTTTTGGTTTTCCACCAGGCGCACTAGACTTCCAGTGATTAACATCATTCAGCTTCCCAACTTAAAATGAATCAACATGAAGAAAAACAAGACGAGAAGCAGGATTCTGGGAAAACCACACAAAAGTGTGATTTCTAGACTTGGAAAATACATTTTTGTAATTAATATCATTCTGAAATGTAATGATTTTTAGGCAGGCTTTGAATATAGTTGTGGACAAATCTTCCTGTGGTTTTTTTTTTTTTTTTTTTTTTTTTTAAATGCACACAAAAACTTTAAATTAATCTAAAACAACAACAACAAATTAGCTCCCTCAATGGCTGTTTTTGCCTTTTGAAGAACAAGAATTCCCACAGTCGGGCTTTCAACCTGGATGTATAACTAAACCGAATTTTAAAAGTGTGATTTCTAGACCTGGAAGTGTCAGAAAAATTAATAAAATCTTATCATTTTTATAATGAACACACATTTTTGTAGTTATATCAAGATCTAAAGCATTTTATCAGGTAGAAATTGTGAGTTAAAAAAGGGAAAGCCATTGTCAATTCATTGGTTAAACCTTGAGACGCCTTCGAAAACTTTTGGGATTCTGAAATGTAATTATTTTAATTAGTGATTATTTTAGGCAGACTTTGAATATTGCTGTGGACAACTTTTAATGACTTAAAATGCTTTAAATTAAAACAAAACCAGTTAAAGAAAACCTGGAAAAGTCAAAAATATGAATAAAGTCTTACAACTCTGAGCATGTTTTATAACAAATATACATTTTGGTATTTATGTCCCCAAAAAAAAAAAAAAAAAAAAAAAAAAAAAAAAAAAATATATATATATATATATATAAGGAAAACACTTTTTTTTTTTTCTGTTTTCCAACAAATTATTAGAAAACTAATAGCAGTTTTCTTAGAAAGTGTGCTTCAACAAGGCTATTAGGAGATTGTAGAGCTGCAAATAGTCCAAATAACAGCTTTGCTGGTTTTCCATTGCTCACAAGCGCTTGGCATTTTCACCTGTCATGTAGGAGTTGTGTACGATGGTGTTAATGTGCGTGTTTGGCGTGAGATTACAGGGCTGCTCTTGTACACAGATGGAGCGTTCACTGTGAGTGTATGTGGCAGTCGGCCATAAGACTCCAGCACTGAGTCCTCGTGCCAGTGTGTGTTGATTTAACGGCTCAAACACAGAGCGCTGCTTGTGTCCAGCTAAACGAATCACAGCTATGCGTTCACGTCAACCGCTCCGGCAGGCTTTTACAGAGACGACTGACTGAACTCCTCGAGTGCGAATAACAGCGTCTTTCAGGAACGAGCGCTGGACAGACGGCAGGACTGCTGATGCATTCAGATGGTGTCAGAACGATGGGATTTATGGGATGAACAGCAGGGCCAGAGGGAATATGAAGGGTTTTGTTAAGTTGAGGTGTGTCTGACTCATTAATGTTGACTTGGTTTATCAGTGTTATGTGTTGATGAAGAATCACCTGGAAACATGTTGATAAAAACAATATTTTAGCTGGTTCATCACGAGGCGTATGCAGCTAGTTTCCTGTTTATATAGATATACAAACAAAGCATAGATTATCTACATAATCCGCATGCTTTGTATGGGTGCATATGCATGCGTGTGTGTGTGTGTGTGTGTGTGTGCGCGTATGAACAAACTCCTCCAGAATGAAAACTGTGCAACCCAGTGTTGCAAAAAGACCTGTGTAATATAGTCAAATTTTCTGGAAGAAAAAAAAGACACCTTGCACTCAAAAAATAGCATGTTCTGTTATAATTTTACAGTCAAATAAATAAAATGTGAAAATGACCCTCAGGTCTTAAAGGGTTAAAGTGCTTAAAGGAGCTTAAAGGAGCTTAGCTGTCAAGACTAAATGATTAGTTTAAAGTCAGAATGATATCAAAACTGATTTACTGTGTTTTATGGAAGTCATGTTTTTTATCATCTGAAACATGCTGTGATTTATATTAACATCAATTAGCATTCCATCACTTGCTCACCAATGGAAGTGAATGGGTGCCGTCAGAATAAGAGTCCAAACAGCTGATAAAAACATCACAAGTAATCCACACCACTCCAGTCCATCAGTTAACATCTGGAGAAGTGAAAAGCAACGTGTTTGTAAGAAACAAATCGTGTCATTAAGACGTTTCTAACTTCAAACCGTCCATAATTCAAGTGAAAAAGTGCATCTGCTGTTGTCTCTCACATCAAAATCCAGCCACATGCTTGTTTAGAGCTGTTTTGATGTGTGCAGATTTCTTCCTGATTCAGACCAGAACACTTTTTCACTGAGGAAGCGTTATTATGAACTCTATGGTATTTGAGTTAGAAACGTCTTAATGCTGGATTTGTTTCAGCTTTGGTCTTCTCCAGATGTTAACTGATGGACTGGTGTGGATTATTGTGATGTTTTTATCAGCTGTTTGGACTCTCATTCTGACGGCACCCATTCACTTCCATTGCTGAGACACTGATGCAGTGACACATTTCTCCAAATCTGATGAAGAAACACACTTGGACAGCTTGAGTGTGAGCACATTTTCATGTTTGGCTGAACTATGCCTTTAAAATTGTGAGGTGGAGTGAGTGGAGCTAAAATACATGTTTATAGTGTGATTCGGTTAAATATCCTGTTTCTCTTGGAAATATGTTAGATTATGAAAATAAAATGCATTTCATGTTGACTTTAATCAGCTCTGTGAAATCAAAGTCTGCTGCAGGTCTGATGTAGTTTCCTATCGCGAACGAGTGATAAAAGCCTCGTTAGCCACGACTTTCTCAAGGATTACTTGGCAGTGAAAAGTCCGATTTGTGTTCAGGCCTCATTAGCACAGGATCAATCCCAGACTGATTATATTTGGCCACGGCGAGCGTACGGGATCCTGCTGTCGCCGACACATGCTACGCATTATTCTGCTCAGATTACAGCAGGCTGGTTTCTTTTTCATAGCGTGTGCCGCATGACGCAGCGGATGTGGATATTGAGGCCTCCCTGCCAGCTAGAATTGTGGGAAATAATTAACAGGCCGCTTCGTTTGCCTGCTATATCCATATGTTGAGTTGTGTGTGTTCGTACTGTATGTGGCTTCCTGACTGTGTTTGATGGAGGATGTGGTGAGGTGAGGTCAAAGGTCATGCTACAGGTGGGTCAATATTGACAGAGTGACACAGTGAGGACAGTGAGACCGTGTGTGTGTGTGTGTGTGTGTGTGTGTGTGTGTGTGTGTGTGTTCAGACAGACAGACAGACGGAGGTGATCAAAGCGCAGGAGTTTGTTTGGAAGACTCACACTGTCTTCCTGCTCAAGGCTGAAAGAAAACATTAGAACAGCAGAAAACCAGATGTGTACACACACACACACACACACACACACACACACACACACACACACACACAAAATGATTCCACACATGCTTGTTCTTTCGACATGTTTCTGTAAAGTCTGTGAACATGTAACTCATCTTTATTTATGGATCTTATTTTTGGTTTTCTGAACAGATTTTAACACTGCAGTTCTGCAATTAAAAATGCTGGTTTCTATGCATTTGCAATAACATTATTTAAATAAAAATATTTTTTTTCCCTTCTGGACATGTATTTATACAGCTTAAATAAATAAACAAATAACTATATATTTTGATTTGTATGCATCAGTATAACAGCACATTAAACATTAATGTTCAAACATTTAAAACATTAAGTGATTCAAACCAAAAAATTGAAAAAAATGCAGCATTCACATTGTCGCTTTATTTCAATGCAAAATTATATACATTTATGTTTTTATGGTAATCAATTATATAATGGAAATATAAGCACTGGCTAATGGGGGTTTATTTGCATTTGCCTGAAGAAAGCCTGTTTTTTGTTTTGTTTACTATTATATTTTGCATTTAGCAAACACTTTTATCAATATATATTTTTTTTAACAATAGATATTTTCTGAAATCTGAAAAATCGTGTTGATTTATGAAAATTATTTCTTGTTTTATTTAAATACTTTTTCATCAGTGTTATTTTAGTATCAATGAGATACTATTATAGTTTTTATAAATATTTTGAATTATTTTGAATCTGTATTTTAAATAAATGCATATATCTGTATAATTTTTTATAAATTTTTATTGCAGTTAAAGGTTTAGTTATTTTAGTACATCAAGTTAAAGTAAATGAAAAACAGCTAATATAATATTTAACAGCTAATATATATATATATTATTATTATTATTTTTTTTTTTAAATGTATGGTTTTAGTTGTAGTTCACTGTAAAGACCCTGCTTCTGTTATAGCCTGAGATGACATTAAAATAGAATCAAATTACTTTGGATGTAAAAATAGGTTTATGAATTAAGATGTGAGCTGCTGTATGAACTGATCGTTGTTTGCTCTCTACAATCTCCTCGGCAGGTTTTCCGTGTAAAACTCAAAGCGTTGCGAGCGCAGGAGCTGATGAGCCGTTTGTTTTTATGAAGTGGAAACTCATTCTCCATTGATTCACACTTGAATTTGGATCAAAAGGTTGGGAATGGCTGACCTTTAGGCTCAGTAAAGTGAAATATAACTCCAAGGCATATGAGGGGGCTGGTAAGCAGCAATCAAACCTGCTTCTAAAGGGCCACTATGGGACCAGAGGTCAAAGGTCACAGGCCGCCACACCTCCGTAGCTCTTAACCATTGCCATGGTCAGTCGGTGTGTGTCGCCACTTTGGGTAAAATCTATTACGAGCCCCGTTTAATGACGCTGACGCTGGTTTTGAGGGGGATTGTGGGTAGTTTAGGCCATACCTGAGGGCGACATCTGCATCAGAGAGTTAAGAAGAACCTCATCAGAGATCTGAGAGGGATTTTGGGGGGTTTCAGGGCAAGGCTGTAATTCAGGGCCTCTTTTTCCTCTTGGTTTTGGCTTTACTGCTTCCCTTAATGATTTAAATGCTGGCCAATTAAGTGCGTCTCAACTGCAGCGTGAAGTGCATGCTTTAATGACTTCATGTGCTCAATTAAGAGCGTATGATGGAGCACTTCTCCCAGGAATCTTAATGAGCCCACGCTGGGAAGAGGTCAAACACTTTTGAAAGTCTTTTCCACCTTTTTTTTGATACTCTGCTCAAAGTTTGTGGCTGATATCACTCATGTGTAACGGTTTGAGTGTGTGATGTGCTCATTTACCAGTGAACCTCAAGAAAACAACATGTCCAGGTCACGTTTCATAGCAAAATGAAATTATATTTGAAAGAAAATTAACATTCTAACATTATTTTCATGATGGATAATCACCCAAATTCTCATTACTGTGATCCATCTGAATATTTTACTTTTACATATTTTAGTAATTCACATTTATTCTGAGTGATGATTGTTATTAGATCGATTCTCAAAACTGTAATAGTCATTTTTACAGTATTAACATTAATTTAAAAGAGCATAAATTGAAAGCATTAAAACAAGACCATACTGTATAAATACTTTTAAAAAAATACTTATATATATATATAATTTTTTTTTTTGAAAAATATAATATATTGCACTTATTTTGCAGAAATCCATCTACATTTACATTTATGCATTTAGCAGACGCTTTTATCCAAAGCGACTTACATTGCATTGCATTCAAGTTACAGTTTTTACATTTTACCAGCTCTTGCTTTCCCTGGGAATCGAACCCATGATCTTGGCGTTGCTAGCGCCATGCTCTACTATTTGAGCTACAGGAAAGCGTCTAAACATTTTCCTCTTTTTTTCTTTGTAATTTGGATTTATTCTCAATGGTGATTGTGATCAGATTGCTTCTCATTACTGTTAAAGTAGTTTTTACAGTAAAGTTAAATTAATTTAAAATATCATAAATTAAAAGCAGTTAAAACAGGTATGAACATGCTTTATACTTTTAGATTTTTGTTTTATTCAAATTTAAAAAATTATGTTTATGTAAAATTTTTTAATATATTTTAAATATATTATTTTATATATATAAAATACCCCGGGACATTTTCCTTTTTTTTTTTTTTTGTTTAATTTTAATTTATTCTCAGTGGTGATTGTCATTGGATTGATTTTTCGTTACTGTCATCAATAGTCTCAATAGTAATTTTTACAGTATAGTGTAAAAATTATTTAAAATGGCATAAATGAAAGGCAATAAAAATGTATTTAACAAGCATACATTAAAAAACAAGTATGACCATGCTGTATAAATACTTTTTATGTTTTAATATATATTATTTATATATATAATTTAATATATTTGTATATTGTTAAAATATTTTTTTTTGCATTTTATAATTTTTTTTTTTTTGCCAATGAAAATTGAAGGTAAATGTACTCTATTGTCATAAAAAAAATCATAATGGACCTAAAACAGGCTTAAGTTCCTTTGAACGAAATAGAATTGTTTTTTGGTGAAATAACCTGCAGGTTTCCTTTAATTCTTGAGTGTGACTTTAGAGTATGTCAGTTTGAGAGCATCTGATTGTCTTGCTGCTGTTTCCACAGATGAACTGAATATCAGGATTGTGTGTAAGTTACTGTCTTTGTTGTGTGAGTAAACCGTTACATTGTCACTAAACTGTCAGCACAAAACCCCACTCGACCTCGCTGGCCTCTGACCGTGTGTGTGTGTGTGTGTGTGTGTGTGTGTGTGTGTGTGTGTGTGTGCAGACAGCCACACGGTCATTGTGTGCTTCTAGTGTCCTCTATAAAGCAGCTTCCTGCTCGTAACACCCCGGGGTGCTGCTGTGTCCAGCCCTCTTTGTTCACATCAGCTCTGCTCCTAACGCCGGGGATGTGCCGTCTGTAGAGTTAAAGCTTCTGTACATCTCTGCGTGCCAGTTTGCTAGACCCGCTCAAATGAAGTTTGCTAATGAATATGAGCCCGAGTCAATGAGAAAAATAAGGTTTGCCGAGACAAACTGTGATATATGCTTGACAAAGTCTAGTCTGAAAGTTTTAAAACTGCTTGACGTCTTTAGAAGGTGATTTAGGCTTCATGTAGAGATACATAGTGATTGTTGGTTGGACATTTGTTTGTTTGGATGATAAAGCCAACATTATTGATGAGTTTTTAGGAGATTGAACATCTTCTGAACTCCAAAGTCAAGTTTCATCAAGTATTACTTGGTTATTTCTGTTTTAGACTTTGGCTGAATTGAAGTCAGTGTTATTTCAATATAATTGAGATACTATAACAGCTTTTTGTTTGCATTTTTTAAATATATATTTAAATTTTATTAACTCTGATAACAAGTTTTGTACTTTTCTTGTATTTTTGTCATTTTTATTAGTTTTTTAATATCTATGTAGTTTTTTACTTTGTATTATAGATTTTTAATGTCTTTATAGTTTGTCATTTTTATTAGTTTTTTTTTTTTTTTTTTAAATATCCAGGTTTTTTTTAAATGTGTATATAGTTTTTAATATTTTAATGAGGTTTTTAATATATATATATTTTTTTTTTATTTTAGTAAAAGGTGTAGTACTTTTCATGTGTTTTTGTCATTTTTATTAGTTTTTTCAATGTCTGTATAGTTTTTGTCATTTTTATTAGTTTTTTAAATATCTATATAGTTTTTGTTAATATTATTAATGAGATTTTAAATATACATTTTTAATTTTTATATTTGTAGTAAAATGTTTAGTAATTTCTTGTTTCTGTCATTTTTATTAGGTTTTTTATATCTCTATATAGTTTTTTTATTTATTTATTCGTTTTCTTTAATGGCTGTATAGCTTTTGTAATTTTTTTTAAAAATGTCTATAATTTTAAGCTAAACAAAAATCTGAAATATTGCTTTGCCAACTGGCTGAAATAAGTGTTTTTTTTTGTTGTTTTTTTATTTCACTTAATATTTAGTTTCAATTTCAAGTAATAAAATATTTTATGGGTTTATTTAACGATTAAAAACCCTGCATTCATAGTACACTGAAAAAAATGGTAATCAAAAATGATAAAGGTGGTTTTAAAGTCAAAAATATTATTTAAAATCACTTAAGCAACCAGTATACATAAATTTATACCAACAAAACAGGCCTTTTTCAGTAGTTCAGTTGAAGCTTATATGAAATTAGTCTTAGCAAGGTCAAATGTTATTGGCAAACCTTAAGGTAGTCGACCAAAGATGACTTTTGGTATCATTTGGATTCAGTTTTGCTCGATTCTATGCTAAATAAAGTGATTTCTGTGGGTGTCTGACCGGCGTTTGGCAGTCATAATCTCTCTAAGTCAATATCAGGCTGCAGCAGTTGACCTCTCGCTATTCTTTAGGATCGCGGCCATTGCTTTTTACAGTAGGATAACAGCACTTTATTGTTTTTTATGGCTGTTCCTTTGTTAGGTCTGTGTTCTGATAACGGCCATTGGCACGTCATTAAAGTCCCAGAACAGCCTCGCTTTTATGATAAGGAGTGGACACAACTAGGTCTATCTGCAACAATAGCTGCTAACGGTCATAAATAGCAGCCAAACTCAGGGCCATCGCACCAGTCTGACCCTCAAAGACCTGCCCCCCAAAGCATGCTGGGATATCTAGAGCCAATACACACAGCCTGACCCCAAGATCAGGAGCGCTTTGAGAAAATCACAAATTTGAGTGGATCATTGAATCACTGTACTTGTATATCATAATGCTTACATTGTATCCCAACACTCGTTAAAATATTTAGGCTTAAATTTGAGATTGAATATCAAATTAAATGATATTTTACTAGAAACCGATAAAGGGAATGCCGTGGCTTTGGTGCTTCTAGACTTAAGCACTGCATTTGATATGGTTGACCACAATATCTTGATTTCCAGGTTGGAGAGCTGTGTTGGGTTACAGGGAAAGGTATTGAAATGGTTTCAATCTTTTTTAACTAACAGAAGCTTTAGTGTTTCTATTGGCCAACATAGTTCGTCCTCACACCCACTTGCTTGTGGGGTGCCACAGGGCTCAATTCTTGCTCCAGTTTTATTCTCTATATTCATGTTGCCAATGGGTGCTATCTTTGAGAAATATGGAGTGTCCTTCCATCTTTATGCGGATGATACTGTATTTTCCCTTGCAGCATGAAAGAAAAGAATGCTTAGGACTTCTGTTAAATTGTCTAAACGAATTACAAATATGGGAAATGAGAACAAAACCGAAATCATTTTGTTTGGTTCAAAGTCGTATGAAGAGTATGCTCTTCATTTTGGTCATCTCTCCTCCTACTTTACACCCCGTGCTAAACATCTTGGTGTTCTTTTTGATTGCAGCCTGGGTTTTGAGAAACAAATTAGTGCAGTGATCAAATCAAGTTTCTTCCACTTACGGCGTTTATCAAAAATCAAATCTTTACTTTCTGTAAAACAGTTTGAACAGATTATCCACTTGTTTGTTCTATCTCGTTTAGATTACTGTAACTCACTATACTAAGTCAGTCTTCTATAATGCGTTTACAGAAATGCTTCTGCAAGATTGATTACAGGCAGACGAAGGTTCGACCACATCTCGCCCATTCTTATTTCCCTAAACTGGTTACCAGTCAAACCTAGAATTACTTTTGAAATTTTAACTTTTGTTTTTAAATCTCTGCAAAATCAAGCTCCATCATATCTCTCCGAGGCAATCTCTATTTATAAACCAAATATGTCCCTAAGATCCAGTAATCTTGGCCTCCTCTCTGTTCCTAGATCCAGGTTCCATTGCAGAGGTGATCGAGTCTATGGAACAAATTACCAGCTTCTATCAGAGCTGCGCCCTCTTTGCCTGTATTTAAATGTTGGCTTAAAAAACATCTTCTGTCAATAGCTTTTGTCTAGCTATGTTAATTGTATTGTTATGCTGTGTTTTGATGTTCTGAATATTTGATTTAATGGCAATTCTGAGTGAAAAATTTAATTTCCGAACAAATAACAATTTTTACTGCGCAAAGTAATTTTCTCACTCAGTGTTTTTATTGTTTTCTATTATATAAATATCTAACATCTTAAATCAAGATGCATTTAGTTGCGATTCAAAATGACACATAGTTTATGTAAAAACTAAATGGATATGTGTAATTCAATTCAATGCAAATGTTATATGCAATTTAACATAATCTTAAATTTAGGCCTAAATGTTTTATTAATTGAAAGTACATCAAAGTCCACAAGGCCATGCTAACATTTCTATATCCCTGCTTTAATGGCAGAACTATACAGTCAAACCAAAAATTATTCAGACACCAGATATCATTTTTGATATTTTTTTAACTAGTGCAGGACACTATAGTTCATTTATGTAAGTGAGGATACACCCAAACATTCTTCTCACAGTAACATTTATATACAATAGGGAAAAAAAACATAGCATAATTTTCTTTTTTTCAGTGTATAGCGAATAAACTGTGATAATGTGAGAAATGTTGAAGGTGTCTGAATAAATTTTGGTTTGACTCTGTCAATATGTACTCGTTTAACGGTCTACTACAGGAACACAGTCGTCCATGTGATAATTAGCCCACATTAAGAGTCTGAATTTAGGACGCTGTCAAATATGGGTCAATCCTTTGGGGCCCGAGTCCTACAAGGGCCCTGGAGATCGTGTTAAAGCAGAATGTGACCGTAGCATTGGCCGCTAATGGCGGAGGCTCTTCAGTGTGAGTGTGTCCGGACACGCCGGGTCAAAGTGGCCTTTCTGTTTTACAGCCGAGAGGTTGGAGCCAGGTGTGAGGTGCTGTTTGAATCGCTGTGACCATGAGATTTACGACCCCTCTTGTGCTTAGAAAGGATCCCGGGTCAGGGATGTGTGACTTGTCCTGTTTTATATTCCACAGGAATCCTTGTTCAACCCTGAACTGTGAAAGAAGAGCTAAAGCCGAACGGCTGGCACATTAGCGTGATGGATTGGTCTATTTTCAGGGTTGTCCTGAAAACCAGCATAGATAGAGTTCTCATGTGAAGGGCTCTTCTCAAGGGTTTTGGGAAACCTTTGGTATTTTTGGCTCAGGAGTTTGTATAAATGACTTCATTCACATCCGTCAGTGTTTGTGGCGGTCGCTGACCTGGGATTTGACTCACTACAGCTCATTTATCATGCGCTTTCTTGCTCAATATTGCTTAAAGTGCCACACAACAAAATAAATATTTTTAGCAGACGACTAAAATCAAGTTTTTCCAGTCTGTATTTTCTTTTTGGTTGAATTTATGGCAATTCTGAGTGAAAAATCCCATTTTTAGAACAGACATGCTTAAAAATGACACTATTTATGAACCACTTCACTGGAAAAGTTGACACTTTCACTCAGTATTTTTGTCTTTTTTGGATAAATATCTAAGATCTTAAATCAAGATGTGTTTATTTGAGATGCAAAATAACCCAAGACGTTTTCTGAGAAATTGATCAAAGTTATGAAATTCAAAATTGAAAACAGGTTTGCTTTTCGGACTCCAATGACCTTAACCAAATTTAATTTTGATGCATTTCTCAGAAAATGAGACTTGTGTCATTTTGCATCTGAAGTAAATGTATGTAGAAAATTTTGATGTTTGTACTGAAAAACAAGACAAATATACACTTTTTGAGGTGAATATGAGGTTAACTAATATTTTAGTAGATAATGATAGTCTTTTTTCCCCCTCTAAATTAACTTTTTAGTTGAATTTATGGCAATTCAGGGTGAAAAATGCCATTTTAGAACAAATGCATAAATATTACACTATCTATGAACCATTTCACTGGAAAAAGTGATTTTTTTTTTCACTCAGTATTTTTAGTACAAATATCTAAGGTCTTAAATCAAGATGCATTTACTTGAAATGGAAAATAACATGAGAAGTCTTATTTTCTGAGTTACTGATCAAAGTTATCAAATAAATCTTTTAATGAGGTAAGAAAAATAAACAATTCAAAAGTGAAAACAAGTATGTTTTTCAGACTCCAGTGAAAAACTATGTTGCAATTGTTATATGTGACCCAGGACTACAAAACCAGCCATAAGGGTCAATTTTGTGAAATTGAGATTTATACATATAATAATAAGCAAGATTTCCATTGATGTATGGTGTGTTAGGATCGGACAATATTTGGCTGAGATAAACTATGTCAAAATCTGGAATCTTAGGGTGCAAAAAATCAAAATATTGAGAAAATCTCCTTTAAAGTTGTCCAAATGAAGTTCTTAGCAATGCATATTACTAATCAAAAATGTTTTGATATATTTAAAGTAGGAAATTTACAAAATATGTTCATGGAACATGATCTTTACTTAATATCCTAATGAGTTTTGGCATAAAAGAAAAATCAATAATTTTGACCCATACAATGTATTGTTGGCTATTGCTACAAATATACCTGTGCTGCTTATGATTGCTTCTGTGCTGCAGGGTCACATTTGAGGCCTGCATGAAAGACAATGTGGTTGAAGTGACCTTTTCCAGTTTCTCAAGCTGTGAATTTGTATGTAGAACCAAAAATGTAGTTGTTAGCTTCTGCAAAGTACCTCTGAAAGCCAATTATCATCCAGTTTGACCCCAAAGCAATTCCATTTCCATCTACAGTCTGACACTGTGGAATTGAAATGCCGTTTTTCAGTATGTGACGCAACGTTTCAGATGCATGAAAAGCCTCTTAGTAAGTCAGAGGGTTTGTTTATCTTTCGGCGAGCCGCTAATACGAGGGGGTGCGAATTCCCTCTTCCTCTTTGTTTCTCTAACACAAAGGGCTGTGCTTTGGACCGGCTCCTGCTGTGTTTGCACCTCTGTGGCCTTGAACGCAACAATGGCGTTGTCCTCCAAAAAACCTCTATGAGCACCATCCCATTACCAGCCCTTTTATTCAAGCCATCGGTTGTAAAAAGCTTAGTGAGCGTTCGGGATCTGTTTTAGGCATTGGTAGGTTAGATTTGGTTTTGGGAAAAAAGATAATTAAGATGTATTTAAGCCACAGTTGTTACCCTGTTTGGTTCGACAATTGGAGCCAACATCATTGGCCAATTAACTGAGCTGTTGAATCCGACACTTTTTGCACACCCCAAGGGAAGTTTCCATTTCATGAGCACAAAGTTGTTGGTTTCACCGTTTGAGGTAACAACAAAGACCACCCTGGGTAGAAGAATCCAGTTTCATAACTTCCTCAAGCATCCCTCATTCAGGAAACCAATTCCTCGTCCTCCTGGACAGAGCACAAACTCTGGGCTTTGTTTGTTTAAACAACAGGAAGGTCTTCACCTTTAGCACATTCCACAGGAAATTAAGGCAGAATGAGGTAAACTGTCTCTGTAAGCAGGACCCTGAGGTTTTTGGGGTCAGTACTTGGGCAGCTGACTGTACGGCGCTCAAAGCGAGAATTCATTTCCATTCTTTAAGGCGTTTGGTTGCAGTCATCATCATTTCCCAGCTGTGTTCATTCAAAGAACTCCTGTAGGTTTGTTTTTCTGTCACATGTATGAAGGAAAAGCCTTGTTCCTCTGGGTCTCCAGGTGGTTTGGCAACTGTTCTTGCATTTCTAGTTTGGACTTCAGAACTAGCCTCCTAAAAAGTGTATTTCCCCAAATGGTACTAACATCAAAACATTGGTATGGACGTGGATTGGCTCTGATAGGGACGGCCTTTTGATTTGCATGGTAAACGCTCTGTGAGGTACCATGTGGAGTCTTTTAGTTATTGTTGTCTGGACCCACTGACATCTTTGTTGACTTGAAGTGAAAGAGAGACGTTTGACTGAAACTGTATTAATGCATGAAGGGCCACTGCAGCTAAATTCAGTTTATGAACACTTATTCGTGATTTGTCACTTGTTTTTGCTTAAGTATCAAATGACAAAATAAAATTTAGATATTTTTAGCAGACGATGATAGAAATAGTTTTTTTGCTGTCTGTAATTGACTTTTTGGTTGATTTTTTTTTTTTTTTTTTTTTTTATTTTTTTTTAGAACAAATACTTTAATATTTATGTTTATGTATTACTTTTTACAGAAAAGTGATTTTCTCACTCAAGACTTTTGTTTTATTTTCCAGATTAAATATCTAAACTTTTTTATTTTTATGTTAAATCAGCATATATTCACTGGAGATGCAAAATGACATAAGTCTTGTCTTCTAAGAAATCGTTTAAAATTAAGTGAATTTATGATCAAAATAAGATAAAATATGATCCAGTGGTGTCCAAATAAATAAACTTGTTTTTCCATTGAATTAAGTTCATTCTTCTGACCCCATCGGTGGATTTAAAAAATAAATAAATAAATAAACACACCTAATTTTGATAGTTTTTTTTTTTAATGTTTAAAATAAGTTATACCTTGAAAAAAGCTACTAGCCAAAACATTGGTTAATAAATATGCTTAAGTGAGTGTGCAGTTGTTCTCTAATTTATTTAAAATAAGAAAATAATCTGTTGGTGGGGTCAGACAAATAAACTTAATTCAAAATGAAAACAAGTTTATTTTTCTGACACCACTAGCAAATATTTTATTCTATCTTAACAATAAATTCACATACTTATGTATGTATTTATTTATTTTTAAGAAGACAACTTCTTATCTCATGTGTATTGATTTAAAAATGTTTAGAAATTTGTACTGGGAAACGAGTCAAAAATACTGAGGAAGAAAATGTTAAATGTTCATTTGAGCCCTTTGTTTTCCATTTTTAGCCCTTACAACATGTTCAATTCTAAACTCTGTAAGACCAGATCCTGATAACACTGACATGACATTTACATGTATAAGAAAGAACATGAGTGATTTGTTGGGTGTTTTCACACTTCACAAAAAAATGAGTTGCTCAAGAAACCCGAGGAAGGGGTGTGTGAAACTGACCACTGCTGTTCTGTGTTTGAAGTGAAGGGGGTTTGGTTTAGAGGGTCCGGAGCCCACGCTGAGGGCCGAGCTTGGGTTTTGGGGGAGTGGCTCCACAGGACTGCAGTAAATGGAAGAGCCATCTGCTGGAGTTGCTCTCCAAACACTCTACTGTACACGTCGTGCATGAGAATTACGAGACGACGTCTGCTTTGGATTTAGATGGGATGAGGCTCAAACTGAGAACATGTAGTCAAGGAACCACGGGACTTTTGGCGAACACGGTTTAATTTGGAAAGCATTGAATAGGTTGAAGACGTTGCTGAGCGAGAAGGTAAGGTCACTGTTGGGTTTTTGCTTTGTATATCACATTGAAAGTCTTTCTTACTGGGGCTGGGAGTGAATCATTTAACCTATATTTTGCTGTGTCACATCCTACTTCTTCTAGTTATATTTGGAAGCTTCTGTAAACTTCTCAGATCTAGGTCTAATTGTAGGTGCAGCTCAGCATGGTCTGTTGAAAAGAAAAAGGTGTCAGAGAGGTGTGTTGTGGGTAAATATCAGACACTTCTAGTCATCTGGCTTCAGCAGGTCAGAACGCAGGTGGTCTTCCGTCTGTTGGGACAAGCCTTGAAACCATTTGGCCCTGGAATAACACTCGAGGTCTACAAAGTTTGGCCAAAAGTTTGGGAGGATCACCCAAATGCTCAGAAATGAGTCAACACTGCCATCCTTCCTGTTTCCAACATCTAGTATTCTCTGGTGGCACTTTCAGTAAAACATGGGTGTTTTTGTTCTTTTTTGTTTGTTTGTTGTCGTTTTTGTTATGATTAGAGCATTTTAATGGGAAATACATTAATAAATATGTTTTTCAGATACATAGCAGTTGTATGACTTTATGGGAGTGAACACTAGTAACTAGTTACCATAATTGATAATTGGAATGATATCCATGTCTAGTTGGTTAATTAACAGAAGTGGTCAATTCTAATGACAGTCTTGTCAATGCAGACTAAATTTTGAGTAGCCTAAATATTTTAAGTTTTAAATGGTGCTTTAATATGTATTTTACGTACGCCTCATTTGCCATCTTTAAATTGCATCATTTATAATATATCAGTATTATGTTGGCGCCACTCTACCTATCTGTGATTTATTGGGCACTAGTAAACAAACAGATCTAATTAATTGCCTCTATGAGGGTTTTAGTTCTAGCTTAAGTTTTAGTTTGCTGTAGTTTTGGACTTGTTTGTTTGAGAAGATTCAAAGATGCTTTTGTATTCGAGTGTTTTTGGAAGTGACATGCCATAACAAACGTCTGTATTTGTTGGATTGAAATTTTATTACTGGCACAACAGCCGTGGAGAGAAACTCCTCGTTTGTGGAGCGCAGGAATCGCTCACATCGTCTGCCAGTTCTGCTGTTCTTAACATTAAACCCATAGACAGAATTCCAGCACTGGCTCAGATCTGGACCGGGCCAAATCAAACAGGTCTTGACGGGCCGGACTAATGGAGCGGCATCGGTGCCAGAGGATCTGCCGAACTGGCAGCAATATGAACATTTCCACATTTACTGGGCTTGTTTTTACACACACATGCCACTCATAATTATCTCATCAACCACATGATTTTTAATGCACCTATAATGAGTGTCATTCTGACTAATTTAGCTGAGAAAAATGCGATAGTTGTGTCAGATTATGGTCTCATTTACTGTCTCTAAAAACTTGTTCTGTTGGCCTAACTAATACTATGCTTACTATGCTATGGAACCTGGTTTATCACATGCTACTTAACTAAAGTTGTAGAAATGAGCTATTCAAGATTTTGTCATTTGTTGGGTCTTGACCTGGTATCCTCAGGACACACATGCAAATGATTCTGTCAGAGCGTTCATTTGCATTGTCGTATGATTTTCATTAGCCTTGTGAAGTAATGCATAATTTAAAGTAAAAATAAAGGTGCTTAAAATGCATTCATTCCCTAGAAGTCAGACGGTTCTTTGCTATGCTGAGGGTCCATTACCATATGAGTCGCTGGCAGTTTCCACTCTGTGATCACCCGGGGTCCATCCCCTCCCCAGGCAACTCGCCCTCCACCCATCTACCCCCTATTGAGGGCCATTCAGGCCTCCCGTGGGTGGATCTAACAGATATGCATCTCAGACCTCCAAAGTCATGTTAACAAGCAGCTCTACAAGAGAGCAGGCTGTTAAACACTCGGGGCTGGAGGGCTTTTTCAGGGCGAGCGGCGCAGACAGGAACTGCCTTGGGTTCCCCGAGGTCCCTGCTATTCACTCAGAACCGCTCAATCGTAAAATAGCTGTTTATTTTCGATGAAACATTACTGCGGTTTCTCTTCACTTCGGTTGTTGATTAGATCTGGAGGCTCAGGAAGTGATGCCGATGGCATCTAAGACAGAAATTAGCATACTTAAGGAGACTGTTTAGCAGAATGGGTGTTGCCACTTTGAGCTCCTTTCCTCTATCAGTGACTTCCTCTGAAGAAAATATCATGTCCTAGTGGATTTTGTACCACGGCAGGGAATATATCTCTTCTGCTAAAATTACATAACCAGGTTAATGATTGAGGAGTCTCTTACCCGGCCATGTAAAGGTTATTCTGAGAATAGTTTGGAGTATTTAAAAACCCAAAATTAAACATTTAAAAACACTGGTTTTGTCAGGGTGTCTGTATGATCTCCGCAGAATCCAACTGAAAACCATGTTGGGTCGTTTCAGTTGTTCCCCCATCATGAGGGGGTCTTGCATTTGCGTCAAAAACTCAAATGTGAATTGGCACAGATAAAACATTAATGTAATTGCAGTGCAAAACGCTTACCAAGCACTAATGTTTAGTTGAGCCTTCTGATAATGTGTGTTTTTGTGAAACTGTAGTAAATTGTACTATGGTGAATCAGTTTTGAGGGATTTTACTGATGCATTTTACATCTGATCTGGTTTTAAGCATGCATGCAGTAATTTTTGGCCCGTTTTAGATATTTTCCACATTGTGGCATTAATTTCATTAAAAGTAAGCACATTTTCCCTCATCCTAATTATTAGTATCTTACAACATCATTCTCATTGGTGTGGCACTTTTGGTCAGATTCACCCTTTCAGTGTTGATGCACTTTATCTTCTCAAACCAGTCCAAATTGCTGCACATGAGGAACTAACACCTGTCAGCTTGTTCAGTCCATCCATCTCACCTGTTTTCATTCCAAAGGCAGCAGCTCCGGAGATCAAAGCGTCAGATGATACGTCACTCAGCAGGACGTGATGCGGTGTGGCAGCTTCTAAAACACCGTCCTCAACAAACAGCAGAAGAAAGACATGCTTTCCAAGCATTACCATATGGCTTTGTTATGCTTTGTGTCCTGAATGGACTTCAAAGGAGTGACAGGGAAGAACGCGAGAGATCTTGTCTTGAGAAGTTTCAGTCTGAAAGAGTTATGAAGTAAACTGTTGTTGGGAAAAGTCCTATATATGGCATGCATTAGTGCTCAACCTAACCAGAAGAGAGTCCCAGTAGAAGGAAATGGAAAATACCAGAAAGCTTCCACGGTGATGATGAGTCAGGAAAATGCATTAAAGTAAATAGACTGTAAAAGAGTTAGGATGGTTGAAGTTTGAAGGGAATGTCCGACCACATCACGGCAAAGCTCTGCACAATAGCAGTAACAATAAAACTGCCATCGTTTTATGAGCAGAATCTATTTAACAGGCCTCCACCCCGGGCTGGAAGTCACCATAACTGGTATTAAATGTTTTAGGATGCTGCTTTATTCCAGTTGCGTTTCTGTTCTCATCCCAATACAATGCGTCTTACGAGGCGTTTTATCATGTGGTTTTGTGATTCATGACACACTGTTCCCTCTTTAGGAGGTCTTTCTGATGAACCTGGAGAATTGCGGCGGGTTCCACGGCGCCATCAGGCCACTGGACATGGAGCCGAAGGTCAACAAGCTCGCGTTCGGCTTCCAGCGGAGCTCCACCTCGGATGACGACTCTGGCTGCGCCTTGGAGGAGTACGCCTGGGTGCCGCCGGGACTTCGACCAGAGCAGGTAAAACCATCTCTATGGGCTTATAACCGTCTAGAACTTGCTGGAATCTTGCCTCAACAACATCTGTGAATTTTGAGCTACAGGCAAAAAAAGTGAAAAATGTAGATTTTCAGGTTTTTGCAAAAATTAGCTACTTAATCCCTCATCTAGCGCTCCAAATAGTAATTAAACATCTAAAATGATCTGTATTTGTATGTTTTCTGAGAGGAGTACCTTTTCTCCTCTCGCTTCTCACGCTGACTCTCACCCGAAGTGATAAATATACACACATACACAGTATTCATGCAAACATAATCTGTTATGTCTTAAGTGAACGTTTGGGGAAAAACATCTGATGTGTAACATTATATTAGATCCATGCATTACTTGGGTATTAATTTATAGGTCGTCTGTCTCATTAATGTTAATCTAATAAAAGAAAAGAGGGGTGCTCTTGATTGAGCTGCTTTTGTAGTTTTAATAATCATGTAATGAATACAAGGGATTTTATATTTGATTATTTGTATTTTTCTGACTTGAATGCTTTTGTTTAAATGTAAAATAAAAAAGGTAATGCATTATTTTTCTTCTATTTGTTCTACTGCATCTGTTCTTAAATAAAAAAAAATGCTATGTTGTGATTATTAACATAGTAGTAATTATTATTAAGAAAAGAGCTGTAGGAAAAGATGCAATGTTTCCAGGTGATTTTGCTTTGGAACCTTCAGAAAACTTTAACTGGATTTTTCTCAGAATTGATTTAGCTGATTCTATCGACTTCAAAGGTCTTTTCAAACGGAGAATGTGAAAATAAAAATAACTTTTTTTTTTTAAATTTGCTCATTGTGACTCATTTTGCCGGCACAGGTCGCATTTAACAGAGAACTTACCTCAATGCTTTGGTGTTTTTGTCAGAACAACACATTTGGGAAGAAAATAGTTACAGAGGCAGCCTAAAGCCAAAATGGCAACCTCTTTAGAAAAATTAAGTCATTGTTTGAGGGGGAAAAACTGCAGTCCAACAACAGCTGTGTCACAAAATGCAAAGGGAACATGCACTTCAAGATGTGATGTGTAAGATGTCATACAATAAATGCACCAGATGTGATCTTTATTAAAATTCCAAACTGTTGGTCAATCATTTTGTCAGAAGAGCTAGTCATAATCACTAAGATTTAGAGGACCTGACTGCATTTTTGCAGACACAGCTAAACACTGTGAAGGAAGCACCCCACAGGCATTTGGGGACAGGAAATGCTGCTTTTTATTTACAAACTACTTCATGGAAAATCTGCAAGTCATTATCTCAAGCTGCCAGACAAAAGGGCTTGAAACGATGAGGAAAAGCGGCTCGCTAACAGTCAAGCTCGCAGCCACAACTTTTTTTTTCCTGGCGCTGGCCGCAAAAGCGGTCCTCTGGCGGCTGGAGGCGTGCTGATGTGGCGCAGATTCCAGCCGGTGTCCCACACTTCCCCCGGCTGCCCTCGAGAGCACCCCTGAATAACATCTGAAGTGACGGGTGAGCGAAAAGGTCTAAAGCAATTTGGAGACCCCTAAAATCTCAGTGCAGCTTTTGTGTTAAATGCAAGAGTCAACTGTAATGCCTTTATGGCAGCCGTTCTGTGAATTGCCCTGCATATTATAGGTGATCATTGTGGGGAAGAACACAAACACTCAGGAATAGTGTTGTTCAAGGGCCTAAGGCTCAGTAGCAGAGGTAATATGAGGGTGATTTATGGTGCCGCTTATCAACAGGTCTAAATGGCATTCCAGTAGACTGACTCGACAGCAGCAGGACACTCTTTACGCAGGAAAAGACAAGCTCAATCCAGCTATTTATCTGGGGGCTGTTACGACCAGCGCTCATAAAGAGATCCCACTCACAAGGCATAGGTCACCGTGTCAAAGAAGCACAATGGAGTACAGTAAAAAGCCAAAACTGGTGTCTCAAGTCTTGGTCCTCAGGGTTTTGTTGACAGATACACAGGAATGACAAAAAATCAACCTGGTACACCTGATACACCTTCCATGACCCGCAACGAAAACACACACTTTCTGATCAGATCACTCATGATAGATACACTACCAGTCAAAGGTGTTTGAACAGTAAGATTTTTAATGTTTTTTTTAAAGAAGTCTCTTCTGTTAAGCAAGCCTGCATTTATTTGAAGGTACGGCAAAATTTTTAAAATATTTTTACCATTTCAAATAACTGTTCTATTTGAATAATATATTTTAAAATGTGATTTATTCCTGTGATTTCAAAGCTAAATTTCTACCGTCATTACTCAAGTCACATGATCCTTCAGAAATCATTCTAATATTCTGATTCGCTGCTCAAAAACAACATTTACTATTATTATTACCGGTTTTTCAGGTTTCTTTGATGAATAGAAAGTTCAGAAGAACAACATTTATCTGAAATAGAAATCTTTTGTAACATTATAAATGTCTTTATCATCACTTGTGATAAATTTAAAGCATCCTTGCTAAATAAAAGTATTAATTTATATAATTTCTTAAAAAAAAAATATGTACTCAACTGTTTTAAATATTGATGATAATATTAATAAAAATGTTTCTTGAGCAGCATATTAGAATGACTGGAGTAATGATGCTGAAAATACAGCTTTGATCACAGAAATAAATTACATTTTAAAATATATTCAAATAGAAAACAGTTATTTTAAATAGTAAAAATATTTCACAATTTTACTGTTTATGCTGTACTTTGGATCAAATAAATGGTGAGCAGAAGAGACTTCTTTAAAAAAAAATGTAAATGTTGCTGTTCAAACACTGTTGACTGGTAGTGTAGGTGTATCCTAAGCTAGTTCATTTTGGACTTTGTGCATACTCTGACTGACCCGATCTGTCTCCATCTCACCTCCAGGTCCAGCTGTACTTCTCCTGCCTACCTGAGGACAAAGTCCCTTATGTGAACAGCCCCGGGGAGAAATACCGCATCAAACAGCTCCTGTACCAGCTCCCTCCTCATGACAATGAGGTGAGTTTATAGAAACAAAGGCGAGTAGGAGCTTCATCAGCAGCCATGAAAGCCCCTATTGTTTCCCCAGCATCGCTGCAGACCAAAATGCCCACGCATCACATTTCAAAACCCCCTCAAATAGCTTTTTAGCTGCAGCGTGGTGTGGGTGTTTTTAGCTTCATGGGTTTAGAGCTTCACCACATCCCCTGCAATCACAGAAAGAAGCTTTGTCACTTCATATCTCTGTGGGTGCGTGTACAATGAGACTTTTCAGCAGAAGATTGCATGATGCTGCTTGGGGAGATTCGATCTGACATGTGGCACAGAGAATTGCTGCGGTCTGAACGCTTGAAACATTGCTCTGGGTCACATAACACGCTGCTTTATTGATATCTGTGGCACTGTGGTACCACAGCTTGAACATGCATTGCTTGTGTGTGACTTAATTTTGATCTTTAAATCAAGAGGTGTTCCTTTTCTTTGTGTTAAAGTATTGTTAAACAAAAGAGATGGTCTAAGCAAAAGTTCCTGGATATCCTTAAGAGCTGCATCCAAGACTGCTTGGATTTCAATGGGGAAGCCAAACAGACACACTATCTTGCAACCAAAATTTGAGAGAATTTTTACTTCTGCTGCAATGCAGTCTGATTTGTTTGATCCAGCTGAGCTTTCGAAAAATGTATTCACTATATTCCCAGTTGATTTTTTTATAACTGTCTCTTTCCACTCTCTCAAAACACATTTTATGCATTTGTATTTGTCCAACTCCATCAATGCTTTCTCTAGTTCTCCATCAATGCTAAAAAATCCTGCATGTGGTCCACAAGGGCTTCTTTCTGAATAGTTTGACAGCAAACACGTTTTAAATGTCTCCCTCAGGTGCGATACTGCCAGTCTCTCAGCGAAGAAGAGAAGAAGGAGCTTCACATGTTTAGCGTGCAGAGAAAGAAAGAGGCCCTCGGGCGAGGAACTCTGAAACTGCTGCCAAGGACGATGCTTCATGCATCGTGTGAACACGTAGGTGTTTGAACCTAGAGTTTTGTGCTGAAGCAAAGTGGCTGTTTGATGCCAATTGTTTAAATATTTTGCCTCTTCAGTGTGGAGAGAACATCGGTGGAGGGGAGATGGTGGTGTTTGCTTCACGTGCAGGACCTAGTCAGTGTTGGCACCCAGCGTGCTTCACATGTTCCACATGCAGTGAGCTCCTGGTTGATCTCATTTACTTCTACCAAGACAGGAAGGTCCACTGTGGACGGCATCATGCTGAATTGCTAAAGCCACGCTGTTCCTCTTGTGATGAGGTGAGTTTTGTTTTTCAAAGGCCGTGCTCATTGTTCTGTGCATGAAACAAGGCCCGTCGCATTGCAGCAGTGGTGGATGAAGTACCTAAAAGCCACACTTGAGTAAAAGTACAGCTATATCCATATACCAGAACATGACTTTGGTAGAACTAGAAGTCATCAATTAGAATATTACTTGAGTACGATTTCTAAAGTATGCGATATATATATATATATATATATATATATATATATATATATATATATATATATATATATATATATATATATATATATATATATATATATATATATATATATATATATATATATATATATATTGTACTTAAATAAGTTTAATATTTAAAAAATAATTAAGTATTAAAAGTAAAAGTACAAGCATAAGAGGCACTTCGTCTAGTACTTAGTCCCTTTCATTCCAACAAAGAAAACATTTCTGGAATCTGCAGCTGAAGTGGCTTTTAGATGTATTTACACGGTTTAATGTAGCTCGGATGGGACATGGATGCATTTAACCTGCAGTTACAAATGCATAAATAATGCTTTAAACATAAAACGCTGAATACTGATATTTGATATGATTTAAAACACAAACAAATTGTTGAAATGTGAAATAAACACCGCCAGTAGGTGACAGAAAGTCACTGTTAATGAGTGAGTCACTGATTCATATGATTCATTCAAAAAATTGATTCATTCAGGAATGAAGCATTTGACTGTGTTAATGAGTGAGTCACTGATTCATTCCTTCAACCAACTTGTTCAAAAAGCGGATTCATTCAATAAGGATGATAACTATTTTCGTTGGTAACGAAAAACTAAAATGTAAGTCATTTAATGCTGACTATATTAAACTTATGTAATGTGCTATATATGATATAACGTTACTCGATAATGTCATATCGCACATTAAAACAACATTTCCCATATTATCACAGATGATATACTGTATGTCGCACACCCCAGCCTCGACTTGAGTGGAAAATGAAATCCTCCACGGTTGTGCGAGCACTTGTTTGCAAATTAGGAAAGTTGTATTTTAGGAGTCTAACTTAATATAAAATATAAAAACTCAAGTGAAGTACAGAATACTTCAAAAAAAAAAAAAAAAATACTTAAAGGGTTAGTTTACCCAAAAATGAAAATTCTGTCATTAATTACTCACCCTCATGTCATTCCAAACTCGTAAGACCTTCGTTCATCTTTGGAACACGAATTAAGATAGTTTTGATAAAATCAAAGAGCTCTCTGACCCTTTGTAGACAGTAATACAACTGCAATCTTCCCAGGTCCAGAAACGTAGCAAGAACATCGGTAAAATAGTCCATGTGACATCAGGGGTTCAACTGTAATTTTACGAAGCTACGCGAATACTTTTGTGCGCAAAGAAAGCAATAATAACATAATTTATTCAACAATTCTTCTCTCAGAGTTACCGTCTTCCATTATTTGGGAGAGTATCCCAGAATGTAATCACGCACTTGCTGAATGTAAACGTTGTTTTACCGATTTTTACCGATGTCCTTACTACGTTTCTGGACCTGGGAAGATTGCATTTGCATTACTGTCTACAAAGGGCTCTTAGATTATCAAAAATATCTTAATTTGTCTCCCGAAGATGAACAAAGGTCTTGCGGGTTTGGAACGACATTAGGGTGAGTAATTTACATTTACATTTACATTTAATCATTTAGCAGACGCTTTTATCCAAAGCGACGTACAAATGAGAACAATTAAAAAATTAAATTAATTAAAGGCAGAATTTTAATTTTGGGTGAACTATCCCTTTAAGCACTGTAATGAAGTATTATTTTGTTACATTACATCACTATATCGCAGACACCCTCACTCATTTGTTGCTGTCATTGTCCTTTCAGATTATTTTTGCGGACGAGTGCACAGAAGCAGAGGGTCGTCACTGGCATATGAAGCACTTTTCCTGCTTTGAATGCGAGACTATCCTGGGTGGTCAGCGGTACATCATGAAGGATGGTCGGCCTTACTGCTGCGGTTGCTTCGAGTCTCTGTACGCGGAGTACTGTGAGGCCTGCGGTGAACACATCGGTAAGCCCAAATGTCTCTCTGATGTCTCGACGTCATTTACCACAAACCACGTTCTGCTTTTGCCTTTGAGAAGCTGACCTTTAACTCCTGTTTATTTTCTTCTAGGGGTGGACCATGCCCAAATGACGTATGATGGCCTTCATTGGCACGCCACAGATGCTTGTTTTAGCTGTGCTCAGTGCAAGAGCTCCTTGCTCGGGTGTCCCTTTCTACCCAGACAAGGCAGGATCTACTGTTCCAAGGCCTGCAGCATTGGGGAGGACATCCATGCCTCGGACTCTTCCGATTCAGCCTTCCAATCCGCAAGATCTCGGGAATCACGGCGCAGCGTGAAGATGGGCAAAAGCAGTCGCTCTGCAGACCAGTGTCGACAGTCTCTTCTCTTTTCACCTGCAGGCAACTACAAGTTCCCCGGACTCTCAGGGAACGCTGAAGACACCTTGTCCAACAAGCTGTCACAGCTAAGCTTTGCAGACAGCCACTTCTGGAGGAACAGGGAGGAGCAGGAAGCACCCGAGGACCATGAGGAATGGGCTGAGCACGAGGACTACATGACCCAGCTCCTCCTCAAGTTTGGAGAACATGGGATGTTCCAGCAGCCGGACGACACCAGGCCGACTGACCTCTGGGCGACCGACTCTGAGGTAAAAAAAAAGACTGAATCAAGGATGCCAGGCAGTGGTGGGAATGGCAATCTGGCCAATAAAAAATACAAGGCAGACATGTACTGGACACAGTCCCAGGATGGACTAGGTGACTCTGCGTACGGAAGCCACCCTGGACCTGCAAGCAGCAGAAAGCTCCAGGAGCTCGATTTGGAGCATGGAGCCAGCTTTAAGCATGAAGATAAACAGTGGTATAATGACTCATTGGAGTGCATCACAGATGAACTGAAGCAAGCAGAGCAGAACATCAGAGACTCGATGGACTCCTTGGCACTCTCCAACATCACAGGTGAGACTAAAGGATCAATGTGCAATTGATAATCTTAAATGCAAACAGTGTTGGGGGGGTAATGCATCACAAGTAACACGACTTACGCAATCAATTACTTTTTTAAGTAACTAGTAAAGTAATGCATTACTTTTAAATGAACAAGAAAATATCTGAGGCATTTTCTTCAGCTTGAGGCTGATCCAGTTTCACTCTTGGTGCGAAAGGGACTTTACAGTCGCCAAAAATATAAATTTGGGGTTTTCTGTTATTTTATTAAAAATAAATAATCAAGCCCAGCCCAGGTGACAAAAAGTAATGCAATGCATTACTTTCCATAAAAAGTAATTACTGTAAGTTACGCAATCAGTTACTTTTTTATGGAGTAACGCAATATTGTAATGCATTACTTTTAAAAGTAACTTTCCCCAACACTGAGTGCAAACTGAAATATGAGAGGCAGTTGGGGGGAAATGAGAGAAATAGATGTAAATGTGGTAAACGGTGTTCAAACCAGAAACTTTCTGTAGAGTTTCGCATCTCTGTTGGACTGTTTCTGTTGTTTAAACTAAACTTGCGCATTTCTTTCAGGTGCTTCAGTTGATGGTGATATTAAAGACAAACCATTGCTCTACTCCTTACAAAAGTTCTCCGAGCTCGAACGCTGCGAGAACGCCAGCAACATGGGGACGCTGAACTCATCAATGCTGCACAGGAGCACCAACTCCTTGAAGAGCCTCACCTCTGAGCTCGAGCGTGTGGAGGTTATTGAAGAGGAGGAACCGGAGCAGGTGGTTCCGCTCCCAGAGGAGAGGCCCAAACCACCTCACTTACCTGTCCTAAGAAGGTCCAAGTCCCAGTCCAAACCACAGCAGGTGAAGTTCTCAGATGATGTTGTGGATAACGGACGATATGATGACCTGGAGGTGCGGCAGCATCCCATGAGCGAACGCACTCGGAGACGAGCGTATCACTTTGACGAGCAAGACCAGCAGCGTCCTCGTCATCACCACAGGAGGAGGAGGAGTCGTAAATCTCGTTCGGACAACGCACTTCACTTGGTGCCCAAAGAAAAGGCCCGAATGTGTTTCAAGGAGGACCGTAGCCAGCACGGGCCAGGTCCTAACTCTCACTACGGACAGCCTTCCTATGCCCACGCCAACTCGGAGTACGGTTTGCACAACCAGGCGGCGGAGAGGTTTTTACGTCTTTATGGGGATGAAGATGACTGGTGCTCTACCTGCTCCTCTTCATCATCTGAATCAGAGGAGGAAGGCTTTTTCTTGGGCCAGCCTATTCCACAACCAAGACAACCTCGGTTCCAATATTACGCTGATGAACTTCCTTTTGGCACAAGGACAAAGTCCAAACAGAAGAGAGGACGGAAGGGCAAAAACTGTATCATTTCATAGAATTGGGAAGGAAGTTTGCAACAGTTGATCTGCATCTTAATATGCCTTTCTCAAGCTGCCTTTCTCGAGCTGTTACTTTGAATTAGAATACAACTTTTATATATATATTGCAGTGGTCTTGCCATGCAGTGAAGTTGATGGCCAACACAGTATCTAAACCATGCTTAACTGCTGCAATAATGCATGTTAGGTGACAAGTGACTATAGTCTTTGAAAGAACCAGAAGAATATAATATTTATGAAGCCGCTTTTAGAGACTAAAGGAGAGAATAATTTAACTTTGCAAAAATGAATGTGTATATATTGTAAAATGTTGAGTTAAAGCTAATATTTTTATATCCCTGAGTTTCAAAAGATTTTTTTTTTTTTTTAAGGAAAAAGTACTAAAGAACAAAGGTTTGCAGCAACTCCACTTTTGTTAATCAGGGTTTTAAAAATAAGTATGTAACATTGGTCAGCATTGTCGCTCAATTTGTATTAAAACATTGACTACAAAACATTGTGTGTTACGTATTATCCAAAGCTTGTTCGGGTGTCATTTTATTGATGGGTCATACAGACAGATTACTGTAATCTGTAAAAATGCAAACTGGAACAATAAGGCTAATAATAATAAATGAAATCTATATAAATATATATACCTGCACATTTTATGTTTTTACGTCTACTGTCCAGATCAATGCATTGTGTGGTCGAGTCTGTTAATCTGGGATTTTAAAGACTGGGCACATGTAGACTGACATCTTTAAATGCTGCATCACATTTTTTTAGTGTCTCACGCCATGAGCGATATATGCACAGTGAGTCTGTATATACAGAGTGACAAAAGTAAGCTCAACCACAATGGAAACACCAAACACTGTTTGCGTAAATGAATATACTTTATTTAAGGATGAACGTGTTGCATTCTTAGGTCTCCGTACAAAACTCTATCATCTCGTAACAGCAAAAATCCAACATTTTTGAGCATAGTTAATTATAGTTACAGAATTTAAGATAAACAATGAACTGTTAGTGTGGTTCTTGAATTAAACGTTTAACAAATGTGATTAGGACAGCTGTGCTGAATAACATGACAAAATGTGCAAAAACTAAACAAACATTACTTCTAGTGTGTTTTATATAAGTTGAGTAAACATGATGAAGCGCTTCATGGTCAGTTTATGGATCATGGTTGGGTTTGGCCGGTTTGGTTCGGTTTGACCAATGCATTCACCTCGGAGATGAATTGGCTGAGGTTTTCCAAGTATATTTCCCCGATTTCAACCAGGTTCTTATGCAGCACTGACAGAAGCATCGGTTCGAGAGCTGGATTTTTGGATATAAGCATCTTCACCACTATTCCAAAGGTCTCGCAGTCCTGTTTGTACAACTGGAAGAGACGAACAGCTGTTGGACTCATCTGAGGTCTGAAAGTGAGGTACTTTAAAAAGACAAACTCTCAAATTACAGTTTATTACTTTTCTGAAGTGTTATTCATGTCTGGAAACGATTTGCTGGCCATTTCTATGATAGACCTGCACAGAATCAACAGCGTTTTCAAAGCTGATTGTGGGTGAAAATACTGTGAAGTTTTTGAACAGGAAGATTTTTAATATTTTTTTTATTAAGTCTCTTCTGTTCACCAAGCCTGCATTTATTTGATCTAAAATACAGCAAAAACAGTAATATTGTGAAATACTTTTACTATTTAGAATGACTGCTTTCTGTTTGAATATATTTTAAAAATTAATTTATTTCTGTGATCAAAGCTGAATTTTTTGCATCATTACTCAAGTCACATGATCCTTCAGAAATCATTGTAATATTCTAATTTGCTGCTCAAAAAACATTTATTATTATTACGTTAAAAACAGCTGAGTATCTGAAACATAAATCTTTGTAAGATTATAAATGTCTTTATCGTCACTTTGGATCAATTTAAAGCAAAAAATTCAGCTTTGATCACAGAAATAAATTAATTTTTAAAATATATTCAAATAGAAAACAGTTATTTTAAATGGTAAAAATATTTCACAATATTACTGTTTTTGCTGTGTTTCGGATTAAATAAATGCAGGCTTGGTGAGAAGAAGAGAATTCTTTAAAAAAACATTAAAAATCTTTCTGCTCACAAACTTTTGACTGCTAAAAATGTAAATAAGGTAAAATTTCTTATAGGTGGAATTCAAATTCTGGAAAATTCCATGAGCTTTCTGGAAAATCCACTGGTTTCTTGTTCTGTACTGATCTATACGTGAATAATGTGAATTCAGTTGATCCATCGTGTGAAAATGCTCCAGGACAAACTGTTTGTTGGCAGGTGATGACGTCTCGCTGTGGTTTCTCTAACCTAAGCATTGCTTTTTAAGAGCTTGACAAAGCAGTTTCACTGTGTACTAAACGACACTTTGACCTCCAGCGAATAAGTCACTCGGCTGTAAACTTAACAGCCGTGTGTTTGGAGGCCAGAGACTATGGGAAAATGTCCAGCAACAGGTGTGTGACTCTGTTTGCATGGAGACCTAAAAGCAGGAAGAGTGTTGAAGCTTGTTAGAACTGCTCAGTTATTTCACACCAGACTTTAAAAGCCAACAAATTCTCCACCAGGTTTAAAGACGTGCAAAAATGGTGCTTAAGAGGTTTATGATGCCTTGCAAATGTCCCAGGTGTGACGTCCAAGATTCCTTCATTACCTGAAGGCAGCGGACGAGGTGCGATTGACTTTTATTTGATCCGTGCTGTAGGGAAGGTCTGCGGTTTATGCACGTTAATGCAGATTAACACATCCCGTCAGGTTTTAAAGGAACAGTTCAGTTCAATATAAGTTGAGCTCTATTAACGGCATCATGTCCATTTTATTCTGAATATATGATGTGGATATTCTCCCACATCAAACTGGTGTGAAGTAACACAATCTCACGGCAATTGGAAACTATTTTAGGTTTTAGTATGAATTTGTACATTTATTACGCCCCACTGATGGAAATGAATGGGTGGAGCTTCATGCTAATTTTTGTAAACAACTGTATGTTTTTGTAACAGATGCATCGTTCAAATTAATATAATAAAGAATTTGCCAGCTCATTAAAAAAGTTACAATTTTCTCTGCAAACCAATGCAAAAAAATATATTCTTCTTGTAATTTTAGCCTCATTTTCAAGTGCAAGTATCTGAACATACTTGAATTAAGATAGATTGTTGTACTTGTATCTTGACATTTACTTGTATACTTACTTCAAGTAAAACTACAGAAGTCATGTTTTCTGATGAAACCGATGCAAAAAAAATTCTTGTAATTTTAGTCTCATTTTCAAGTGCAAATATCTAAACATACTTAAATTAAGATAGATCGTTGTACTTGTATCTTGACATGTACTTGTATATTTACTTCAAGTAAAACTACAGAAGTCATGTTTTCTGATAAAACCAATGCAAAAAAAAAAAAAAATCTTGTAATTTTACTCATTTTCAAGTGCAAATTTCTGAACATACTTAAATTAAGATAGATCGTTGTACTTGTATCTTGACATGTACTTGTATATTTACTTCAAGTAAAACTACAGAAGTCATGTTTTCTGATAAAACCAATGCAAAAAATGATTTTTCTTGTAATTTTAGCCTCATTTTCAAGTGCAAGTATCTGAACATACTTACATTAAGATACATTGTTGTACTTGTATCTTGACATTTACTTGTACATTTACTTCAAGTAAAACTACACAAAGTCGTGTTTTCTGATGAATATGCCAAAATGTAGTTTTTGCTTAAAACAAGAACAAATATCTGCCAGTGGGGTCAGAAAAATGTTCCCTTTGAATTAAATATCAGGTCGTCTTGCATTTTTAAAAACCAAAAGCTCACTTAATTTTGAGGCATTTTTCAGAAAACCAAACTTAAGCCATTTTGTTTCTCAAGTAAAAAATGTTTCTCATTTAAAAATGTTTAGATGTCTGGAAAACAAGTCAAAAATACTGAGGAAGAACCTCATTTTTTGTGGTGTGGTGCCATCACTAAAAGCAATTTAGACACTTTATAGCTAAAAATGTCAAATCGAAGAGCCCTAATTATGAGCTGAGCTCGAATATGAAACATCCTTTAAACAGTAAAAAGTAAGTATAAGTGCTTCATTGTAAGAGATCATGAGAAAAGCATAAAATTACAAGGTCCGACGGGTTCATCCTCCAAAAGTCTCTCATTTTTTTTCTTTTTTTGACCAACATCATAAAGCATCTGCAGATTTGGGCCACATCTCAGAAACGGCTTTATAATCATGGGGACACATTATTGCGCACAATCACCCTGCAGCTCTTCTGAGGTCTGAGCTCAAGCCGAGTGAAGCAGGTTATATTTGATATTCCCCTCAGAGAAACTGAGCTGGGATATCGGGAGCATTAGAGCAAGAGCTGGACAGTGTGACCGTTTTTGTTGGAAAGAGAGGGTTTTCTGGGTGGTTTTTATGTTTGCAAGGGTTACGTGGGTGACTCCTGACCAGCGTCTGGCCAGAAAGAGTCTCTGGTTAATCTGAGCGTGAGAGGAGAAGCAGAAGCGCTACAGATTACTGAAGTGGGTTCAACAGAGGAACGAGGTCTGTTTCCTCTTATCAACAGCGTTTAGTCGGTCAGGTCCAGTTTAAAAACAGCAGAGAGATTGGAGGGGTTCTGGGTTCAATCAAAAGGTGAGCCAAGAAGAACAAAACGGCCTGAGAAAGAGAAAACCAGACTGAAAAGCAAAGAAAGATATTCAGGTTTTGAAAGCGTCCAGGTTGAATCATCTTGATGTTTTGAGGAGAAATATTGTAATATTTAATATGGAGTTTACGCTGCAGAAAAAAAAAAAAAGTTTTTCTTAGTATTTCTGTCTTGTTTTCCAGTACAAATATCTTAACATTATTAAATCGAGATACATTTACTTGCTTAGCAAATGACTTCAGATATTAAGTGCTGTTTTATAAAAAATAAAAAAAATAAAAAATTTAGAAATTTAAATTCTGCCGATGGGGTCAGAAAAGGAAACTTAATTCAAAGGGAATTTTTTTTTTCTTGCCCCACTGGCAGATATGTTCTCATTTTAAGAAAAAACTAACTAAATTTTGATCAGTTTTTCATAAAACAGTGCGTTCATTTTGCATCTTAATTCAAGAAGGTTTAGAGAATTATACTAAAAAAATAATAGTATGGAAGGCAAAAATATTGAGTATGTAAATCATTAAAAAAAAAAATTACTTCATATTTTTGTCTTGTTTTTTCCATTATGAATATCTAAACATTCTTGAATCCAGATACAATTCCTCAATTAGCAAAATGACTTATGATATTAAGTTTTGATTTCTGAAAAATTTATCAAAATTAAGTATGTTTTTGCTTAGAACAAGAACAAATATCTGCCAGTGGGGCAAGAAAATATATTTAATTTTATTATTAAATTAAGATTATTGAATTAAGATTACATTGGCCGATATTTGTCGAGATGCATTTACTTGAGATGCAAAATAACAAGATGAACACTGTTTTATTTAAAAAAAAAAAAAAAAAAAAAAAAGATAAATTTAGTTAGTTTTTGCTTAAATTAAGAACAAATATCTGCCAGTGGGGCAAGAAAAATTATGGTTTCCCCTTTGAATTAAGTTTATTTTTCTTACCCCATGACAGATATTTGTTCTTGTTTTAAGCAAAAACTAACAAAAGTTTGATCTTTTTTTTTTTTTTTTATAAAATAATGCTAAGTCATTAACTAATCAAGTAAATGTGTCTTGATTTTATTTATACTGAAAAACAAGATAAAAATACTGCGCAAGAAAACCATTTTTGCAGTGTGAAATGCAAATGTCGAAAATTAATGCATAATAGCTATACTGACATTATTTGTTGACGTGTTTTTACAGAAGAACTGCAGTGAGGCGTTATGAACTTCAGTGAAAATAGATCCTCCGTGTTTGCTCTTGTAAAGTGTTTTTCAGTCCAAATGAAGATGTTCCAAGCAGAAATCATCTCGCTCTTGAAGACACAAAGGTTTACAACAGGAAAAATAAATGTGTATATATAGTAAGTCATAGATAAGACGATTAGAAATTTTCCTTTGGAATAATCAGAAACGTCTTTGGAGTAAATAGGACTCGAAAAGTAAATTATTTTTTTAAAAACCGTTAACAATTTTGTTATCCAAGCAAACATCTCTCCACTCATCCAAGCGAACTTATAGTTACTTGTCTCAACTTGGTTAAATGCTGGAGATTCCCACAATCGTCCCAGAAGGTCGTAATGAGCAGGTTTCCACCCATCTGCCAGTAACGACTCCAGACTCAATTAGAGGACATTTGTTCTCGGAGCCTTTGGCGACGTCTGAAGAGTTATTACACTTCCCAGATCCCAGCCAGCATTCAGATGCTCCGTGCTTCTTGGCTCTCAGGAGCTTTAGGTTTGACAAACACACCCTTGTTATCCTACATGAGCTGAAATCCTCACGTTTGCAGTAAATGCTGCGTGTCCTGGAGCTCGTATAATTAAAGGGCGGCACATGAACGTGACACTGATATTTCTGCACATCCTTTGGCAGTCAATGTCTCACTTTTTGCTTAGAAATCAAAAAAATACAAGCAGTGACTGTGCAAAACTATTGTAGTTGGTTGACATAAGGGCTGCTCGATTATGGCAAAAATCACAATCATGGTTATTTTGGTCAATATTGTAATTGACGATTATTTAACATGATTATGAGTGGGCCATATGACCTATTACAGTACCAAAATAACCTTCCCAACTCTGATTACAGGTAATAATGTGGTAAATAAAGTTCAGTTTTGTGCACAGACCAATCATCAGGAGTCATGGGTATTAATTTTGTGTTGCCTGATATGCTTTTTTTGACTCCCAAAGTGCTGATAGCATTGACTTGCATTTTATGAGTTGCCAAGGAGCACAGTTTCAACTAAAAATCTTCTTTACTGTTCTACTGAATAAAAAAAGTCTATATCTTGCATGGCCTGAGGATGAGTAAATTAACGGCAAATTTTCATTTTTGGGTGTACTATCCCTTTAAGACCTAACCGATGAACATCAAATGGCAAAAATGTATCTATTTTTAAATATCTAATAGCCTGCCATCTCAAAAACTTCATAGCAAAATCTCTTTTTCTCCTCAAATGTGTGAGATTAATCATTCACCCAAATGACGTTACTCTCTGTCCGAGACTCTTCAAAGAAGTCCAAAAACGCCAGCAATAATAAACACTCAACTTAAATTATAATCATTTCTCCCAACATTACAGGTTCTTAAAAACCACAATAAAACAATGACATAAAAACGAAAACACAAGCGACGGTCGGAGGAAGTTCTCCACCCCTGAGAGGATCTGTATTTATAGTGCTGATATTTACGAGTGAATGCTGGGAAGGTGGAGGAAACGTTTGACCCCGCTGCTCTTTGTTTGCTGTGGCAGCGTTTAGGTCGTTTCGACCCCCAACTGGAGGGAAATAAAGACGTGATGTGAAGGTACGATAAGCGAGGACCACACAAACAGGGCTGAACTGTACAGTGGGAAGGCAATGGTCTGTAACACATTACAAATACAACACACAGCTACGGCAGCGAGCCGTGCTCAAACACACTCGAACAAACGGCGGTCTGTTGCAATCACAGAACGGGCCAATTATTTGAGGGCTGGGACACATTAGAGAATATTAGAGGCATTTTATCACTGAGGGTCTAATAGGTCTGGGTGGATGTATTCGTTTGAGGGTGAATGGAGTGATAGATGAAGTCTGGGCAAATCATTCCCAGCCATTTTCAATTCATGAACCCAAGCTGAAATGCACTTTGGTTTTAGTCTAAGTGTTAGTAACTGATTATATATAATCTGGATTATGTAACCACACTGTACAAAATCAAAAGTTGAGAAAACTTAAAAAAAATTAAGCACCCAGCTTCAAGAAATTTTTGAGTTTTCTGGGTGCCTTAATTTTTTTTTAAGTTTTCTCAACTTTTGATTTTTTTTACAGTTGCAGGTTCCAAAAATGAAGTACTTGTAATAGAGTATTTTACATTATAAAAAGCTCATAATCAGATTACTCCTCATTCATGATTATATTTTTTCACACAATGGCAGTAAATCATTCATAATTTATTGATTTACTGATGTTTTTTTTCATATTTCTGTATTCCTCATGCTTTCTTTTCAAAATGCATGCTACGGATGTGAAAAACGCAGAAAATCAAACCCGATCTGATTTTTTTTTATGTCTGAAGAAAGTTTCGGAGGCAGTGCATAAATGTGATTGACACAACGTGACGTCATATTATTATTATTATTTTATTTTTTTTTTTTAAGAAAATTTCGGACTCTGTGTGCAAGGACCTTTTTCTGGGAACCACTTTATTTTAAGACCAATTCTTGCTATAAAGTAGTTGCTTATTAGCATGCATATTACTATCATATTGGCTGTTTGAAATTAAAAATGTGTGCTTTATAAGTACTGTAATGTCTTGTTCTGCACGACCACATTTTAGATCCGTTTAGTTCATGTTTATTAATTTTTGTTCATAAAATGCAAGGATTCCAAAACTTGTTTTTTTTTTTTTTTTTGTCAGCCGAACCCCTTAAAATAAAATATTTACTTGAAATATCATGTTATGATGTTGACTGTCAAAAAATGAATTCTCTGATTTTTTTTATTTTCATCATTGTGGTACATTTATGGTACGTTTAAAACAAGTTTGATTTTAAAAAAAAGGAATCTAAATGTAATCAGATTACATTACCTAGAAGCAGTAACCTTGATTACGTTGCTAACTATAGCTTTCATTATGTAATCTGTAATGGACTACAATCTGTATATCATCTGCCCAGCTCCTCAGAAATGTTCAGAACATCTTCAAACCTCACGACGTACCTTCTCGATCTCCCCAGCTTTGTTATTGATGGCTTGAGCACGATGTTCTT
>CM071962.1:1335000-1337500 GCA_036784905.1 Acrossocheilus fasciatus | reverse complement strand
TGAAACAATGTAGTTTTAGTTTCATTAATACACTATTTTAATTTTATTAATATTTTGAATTACTTTATATTTTTATAATTTAATTTCAAACAAAACAATAATTAATTAGTCTAATTTTAGTTAAACTGAAAGTGTTATTTTAGTTTCATTAATATACTATTATAGTTCGTATTAATAATTTGAATTAGTTTTTATTTTGATCATTTCTGTGCTCATTTTAAATTCAATACTTTCTTTGACATTTTGATATGTTTTTGCTATTTTTATTAGTTTTCTAAAAATATATATCTAGAGTAGTTTTTTCCAGTCTTATTTTATTTTAGTACTTCAAGTTACTTCAACTTGTAGTTGCTATTAATATTTTAAATGAGGTTTTTTTATATTTTAAACAAAATAATAATTAACTTGAATAATTTTAGTTAAACAGTGTGGTTTCCTTAATATGCTATTTCAGTTTTTATTAATAATTTGAATTTTTAATTTACATTTTTTTAATAATTTTGATGCTTTTGTTATTTTTATATATGTCTAAATAGTTTTTATACATTTTTATTTCACTTTTAGTTATTTTAATACTAATGTTCTACTAAAATAATTACAAATGTTGACAATTATATTTTTTAGATTTTATTTCAGTGAACATTTGTGTCAAGTAACAGAAATCAAGTATTTTTGAATGGTTTAAGTTAACAATAATAACCCTGAAATGAGTTTGGTGAGTGTATATAGTGTAAAGAGTGAGATGATAATGGCTGTGGTTTTGTCTGACCTGCTTGAGTGCAGTTTTTGGGTGGAGCGGGTGAGAGCGACCCGCTGATGCTGATGCTGATGTTTTGGGTGTTTCTGGAGGGCATCACAGTCCTGCGCTTGACCCCTTTACCATCAACCCTGATCACACACAGCGCTTCATTAGCGTCTCAAACCACGTCATCCTTCATATCTGTGAATACTGACATGCAGCTCACTCTCTGTGCAGACACATGATGGCCTGCAGGAGCGCATCCTCTCCTCCTCTGCTGGATGACCTTTGACCTCTGACCCCAGGCTTGGAGGAAACAGCGCCACCAGCCCTGAACAACCAGAAATCACTGGGTTTATAGAAAACTCCTGAAAACACTCGTGAAGCATGTTCGAAGCTCGATTATGTTCTAAAGAGCTCATTTAATAGTACATGTGATTTTTATTTATTTTTTAATTTTATTTGAAGTTGAATTATAAGAGTCAAAGAGAGATTAACAGGTCATTCACATATAATAATAATAATAGCACGGGTATATATATATATATGAAGAGCTTGGTTCCAAAACGCGATAAATTCAATTTTCTGGTGCTGTGATTAGTAGTAAATCTCCATCATGTGCTTTCAGATGGAGCGGCAGTTAATACACAGAGCCGTAGATCACTGACGAGCTACACAATATCACGTTCATAATCGCAGATGAAAGTGTTTTTATTAATGCAACTAAATGAATATAACATGGCAAAGATGAATGCACTGGACGTTGAATGTAAGAGAAATTTCATTTTGATTGAATGTATTTTTAGTCCAGTGCCTGTATATAAGATTAGTACTGACTGAGCAAGTTCAGAGGCTGTCATACGTGCATCAACTTACCTTGTTGTGTATTTTCAACAGTTTCGATATGAAAAATAACTTTTATATTGATTCAATGGATTTATTTCATTTTGAAAAAAAAAAAAAACATGTCATGGATTTATTGCATTTTGGGGAAAAAATAATCGGTTTTTATAATAAATCTTTGAAAATCAAAATATGGAGATGCTATGTGAAAGTTTGAAATAGAAAATAGTGGTTTTCATCTCGCCACTTTCTTGGTAAAGAAAACACATTTTTACTCAAATTAATCCAAATGGATTTGCAGCGTTTTGGAAACAAACTCTTCATTTGCAGCAATAGACAACAATACATTGTATGGGTCAAAATTATACATTTTTCTTTTATGCCAAAAATCATTAGGATATTAAGTAAAGATCATGTTACATGAAGATATTTAGTGAATTTCCAAGCATAAATATATCAAAACTTCATTTTTGATTAGTAATATGCATTGATAAGAACTTCATTTGAACAACTTTAAAGGAGATTTTCTCAATATTTAGATTTTTTTGCCGCCTCAGATTCCAGATTTTCAAATAGTTGTATCTCAGCCAAATATTGTCCGATCATAACAAACCATACATCAATGGAAAGATTATTTATTCAGCTTTCAGATGATCCATAAATCTCAATTTTGAAAAATGGACACTTATGACTGGTTTTGTGGTCCAGGCTCACATTTGTAAATATTTGATGTGCTTCTCACATTTTGTTCAGATTCATGATGGCCTGCAGGAGCGCATCCTCTCCTCCTCTGCTGGATGACCCTTGACCTCTGACCCCAGGCTGGGAGGAAACAGCGCCACCAGCCCTGAACAACCAGAAATCACTGGGTTTATAGAAAACTCCTGAAAACACTCGTGAAGCATGTTCACATCTCCA
>CM071962.1:1300000-1330000 GCA_036784905.1 Acrossocheilus fasciatus | reverse complement strand
GCTGAGTCACACCTTAAACTCCGCCCCTTCCAGCTCATATAATTAAACCCCGCCCTTCAAGTTCACACTCATTCACCTCCACTTTTGAGATCTTAACTTACAATCAACAACCAATGCATAGAGCTAAGTCTCCACCCCTTCAAGTGCATTTAACTAAGTCCCGCCCTAAACTCCGCCTCTTTGAGCTCACGCTTTCTTCAGGACCTCACATCACATTTCAGTGGGGTTTTTTCACTGCTTCATGTCGTAAGCCTTGTGAGTTTTTAAGAAGCCATTTCCAGTTAAAACAGTGGCGTCTCTTGACCAGCGCAGCACAGAAATACAGTAGAGCTCTACTGACACCTGCTGGAGACACTCGGAGCTTACCGATGGATACTGACAGATACAACTAAATATTCAATATAAAAATAGATACAATATAATTACTGTTCCTGAAATTATTTCTTTTTTGTAATATTATGTGTATAAAATCATTATGACATTAAAATACTTTCAGTTTAATAAAAATGTATAGTTTCACACCCCCCAGGGTGATTATGATTAACAAACTTAACTCATGATTATCACTAAAACATTTTCGTTAATTGAAATAAAATTAACATATTTTACATAACTAAAATAAAATATAAAAAGAACTTTTAATTAATTAGCTACCAGTTAGTTTCAGTTAAATGTGAAGTACTAAAACTGAAATAAAAACTAATAAATATATATAGACGTGCATAAAAAAAACGAATAAAAATGTCAACAAAGTTACTAAAAATCTCAACAAAAAAAAATACTAAAACGAAATAAAATTAAACTAAAAAAATAAAAACTAGTTCAAAATATTGATCTAAACTATAGAAGCATACAAATGATACTAAAATAAAACTGAACACAGCTGTATATTCAGCTCTATTCTGTGTCTGTGAAATATTGAGAAATATTAATGTTTGAATGTATTATTGTGGAGTTATTTTCTGTGCAGCTGCTCACAGACCGACCCTGCTGCAATTCATTTCACTTTATGATGGTATGACTATGTTATCATATGATATTGCCAAAGCATTGTTATTACAGAAACTATCTAAATGAGTTTCTTACACGCTGCTCTATTATTGCAGTAATCAGTTCAAGCGAAGCACACTGATTGGTGGTTGTACCCGTCAATCAGACGCTCTCTCCCTGTGTAAGTGTAATAAATGTTAAAGTGTGATGGTCAGCAGTCATGAGAGCCGGTTGTTTCTCACCTGAGATGCGCCTGTGGTCCTGCAGGACGATCCTCTCGCCGTGTGTTACAGAAATACAGCGCCTCCTGCTGGAAAACACACGGGTCACACTCAAACTACACCTGCATCCATCAAACCAGGAAATAAACCGGTGTATGATCATAAGAGGCAGGGTTATTATCATTACCCAAAACTAATATGATTAAAAACAGCTTTGTTCATTGAAATAAAGCTGAACTTAAATCAAATATAAATATTAGATGGGTAACACTTTACAATAAGTTAACTACATTATTTAACTTGAACTAAGCTACTTTGCATTTATTAATCTTAGTTCATGTTAATTTCAGCATTTACTAATGCATTATTAAATCACAAGTTGTGTTTGTTAACATTAGTTAATGCAACATGAATAAACAATGATTGATTGTATTTTTATTAACTAACATTAACAAAGATGAATTAATAGTGTAATAAATGCATTGTTCGTGTTAGTAAATACATGAACTAATGTTAACAAATGACACCTAAAGTGTTACCTGTAGATGAATTATTAAAAATGTGGCCTTGCCAATTAACTGAAATAAGTTTAAGAAAATTAAAAAATTACTAATTAATAATAAATCTAAACTAAAACTGAAAAAAAGGAAAATAAATAAAATAAAATTGATAAAAGCACAATTCAAAATGACTAAAAAAATTAAATGAATATATTTTTAAATAATATATTAAATATAAAATCATATAGTATACAACTATAAAGATACAATATATAAAAACATAAAATATTATAAATAATATAAATACAAAATATTAAAATTTTAAATTGGAAATACAGAAACAAAAGACAATTCAAAATATGAATAAAACTATAATAGTATATATAAAAAAATACTAAAATAACACTGATAAGTGTGATTAACGATCAGCTAAAGGAAAGTCATTTTGGAGGTGGAGCAAAATATTACATAATGATAAAAGATTATGAACTGTATGAATCTGAGTTGTGGTGTGATGGATCAGCTGAGCGCTCACCCGCTGCTTCAGCAGCCGCTCTCGGTGCTCCTGCAGCTTCTTGCTGTGATGAATTAATCCGTGATCTCCTCCGTAATAGATGCGTCTGTAGTCTCGCTCCTGCGGCCAGCTCTTGGGCACGACTCGCACCGTCCGGCACGTCACCTGACAATCACCGTTTCTTACAATCAAACAGTTCGTTCCACCTTTAGACACAATATTAAAACGTTTGCACGCGTGTTTTATGTTGAAGATCATGTTAAGGCTTTTATAACTCGTATAGTCTGATAGAGTGAGAATACAGCTCAGATTCATCCAGAGACTCAAACTAATGAAATAACATGAATCTGCTGCAGATGCTGATATTTCTGTGATGAAACTCTGATGCTTGTGATGTAAATCAATGAGATCTTTATAACAGTAGAGCGGATACTGACATTAAATAATCTAAATATCACTCTGTATCTCCAATGATGCGTCTTAGTAAGATGATATTGAATTGATTCAAACATATAATGCAATGCAATCCAATGATGATGAAGAAATGCATGCTCCTCAGAAGATGCTGATGATCAGATTTGAGACGTGCTGATTTTAATAAAAAATTAATAATGGAGAAACAGGTTTATGTTGATCATTTAGATCCTTATGCATGTATCAGATATGATAGAGTAGCTTTATAGAGTTAATATTTAGTATTGTTATGATCTTACTGGTGTTCCTCGCACGTGTCTGAAGCTGAGATCCTTGTCCTTCACTGAAACACATATTCATAATCACACATTCATATTTCACTCATATTTTCAGCCGTATTCATTCATTCAGTACTCACTGATGCTGATTCTTCTTACTGTGGACTGCAGCTTGATCTAGAAGAGCGAAGACGAGTTTTGATTCTATTTTAATTCCACACCATCACAGTTCTACCACACCATAACCCAATTTATTAATTCTATTGTACAGTAGATTAATATCTTCAGAGGCTGTAAGCAGTTTCAATATTTCATATTGCACTAAGATTGATTTCTGTTTAGCAAATGGTGAGGTTTAATGCATTAATTAATGCAGAGACACCACGATTTTACTGCATTAACTGTGGTGTGTTGGAAACCATGTTTACTATAGTGAAATTAAGGGTAAACATGGTATATAACAATACAATAAAAGCTGAGTTCAGGTCAAATGTGCCACTTTTGACAGTCATTTCAACGTAAACGGCCAAATTTACGTGAACTCGGCATAATTTTATGTAGATGATTATTGACACGTGCATGCAAAATTAAATCACGTTTATATATGATTTACTCTGTTCGGTTTACATGATGCATACCTCGTCGATGTTCAATATCAGTTGTATGATCAGAAGTGTAACTCGTTTTAATATTGATCAATTAATTGTAATTAATCTTAACCACGTGTCGAACCTGATGATGATGATGACGCTCTTCTTCAGAAGGACTCGTGATTAATGAGAATCAGCCAATCACTGTCGCCCTCTGCAGGATAGAAGGGTAATTAAATAATAACCATGTAGGCTACAATAAAAAATTACTGTATTTTGGTCTGGATGATTTATAAAGTGTTGCGCTGAGAAAATTTTACTTCAAACGTTACATTAATAATTGTTTATATGTTTCATCATTGTGCAAATGGTAGTTAAATTGTTAATCAAAGTAGCCTTATTTTCAAATATTTTGGGAGAAAATTAAATGAGGAAAAACTATTGGTATCAAAGGTGCTTTAAAAAGTGGGCGGTGACTGTATCCGTCCTAAATATGTGAGATTAGAATAAGTGTGTCTCAAAGCTAGTATGTTAAAAATAGTAGCCTAAAAGTCCCAGGATGGTGTATTATTTCAGGTAGTTTTTTTTTTGTTTGTTTGTTTGTTTTGTTTTGTTTTTTGAAGTGTGGATAATATTGCATGCCTCCACTTTGGCGAAGGATTCGGTTCAGAACTACAAACACGAATAAAAAGCGTTTAAAAACTACAAACATGGCGGATGTGCGAGACCAAGGAAGTTTAGAAATAGGCTACTAATAATCTGGATTTCTCTACTTAAAATCAGTTGGATTAGACAACTTGTTACCTACCCAACCTCTATTTGGAATATGATTCCCCTTCATATTTTTTCTAGTCTGGGTGGCATAAATGTATTCCTAGTTCGCAATTTTGATATTAACAAAATACCTGTGAAACTTTCAGCATTGTCAAGCTTTTCTAGCGTAGAATTTGGTTTACAAACACGATTTTTTTCACCACACCATTTTATATAATCAAAATTCTATTTTTTTATTTTTTTGGAAAACTGGTTTCTAAATAACATTGTTTTGGTAGACCAGTTATTTAATTCAGATGGTCTTCTTTTTACATACGAGTTATTCTAAGCAAAATGTAATTTTCCCATACCGGCAAAAAAATTCACAACTGTTCTCTCCTAAAATATGTGTTGTTTAAACACCAAAAAAAAAAAACACAATTATCAGCAATTTCCACAACTCTCACCCAATCACTCCCCTGTAGGTAAAATATGTTTTTCCTATCATTGTAATAATTATAACAGAGCCCTTTTCCAGAAGGATGTTGCTTCGGTTTGCAGATCAACGAGATACTTATTTTCCATGAGATGTGGATGTGAGAAGATGACTGACATCAGTTACAGTGACTCGGAGCGACAGAGAGTCTGTTAAAGACGCAGGTGTAGAACGTGATCATTTGCCCCAAACCTCCCCTTTTCTTCTCAAGCTGCTGGCGGTGGCTGCTGGTAGTGCATTATTCTTCCAGCAAACGAAAGAGAAACTAACCTCAGCGTTACACCACTGCATCAGATCCGTTCACTCTTAATTCTAGATTCAATCTGGAAAGTTTCGAAGTCACTCAAAATGAGTTTTCAGGTCAATTCTACAGATTTAAAGCATGGCACAGAAATAAAAGAATCTGCGGCAACAGCAGAAGAAGAATTCAAGAACAGCAGAGCTGAAGAGACAGACAGAAAACTCAATCCTGAAGACGAGGAAGAGTTCAAGAAGACCAGAACTGAACAGTTAAAAAGAAAACTCAATCCTGAAGAAGAAGAAGAGTTCAAGAAGAGCACAGATGAAGAGACACAAAGAAAACTCAATCCTGAAGACGAGGATGATGATGATGAGTGTTGTAAGTCCAGCACTTCATTCAGTGTTGTTTCTGTGGTCATGTTCTTCTGTAATTCATTTAAAAACATCATTATCTTATCACATGGTGGTATTAACATGAAGAAATCTGCATTTGAATGTATTATCAAGTGAGAAGCCTGAAACTACAGCATTTGAGAAGAAAAATCATCATCTGAAGCTAATCTTAATGAGGAAAACTATCTCTCTGTGTGAAGCTGATTCAGTGTTTGCTGCTCCTCATGTTGTGTTTCTTTCACAGATGGAGGCTTTGGACTTCTCCAGCCAAAGAGGAAACGAAGACCTAAATGTTTGAGTATGCATTACATACTTTTTGAAGTTAATATAGTCTTAAACTAACTGACCCTTCATTTAAAAAAACACATTACTGGTTGGACTGGGAAACATCCTGATGATAGTAAAGCAGGGTTATGTCTGAATAAAATAAAGGGAAATTGTTTATAATCCTCATTCTGAAGCCAGTCTTAATGAGGAAAGCTATATTTGTACATGTGAAGCTGATTCAGTGTTTGCTGCTCCTCATGATGTGTTTCTTTAACAGATGAATGCTTAATGTTTTTCTACAGTGAAACAGAAGGAGACTTTTTTATTTCCTGGGTCTAGTATGTATTACAAAACTATTTGAAGTTATTATAGACTTGTTATTGTCTTACACTAACTGACCCTTCATTTCAAAACATTACAGATGAGTTTAGGCCTATAAACCCTCATCTTGAAGATGATGAAGAAGATGGAAAATTTGGCTCTAATGCAGAAGCCTCACCAGAGTCAGTGATGTGTTTAGTTCAGTAAATAATCCACATAAATGCATTCATACTGTGGGTTCACATGTAACATCATTCAAAGACTGCTATTGTCATGATCCGGCCCAGGACCTTCCACTCATCAGCCACACGAGGTCGCTCTCGCAGCACATGGACATTGCACTACACCCTGAATTATATTCCCCAGCCAGCACTGCGTTTGCTCATCACACAATCTCTCATCAGTCATACCTGCAGCTCATCAGCATTCACACCTGCACCACATTTACAGACCTGAATAAAAACCACTCGCACGGTCTATTCCGGCGCGAAGTCTAGATTTGCTAAGTCTTTCTATTCCGAGTGTTCTTCGTTGTTTACCTTGTCTAGTTTCTGTGTGGTTACCCTGACCTTGGACTGTTTATCACGTTTATGACCATTTTCTGCCTCAGCCTGGATATCTAGCCCTCAGTATTGACTCTGTTGTTGTTTACCTGTGTTCAATAAAACCTGCAAATGGATCCGCATGCCTCTGTCTTGTCCATCACAACTATCATAATATTGACTATTAAATATGTATTCTCTTCTGATGTAGCATCCATCTCAACAGTTCAGAAAACAGAAGAGAGAGAGAAAGAGAAAACACCAAAGGCTCGAGGGTCTGATTTCAGTATCAATAACAAGTTTAAAACAGTTTCAGTCGTTTCTGTCCGTCATGCACTGAATCTCTCAAATGACCTCCTGAACAAGTTCACACTTGAAGAACATGTTCTGTAGTATTTATCCCATACAGTTCTTGCTAAGGTCATTAAAAATCTTCAAGGACACTGTTTTGACCTCAGCAAGAATTAAATGGGATAAATACAGTTTTTCTTCACGTCTTCTTCACTGAATTGTTGAAGAACATATTTTCTTCTCAGCAGATGTAATGAGAGTCCAGTAATACACAGCACTCAGTCCATCAGTTCACATCTGGAGAAGACGAACGCTGAAACACATCCAGCATTAAGATGGTTTTAACTCAAATATGAGTCTATAATCCATAATAACACTTCCTCGGTGAAAAAGCTCAGCAGAGGCTAGTTACACGAACTCTGTTTGCGATAGACACAATCACAAAAATAATCCAATAGAAACAGATAGTGGTGTAAGACGTGAGGCACACGGAGATAACTTTTGATGCGATTGAAGTTCAAATCTGTCTTTTGCTGAACTTTCTCCCTTTTACCATCAAATATCAGATCGGAAAAGTGTTTATTTTCAATAAAAATGAAGTACATATTTGAAAAGTGGGGATAAAAAGTGCCTCACAGTGTCAGACTGTGTCTCTACATCTTGTGTTAAACACTCTTCTGTCTGTTTCATTAAACTCTGAGATGGAGACAGTCTCTTACACAGAAAGTCCACAACTGACTCAGAAGTGATTAAACTTATGAAGTTCCAGTAAAGCAGCACATGATTGTGACAATATATGAGGTATTTGTGTTTTTTAAGCCAGCTCAGGTATTTTCATAGACAGTCATGGCCAAAAATAATCGGCACCCTTGCAATTCTGTCAGAAAATGGAACCCTACTCTCAGAAAATTGTTGCAGTTGCAAATGTTTTGGCACTCACGTTTATTTTTTTGTTTGCATTGGAACACAAAAAAAAAACAAAAAAAAAAAACAGAAGAAAAGTCAAATCTGATACAATTCCACACAACTCTCCAGCGCTTTGTTTGTAACCATTTCTGAGTGCTTTCGGGTCATTGTCCTGCTGGAAGATGCAGCCAGAAGTTTCCAGTGCCAGAAGCAGCAAAGGAACCCCAAACATCTTTGAAACTCCACCATGTTTGACTGCAGGGACTGTGTTCTTTTCTTTGAAGGCCTCATTTCAAAGAAACAGTGCCATGATGTCCTTTACCGAAAAGCTCTACTTTTGTCTCATCTGTCCACAGTACGTTCTCCCAGAAGGATTGTGGTTTTGTCACAAACTCCAGTCTTGCTTTTTTATGCCTTTGTGTCAGCAGTGGTGTCCTCCTGGGTCTCCTTCCATAGCGTCTCTTTTCATTCAGATGGCGACGGATAGTGCAAGCGGACACTGTTGTACTCTGTGTCTGCAGATCAGCTTGAATTTGTTTGGGTTCTTTATCCACCATTTGAACAATCCTTGGTTGTAATTTTTCACTAATTTTGCTCTTCCGTCCACGTCCAGGGAGCTTAGCTACAGTGCCAGGGGCTGTAAACCTCTTGATATTGCCTTGAAGGTGCCAATAATTTTGTCCAGTCCATTTTTGAGTTCTGTGTGAAATTTGATCAAGTTTGACTTTTCTTCTCTGTATTTTTGTGTTGTTGCAGTGCAAACAAAAACAATAAGCACGTGAACACCAGAACATTTGCAATTGGAACAATTTTCTGAGAGAAGTGTTGCATTTTCTGACAGAAATGTTGAACTGATTTCCGAGGCATTTTTACCTTTTATATGATTGGGTTTTTCTAACCAGATACATTAGATATATCTGCATAATTTTTATGTCAAATGTTTACATTAAGTTCAATAAGAAAAATGAGACACTAAGCTGTTACCAATCAAATGAAAACATAATCAATAAAATCCACAGCATTCAGATAATAAAGCAGCATGTAGATGTATTAACTAACCAAAAGGTTTATATATTTATATTATAATTTTCATATAATCTACAGTTTGTGCATACAAAATCTAAGATGCACTGATGAAACTGATATTTTAGTAGCTCTGGCCTAACTATAATAACAAACATCAGTCCTGACTCCTCAAATGTTTTTAGTTTTTGTGTAAGGCACCACAATACTTAGTAAATGGTTTAACAGAACTATGTCAGAACTATGGTTTATCTGCAATTAACAACTCATTAACAACACATTTATAATCAAGTATTTCATGCATAAAGAAATGCATCTATTCAACTTTTTAGTGCATGAGGATGAGGGAGTTATATAGACTTTGTCACATGTTTTTCAAATACATAATAAAAAAAATGCATTGACATTTGTCAACCTCGAAAAAAATGAAAAACAAAAGTGCATTCACTTGTCTCTGTTTAATGTCTGTTTGTTTTGTGAGGGCATTAGTGGGAGATTCTTCTTGATAAACAGAAGCATCTCTGCCTTCTCACACCCAATTCTGTTCCTTTTTTCATCCATAACATTTGCAGCAGCAGAAAATAAACGCTCACTGTCTATGCTGGAAGGGGCTGACAGGTATTTCCGTCTGGGAGCCGGGATTTCCAAGGGGCTCTCGGATCTAGGAATCGGGGGCTCTGAGGGATACACATTTACCTAAAGTAGACCATAAACAAAGAAAAAAAAAACAATGTTAGGCTATGTTACTTTTTTGGTTTATTTTAAGAGACATTCAAGGCTTTAATTAAAAAATATATTTTAATTACCTGCCCTTCTGTTTGGCCTTGGGTCAGCTCTTTTGTGACATCGTAGTTTTCTTGAAGGATTTCTTCATACATTGCCAGCAAGGCAACATTGCTGCAATCTGTCTTGGTCTTCTTCACTTTCGGCTCATCCACATCTCAATCTGGCCTATGAACCTCTGTTTTCTGCTTTCCTGTAGCTCAAATAGTAGAGCATGGCGCTAGCAACGCCAAGATCATGGGTTCGATTCCCAGGGAAAGCAAGAGCTGATAAAATGTAAAAAAACTGTAAGTTGAATGCAATGTAAGTCGCTTTGGATAAAAGCGTCTGCTAAATGCATAAATGTAAATGTAAATGTTCACTCACCACCAGAGGTCACTCGCTCACCACATTGACTCTTGCACCACACTAACTGTTGCACGTCACCCCCAGACTACATTTCCCAGCAGCCATTTCACTAATCACACGCTCACACCTGAGCCTGATCACACAGCTGATTCCCATTACACTCCTTACTTAAGACATGGACTTCCTCAGTCAGATCACTGAGTATTGTAAGCACATATCACTACCCTAGCTGATAGCTACCTTACGGAGCCTTTTGTAGTTTTCATAGTCTTGCCTTGCCTTGCCTGTTTTCATTCTAGCCTGTGTATCTTGGATTAACCCTTTGCCTTGCTGCTTTGGATTGTGTTTGCCCTGCCTGGATTGTTGCTGTGTTCCTGGACATGTCTCTTTGCCTTGCCCTGTTGGATACTGTTCACTGATTGAAGACCCGCGCTTGTCCTAGGTATACTCTTTGTCTTGCCTGTGGTGTACCTGTTTGACCATTTGCCTTTGACTAATGACACCATTTTAATTTTAGGGTGGAGTAACCCTTTAATTATCATTACATTTATTTTGATTTTGATTTGGACTCTGCCTGTGTTTCCAGGTCCTGTGTAATGAAAATTGTTGAAAGTGCACCGTGATTCCTGACTGTCGAGTTGAATTGCTTTATTATTAGAGCTAAAACCGTTACTCGGTGTTTTCTATTTATTACAGAAGAGACACTGGCCTCCAGGAATATACGAGCGCTCATGGAGAGAAAATCAGCACTGAGCTGATGAGCAAACGACTCTTACAGGCAAGAACACACACACACACACACACACACACACACACACACACACACACACACACACTAAAGATTTTTTTTTTTTTTTTTGTAACTTTGAGACCATTTATTAAGCTTATTTCAGTCATTAGTCTATGGTTACAGTGCAGTCATTGCTACTCCGATCAAATATGAAGAGTTCAATATTCTGAGTGTCATGATGAAGTGATCTTGAGGTGTAATGTTTGCAGACGACACACGGATCTATGATCGAGCATCAGTGAAGTATTATCCTTCAGTAAAGTCTGTCTGTAGCTTCTCTTCTCGCTGATTCTCATGACTCAATGTTGAATCATCTCTGATGAATTGAGAAACACTATTGAGGGGTTTTCCTTTTCTTTGTTTTTTTATTTTGTGGGTTACGTGCACATAAATGCAGATGTGACTTTTGTTCTACAGATCTGAAGGTTATGTGACTGGGAAATTGCCACGTTTTTGATGTTTGGACGGGAAAATTGCCACGCCAGTTTGTTTTTTTTTTTTTTTTTTGCTCATCATAGTTGTCATGTGACCTTTTTGCTTCTCATGTTTTCTTTGGTTCATTGCCTTAGCTTTTTATGGTGTAATTTAAACTAGACTTATTTAAAGCCTTCTGTTTTTGTAAACGGCACATGATTTATTTTTCATCTACTTTTCTGAATAAAGTGCTCAGATGGAGTTGTTCAGTTCTGGACTCTATTTTTACAGACACTGCTGTTGAAATCAAGACCGATGTTTCCTCCTTTTATGTTTTTGGCAGAAATGAATGTTCGATTCTATATTTACAGATGCAATGTGATCCTTATAGTTTCTTCATACAAGATTATCTCCCACATTCATGTATAGGTTTGGAACAACTTTTTTTTTTTTTTTTTTTTTTTTTTTTCTGCAGAAAACAAAAGAATGAAGTTTGAAGAATGTTGATCATCAAACAGTTTCTGAACTGTTGACTGTCGTTGTATGAGAGCTGCTGTGGTGTCTGTTTAAAGTGTAAATTTAACAATGCAAAAATCTCCAATCAGTTCTGGTATGGCTAAATGTATAAAATGCAATCACATAATGGAAAGAATAAAACAATGAAGTGAATTTAAAAAAAAAAAAGATTAATAAATAGTGTAAATAAATGAACAGTTGCAATAAACTAGCCTACTAAAATCAATCCATAAATTTGCATAAACATGCAGAATGTATAAATACAAAACACAAAATGAATACATTTAAGTAAAATTAAGCAAAGTAATGAAAAGAATAAATACACTTGATAATTTATGAAATAAAGTAAAATAAATTCATTGAATAAAATGAAAAGTAAATCATGAAAACTTAATTAACAAAGGTTTGCCTCCTGTATTAGTGGCGGAGGACTGTGTTTGTTGGATCACGAGCGTCTTGTGTTTCTGTCTTTCGCAAGTCAAGTCACCAAAACTCCCTCTGAGACAGAATGGAGAAAAAAACCTTGGGAGAAACCAGGCTCAGTCGGGGGGCCAGTTCTCCTCTGAACAGACGAAACCTGCAGTTCAAAAGTTTCAGGTTCTAACGATAGTAGTATTATGTAGTTAGGTATTTGTATTATATTTTTAGTTATATATTTTTTTTGTTTTATTGTATTTTAATCAAGGTCTCTGGGGGTCATCTGGGTGTCCTGGTCTCCGCTGACGATCAGGGTGCAGACATCATCTCTTGGTGCTGATCCACCATCTGATCATAGGAAAGAAACTGACAAATATTAGCGTAGATGCCATTCTACTTACGATGTAACGAGTACATGTGTTATGGGAAGTGTTCCTGGTTCCGGTTGATCTAATTAATGCAGCCTAACAATCCTTTAACGGATTTGAATAATAGAAGCGTATTATTGTGGTATGTGTACGCCAGAATAAAGAGATGGGTCTTTAATCTAGATTTAAACTGACAGAGTGTGTCTGCCTCCCGAACAGTGTTAGGTAGACTGTTCCAGAGTTTGGGTGCTAAATAGGAAAAGGATCTGCCGCCCGCAGTCGATTTTGATATTCTAGGTATTATCAAACGGCCAGAGTTTTGAGAACGTAGCGGACGTGGAGGACTATAATGCGATAAGAGCTCACTCAAATACTGAGGAGCTAAGCCATTCAGGGCTTTATAAGTAATTAACAAGATTTTAAAATCTATCCGATGTTTGATAGGGAGCCAGTGCAGTGTTGACAGAACCGGGCTAATATGGTCATATTTCCTGGTTCTAGTAAGGACTCTAGCTGCTGCATTTTGGACCAACTGTAGTTTGCTGATCAAGCGTGCAGAACAACCACCCAATAAAGCATTACAATAGTCTACACTTGAGGTCATAAACGAATTAACATTTCTGCATTTGACGTTGAGAGCATAGGTCGCAATTTAGATATGTTTTTGAGATGAAAAAACGCAGTTTTACAGATGCTAGAAACATGGCTTTCAAATGAAAGATTGCTATCAAACAGCACACCTAGGTTCCTGACTGATGAAGAAGAATTGACAGAGCAGCCATCAAGTGTTAGATAATGTTCTAGGTTGTTACATGTGGGGTTTTTAGGTCCGATAATTAACACCTCTGTTTTTTCAGAATTTAGCAGTAAAAAATTACTCGTCATCCAGTTTTTTATATCGACTATGCATTCCGTTAGTTTCTCAATTTGGTATGTTTCACCGGGCCGCGAAGAAATATAGAGCTGAGTATCATCAGCATAACAGTGAAAGCTAACACCATGTCTCCTGATAATATCTCCCAAGGGTAACATGTAAAGCGTGAAAAGTAACGGCCCTAGTACTGAGCCTTGAGGTACTCCATACTGCACTTGTGATCGATATGATACCTCTTCATTCACTGCTACGAACTGATGGCGGTCAGATAAGTATGATTTGAACCATGCTAAGGCGCTTCCACTAATGCCAACAAAGTTTTGTAGTCTATTCAAAAGAATGTTGTGGTCGATAGTGTCGAACGCAGCGCTAAGATCCAGTAGAACTAATAAAGAGATACAACCACGATCAGATGATAGAAGCAGGTCATTTGTAACTCTAATGAGAGCAGTCTCAGTACTATGATACGATCTAATGTTTTTTAATGAGAGGCTTAATAACAGCCAATTTGAAGGTTTTGGGGACATATCCTAATGACAATGAGGAATTAATAATAGCCAAAAGAGGATCTATGACTTCTGGAAGCAGCTCTTTTAGTAGTTTCGATGGAATCGGGTCTAACATACATGTTGTTGGTTTAGATGATTTAACAAGTTTATACAATTCTTCCTCTCCTACAGTAGAGAATGAATGGAATTGTTCCTCAGGGGATCTATAGTGTGCTATCTGATGCGATACTGTAGCTGACGGCTGCAAGGATACAATTTTATCTCTGATAGTATCGATCTTGGAAGTAAAATAGTTCATAAAGTCATTACTGCTATGCTCTTGGGAAATGCCAACACCTGTTGATGCTTTATTTTTCGTTAATTTAATCACTGTATTGAATAAATACCGAGGGTTATGTTTGTTTACTTCTAGAAGAGACGAAAAGTAATCAGATCTAGCAGTTTTTAATGCTTTTCTGTAGGATAGGGTACTTTCCCGCCAAGCTAAACGAAATACCTCTAATTTAGTTTTCCTCCAGCTGCGCTCCATTTTCCGGGCTGCTCTCTTTAGGGCGCGAGTGTGCTCATTATACCACGGTGTTGGACTCTTATCCTTAATCTTCCTTAAGCGTGAAGGAGCAACCGCATCTAAAGTGCTAGAAAAGAGAGAGTTCATAGTTCCTGTTACATCATCAAGTTGTTCTGACCTATTGGATAAACTGAGGAACTGAGATAAGTCAGGAAGATTATTTATAAAGCAGTCTTTTGTGGTAGAGATAATGGTTCTACCATATTTGTAACAAGAAGTTGGCTTTACAGCTTTAGCTATATGGAATATACAGGAGACTAGATAATGATCTGAGATATCATCGCTCTGCTGCAAAATTTCAACGCCACTAACATCAATTCCATGTGACAGTATTAAATCTAGAGTATGATTTCGACAATGAGTAGGTCCTGACACGTGTTGTTTAACACCAATAGAGTTTAGAATGTCTATAAATGCTGATCCCAAGGAATCTTTTTCATTATCAACATGGATATTAAAATCACCAACGATTAGGATTTTATCTGCAGTCAGCACTAACTCCGACAGAAAATCTGAAAATTCTTTAATAAAGTCTGTATGGTGCCCTGGTGGCCTGTATACAGTAGCCAGTACAAACATCACAGGGGATTTATCATTAATACTTGTTTCTTTGGATAACGTTATATGGCGCACCATTACTTCGAACGAATTATACTTGAAACCCGACCTCTGAGAGATACTGAAAATTTTCTATAAATTGTAGCAACACCTCCCCCTTTACCTTTTGGACGCGGTTCATGTTTGTAACAGTAATCTTGTGGTGTAGACTCGTTTAAAGTAATGTAATCATCTTGTTTTAGCCAGGTTTCTGTCAGACAAAGCACATCTAGTTTATGGTCAGTGAACATATCATTTACAAAAAGTGCTTTTGAAGAAAGGGATCTAATATTCAATAAGCCGAGCTTTATCATGTCTTTATCTGTATTATATCGTTTTTTTATTTGTTGAACATCAATTAAATTGTTACCATTACTTTGGTTTGGATGTTTTCTGTATTTTCTAGTTCGGGGAACAGACACCGTCTCTATAGAGTGATATCTAGGTGAAAAAGTTTCTATGTGCTGAGAGTTAACTGACTTCTGTGACGTGAGGCGGCTAGCAGACGATCGGTTTAGCCAGTCTGTCTGCTTCCTGACCAGGGCTCCAGTTAGTCAAGTACAAACTCTAAGACTATGTGCCATATTTCTAGAGAGAAGAGCGGCACCACCCCAGGAGGGATGAACACCATCTCTTTTCAACAGGTCAGGTCTGCCCCAAAAACTCATCCAATTGTCTATAAAGCCTATGTTATTTTGCGGGCACCACTTAGACATCCAGCCATTAAGTGACGACAGTCTGCTATGAATCTCATCACCCCGGTAAGCAGGGAGGGGACCAGAGCATATTACAGTGTCTGACATCGTACTTGCAAGTTCACACACCTCTTTAACATTATTTTTAGTGATCTCCGACTGGCGAAGTCGAACATCATTAGCGCCGACGTGGATAACAATCTTACTGAATTTACGTTTAGCATTAGCCAGCACTTTTAAATTTGCCAAGATGTCAGGCGCTCTGGCTCCTGGTAAACAATGGACTATGGTGGCTGGTGTCTCTATTTTCACGTTCCGTACAATAGAATCACCAATAACTAGAGCACTTTCATCAGGTTTCTCAGTGGGTGCTTCACTGAGTGGGGAGAACCTGTTTGATGTTCTGATCGGAACGGAAGAGTGGTGTTTTGACCCGCGACTATGCCGCCTCACCGTCACCCAGCTGCCCTGCTGCCCGGGCTCAACCGAAACCGAACAATGTACAGGACTCCCTGAGCTAGTCGCATCCAAAGCAGTATCTACAGCCCTCACATTCTTACTATCCTCAATTAAAGTTTGGATGCGTGTCTCTAGTTCTAAAACCTTCTCTGTCAGCCTAACTATTTCCCTGCATTTATCACATGTGAATCCCTCACTGCTGACAGAGACAGATAAACTATACAGAGACTCAAGATCTTGTGTTTTGACCGTCGTTAAACTGAAGCTGTCATGAATAATTCACACACGCTCGTCTTAAATTCCTGCTAATAAAAGTGCAGCTGATGGTTTTGTTGGGTCGTAACGGGATCGATTAGCCCCTTGTTTATGTGCCTCCAGTAACTGTCCAACACTTTACCTAAAATGAGCAATATTAATGCTGCGTGAGCTTTTATAACCTTTCATTGTGCTTTAAACAAACACGTTGCGTATCAATGGCACGATTTTTGTATTGTGCGTGCTGTTATATGCAGAAACTGACTCTGACTGTTGAATAAATGAAATACTAATAAACATTTAACCTGATAAAAAATATTTATTTGATGTTATCTGTGTTATGTTTCATCTGCGAAAGCAATGTGAACTTTCATAAACATCCGTTTGGCCATTAACTTTTAAATGCATGATTATACAAAAAATATGAGAGTTCTCCGCACAAAGACCCGCGGCTGGCAGATTTCTCTCTTATAGGAAGTTAAATGAAATGAAATGTGGATGTTAACTGTGATAAGATGATTGACAGGCCAGTTTACAGCGACAGGATCAGTGTAATAGTCACGACACGATCACGTGTCCCAAAGCGTGCCTACTCTTTTACTGCACGCTCAAGTGTGATTTTCTTCACAGAAAGAGTGCGTACTTTAAGCGGATGAATTGGGACGCAGCATAATGTTGAGCAGTGTGCAGTGACTGCTGGGTAGTGCTTTATTACTCAAGCTTGTTAATCAGACAGATGTGAAACTGACCACAACTTTATGTCCGTGTGCATCAGATCCGTTCACTTTTAATTCTAAATTCATGTCGGAAAGCTTTGAGGACATTCAAAATGAGTTTTCAGGTCAATTCTATATTTAAGGCACGGTTCTGCTGCTCTCAGCTGATGCTACAGCTCTACTCTGCGTCGCTTGAGCGTAATCCAGCACTGGCTCGGACTCGAGCGGATCTGTGTCTGCTGTCGGTTCTGCTCTGGGTGTTTGTGGACGCTCCTGCGATGGCTCCCGGTCAGGAACACGAGGACACACTTTGGTTCTGAGGGTTTGGAAGTGATGGCAACTGTTTCTTTGTTTGTTGTAATTTGTCCTATCTTTTTTCTTTTTCTTTTCTTATTTTAATGTTGTTTTAATGTGTTATTGTTCCTTGAATAAAAATAAAATGAAAAATCATGACACCCACACTTTTTTTTATTATTGAATTTTTAACTTTAATGGCTAAATTTCATATTCATAAATTTAAGGAAAATTGTTTTATTAATTTTTTTTAGAAATGAAGTAAGCATTGTATTGAGTCCATATTGCCCTTAAAGAAACAAAAAGCTATTTGACTTGTGCACTCTTTTTTTTTTTTAATGTATTTCTATAATATTGTTTATATCTCCCCCAGCATTTGAATTTTTTTGTATATGTTGTTGTAATTGTACTGAAAGTGTTGACAGTCTGTTCAATAAAAAAAGAAAGAAATGCTAATAATCATTTAACCTGGTAAAAAAAAAAAAAAAAAAAAATATTTAATTTAAATTTGTGTTATATTTAATCTACAACAACAATGTGAGATTTTATAAACATCCGTTTGGCCATCAAATTTTAAATGCATGATTATGCAAAAAAAATAAATAAAAAATAATAATCTGAGCAGAGTTCTGTCATAAAGCCCCGCAGCTGCAGAAACACGAGCTGCTTCTTTTCTCTCTGATGCGGTAGAAGATAAACTCCATGAGATGTGGATGTGAGAAGATGATTGACATCAGTTACAGTGACTCGGAGCGACAGAGAGTCTGTTAAAGACGCAGGTGTAGAACGTGATCCTTTGCCCCAAACCTCCCCTTTTCTTCTCAAGCTGCTGGCGGTGGCTGCTGGTAGTGCATTATTCTTCCAGCAGACGAAAGTGAAACTAACCTCGGCGTTACACCCCTGCATCAGATCCGTTCACTCTTAATTCTACATTCAATCTGGAAAGTTTCGAAGTCATTTAAAATGAGTTTTCAGGTCAATTCTACAGATTTGAAGCATGACACAGAAATAAAAGACTCTGCGGCAACAGCAGAAGAAGAATTCAAGAACAGCAGAGCTGAAGAGACAGACAGAAAACTCAATCCTGAAGACGAGGAAGTGTTCAAGAAGACCAGAACTAAACAGTTAAAAAGAAAACTCGTTCCTGAAGACGAAGAAGAGTTCAAGAAGACCAGAACTGAACAGTTAAAAAGAAAACTCGTTCCTGAAGACGAAGAAGAGTTCAAGAAGACCAGAACTGAAAATTTAAACAGAAAACTCAATCCTGATGATGAGCCATTGTGTAAGTCCAGCACTTCATTCAGTGTTGTGTTTCTGTGGTCATGTTCTTCTGTAATTCATTTAAAAACATCATTAGCTATCATATGATGGTATTAAGATAAGAAACTCTGCATTTTAATGTAGATTCAGCTCTTATCAAGTGAGAAACCTGAAACTAAAGCATTTGAGAAGAAGAATCATCATCTGAAGCCAATCTTAATGAGGAAAACTATCTCTCTGTGTGAAGCTGATTCAGTGTTTGCTGCTCCTCATGTTGTGTTTCTTTCACAGATGGAGGCTTTGATTTTCTCCCGCCATTGATTCACTCTCCGAGCTCAGGTATGCAAGTTATTATATTCTTATTATAGTCTTAAACTAACCGATCCTTCATTTAAAACACATTACTGGTTGGACTGGGAAACATCCTGATGATTGTAAAGCAGGGTTATGTCTGAATAAAATAAAGGGAACATTTTTATAATCATCATCTGAAGCTAATCTTAATGAGGAAAACTGTCTCTCTGTGTGAAGCTGATTCAGTGTTTGCTGCTCCTCATGTTGTGTTTCTTTCACAGATGGAGGTTCTGCAGCCGTCCCGCCACCGTGGAAAGAAACCATTGGATGTTTGAGTATGCATTACATACTATTTGAAGTTATTATATTCTTATTATAGTCTTAAACTAACCGATCCTTCATTTAAAAACCATTACTGGTTGGACTGGGAAACGTCCTGATGATTGTAAAGCAGGGTTATGTCTGAATAAAATAAAGGGAAATTGTTTATAATCATCATTCTGAAGCCAGTCTTAATGAGGAAAGCTATATTTGTACATGTGAAGCTGTGTTTGCTGCTCCTCATGTTGTGTTTCTTTAACAACTAAAGCCTTATGGGATGAGGAGGATAATTTTTCATGTCCTAGTCCCAATTGTATGTATTACAAAACTATTTGAAGTTATTATTGTTATAGTCTTACACTAACTGAGCCTTCATTTCAAAACATTACAGTTGAGTTTAGGCCTATAAACCCTCATCTTGAAGATGAAGATGATGAAGAAGATAAAGAGATGTCCAGGACTCAGTCGATGGATAATTTGCTTCTAATGCAGAAGCCTCATCAGAGTCAGTGATGTATTTAGTTCAGTAAATAATCCACATAAATACATTCATACTGTGGGTTCAAAGACTGCTATCATAATATTCACTATTAAATATATGTTGTCTTCTGATGTCAGTCTCTTAATGTAAAACGGTTCCTAAAAACAATATAAAATGAATTTATTATAAGAGCTTGATTATATGCATCTCCTGTTTCATTCATACGTAAATATTGTACAAAGCCCTTTCTTTAGCTTACATTTATTAAATCACATGTGCACTTGAATATTTTTATTTTGTGAGGATTTTTCATTTGTTATTTCAGTGATTTCATTCATTCCTGTTTGCTTTAACATTATCAGCCTCAAAACTAGAATAGAGAGGACAGAAATAAATATACTCGAGCAAAGCACATGTTACTGAAGAGTATTGTGTAGTGCCAAGATTATATGAATACGATTATTATTATTATCCTTCTTATTATTAATTTTAACAACTTTTTGTAAACCTTATACAAATTGAATACATATAATCTGTAAATCTTATAGCTAATGTTATCAAAAATAATAATAAATAGTCTCTTGGGTAAAATTACAGTTTACATTAAATTAAAGAAGGACCTCATGTTATTTTTATTTAGCACCTATATAAATTGGTGTAGAACTACAAAATGACTTTCAAGTTCTCGATTTAATAATGGTTTAATGAGATTTTAAATTGTTTATGTAAATGCTGCGTGACTGTGACGTGTTTAATGGGCGTGCGCGCTGAACTTTGGAGTCATTCAAACCAACGGCTCTGATTCAAACACTGGAGCGGCGGGAGTTACCATGGAAACGGGTCGACAACACAAACTGACAGCCGCAAGACTCCGTCTGTAGCTGCTGTTTACACTGCTTTCAGGTGAGTTTAGTCCCTAAAATCACACAAATAATGCACACAACTGTTGTTGACACCTGTCTTACTTGTAATCGATGCCCTTCTGTTGAATATTTACTTCATAGAAATTGTTTAGGGTCCGGAAAAGTCCGTTAGCATCTCAACCGTTTTCAGAAGAGGTAACGTAGACTAACTCTATAGCTTGAGCTCTTGTTTATGAAAGTTTGGGCTTTTAATCACATCTTTGTTATAGATGAGCGGTTTTGATAGCTTTGTAAAGGGTTTGCTGTCAGTTTGTCAGTGGTTTAGTTGTCTTAACTTATTTAGCCTAAAATATGCCCTGTACCGTTAACCGGCGACGTCATTTACAAGGAGCACGAATTAAATGAATCTAGTTCAAACGCGTTTTTATTCTTTCATGGTTAATAAATATTGGTAAAAAAAATTGTTCTGTGATTGCAGGAGTGATAAAATAGCCTCTCTACAACAGAAGAGAAGCTCCACGGTTTCAAAATTCCTGAAGGGAGCTCCTGACAGAAATCCAGGAAACACAGGTTAGCATTTATTAGATTAAAAATGCAGTAAAAACAGATATATTGTAAAATATTATCACAATTTAAAATACCTGATTTCTGTGTGAATCTATGTTAAAATGTAATTGATTGCTGTGATCAAAGCTGAATTTTCAGCATTACTGCAGTCTTCAGTGTCACATGATTCTTCAGAAATCATTCTAATATGCTGATTTGCTTCTCAAGAAACATTTCTGATTATTATTTTGTTGATACTGATTTAATTGCCATCTATACACTCTTTAAAAAAAAGGTGCCAGGAAGAACCATTTTGTGAAAAGTTCTTTAAAGAACCGGGGTTTGTCTTGGTGCCATAAAGAACCTTTTCTGGTACTACAAAGAACCCTTTTTAAGAACCTTATTTTAAACCCTTGTTAAAGGTTCTACAAAGAACCACTGATGAAAAGGTCATTTATCGCCTCATTTCTTCCAGATCAGTATCCTCACATTCATCATATCCAATCAGTATCAACCAAAGACATCTTTGCACTGTGGCTGAAGCAGAAGCTGCATCTTAAGTTGAATTTAGATTTACACAAAAATCAACAACAATGCATAGAACTAAGTCTTGCTCCATTTCACTTGTTAGTTATATATGTATATATATATATATTATTATTATTTTTTTTATCAATGTTCATTAATGTTTTTTTTGTTTGGTTTTTTTGCCCCTAACAAAACGAACTGTTGAAATTCCTGTCTTTTAATGTTTACAGTAAATGGAGCAGTGTCAAATACAAGCCAGTCCCTCTTTGATCCATCGTCAGTGAAACACCATCTCTCGCTAAAACACAGAGAACCGTGATGACGTTCTGATGTTGCTTATCATGTTCCGTTCCGTTCCAGCGTAACCCCAGGTATGTGTCGCCACATTCTTGCACCGCAAATTGTTTTCAAGAAAAAACAGAGACAGGGCATTATTTGGGTACTTGATGTATTTTATTGCATTTCAAGCAGAATGTACATAAATTGAAAACCCGGCTCTGCTTGAGAAAAAAAAAATCGCTCTGCTTGGGGGAAAAAAATTTCCCTCTCCCTCTGCATTTTATTGTCGATGGGGAGAGGCAGAGCTTAACCTGCCTTTTATCAAAGACTATAGTAATACAAAGACGGTTCACTCATATTCTTATGAATGGGAGAAACTGCAAAAGGCAATATGGTAGAATAGTCCCACCTTCTAAATGAAAGAACCAATCGCTGATTGTTAAAGTCATTGCATCACTGCAGCAGCCGTTATAAGCTCTGGTTTCCATAGAAACCTGGGGCTGGACCTTAAGCGCATATGTACTGGCTGGCCTAGCTTGAAAAATAAGCCTTTTCTTAGTGCTATTTGAGCATAAGAAACAGCATTAATGTGGCAGTTCATTTCAGATTTTGTTCACACAGCAACACAACTCAAAGGTTTTCTTGATTGTGTTTTAAAAAATAATCAGAGTCTGTTTAATAAGTAGACTATCTGTTTAATACCTACCAGGAGTCCTTGGATGAATCCATGTGTTGTCAGCAGGATCTAGAGTTCCAGGATTCTCTGCGTGCAGGCCAAGAAAAGGTATGTCTTACAGTTTATGTGGGTTTAGCTAAAAACTTTTTTTTAATGTTTCCTCCACAATCAGAACACTGTCTCGGTTCTTCATAGGGATGCAACGATACCATTTTTTTTCAGATCTGATCCGATACCAGCGCAGTTTTTTTTTTAATCAATGTAGAATTTCTATACTTCTGTCTTACTCGTTTGTGTGTTAAACACAATCTATTAGACAACTTCATTTTAATGAAAAAATAACATGAAAAAATATATAGGGGCTGTTTAAAACGTTTGGTCATGCGTTTTGTAATATAAATCTGATCGCTCAAACCACTTCAGGAGGTGTTCTGGGCCGCATTCCAGACGAAACTGGACATGTGTAAACGCATCTGGTTGTTGAAACCACATATGTAAATTTTACTCCTCCCACATATAAAAAATAATAAACATGTGAGACCGTGTTACAGGCTATGACATAGTCAGATATGACTGCGCTAATGCAACACGCATCGCCGCGGACGAGTCGAATATCTCTTCAACAAGCAGACATGCAAACTGCCGCGAATGAAACTGAAAGTAAGACGCAGACGCTCAACACAATCATCTTCATTAAAAGTAGTAAGACAAACTTATCTTTCTTGTGCTGATGCCGTGCGCTCTCCTATTGCAGTCTTTGATCTTGAAATGAGCTGATAATAAAATGCAGCGCTTATCTTTTGATTTCGTTGATGTGAACTTCGTTAAATTTAAATATAGCGCAGGAATTGAAGATCGGATTTATATCTGTTTTGCGACTATGTGGCCAAGTGTAAATGGAAACGTTTGAACAATTCAGATTGATATCCGATCAGCGAAAACGCATGAAATGACCAGGTGTAAACAGGCCCATTCATAAGCATTCATAATGACAAAAATAATATAAACTAGGTTAGTGGATAATTTAGCACCAAAAGTTATTCTAGAAAAATCACGAGTGCAAAATATTATAAAAATCTACACATTTAGTGAAATAACATTATTTAGTGGAGAAACAAATAAAAGTGAATATGTGAAGGACTAAATCTGGTAAAATGTTACACATTGCTCTTTGTATTGTTGTAAAATACATTAATGAAAACAAGTAAATGTATTTATTTATAAATATAAATTACAAAATTAAAAGACATTTCTTTTACAGACAAATGTATTTTAATAATTAACTTATAGCATTAATATTTAAATGATTTATTATCATTTATCCTGTGTGTGTGTGTGTGTGTGTGTGTGTGTGTGTGTGTGTGTGTGTATATATATATATATATATATATATATATATATGTATGTAAAGAGATTTCTCCACAAATGTTTTTATTATAATTTTATTAATATTTTTTTTAATTAAATTTAGTTTTCCTTTTTATAGGTTATTTATTGCGTTTTATTCTTTTTTTTTTTCATATGTAATTTTTATAGGTTAACTTATGTAATAATGATAATATCTATGTCTAAGGATTATGTCAATTATCTTCTTAAGATGTGTAAGGATTGTCTGTTTTTGTCTGCACAGTGTGTGCTGGAGGAGCTGTGAGGAGAGGGACGTCTTTCTTTAATGGAGGAGAATGGAGGCAAGTCTTTTCTCTTTGAGGACTGCAGAAGGAGCTCAGAGGTGAATTATCCACCGGTTCCTCTCTCTTTCTTTTTGTCATAAAGATATGGATTTTCTGACATGCAATCTTACCTGATTTGACATGAAAATAAAGTTCTGTTTTAAATTAAATTAGGGATGCTCATTTCAGTTACTTTCCCTGACCGACAACCGCTGCTCATTAACCAAACATTAACTGATAAAATTAGAATTAATTAGTATTAAATTAAAAAAGAATGGACAAGTATCTGTGATGATACTTAAAAATACAAACAAATATTTAATTTTTTACATGAAAACAGCAGCATACAGAGCAACAACAAAAACTGGATTCACACAGCGCTTCAGATAACAGAAAATCAGAATAAAATAATATAAATAATAAAATAAATAGGCCTACACTAAATATATATCAATTAAATAATGATCTAATTAAGATGACAAAACTAAAACACACACTGAATCCTTCTATGCGCTTTGAAGAACGGTACCGGTCTCGTTCTTCCTGTCAGACCTCAGTGTACAGCGTCTCTATGTTTTTAAGTAACATATGGACATGCTGCACAGATAGACTGAGCGCTGCCTGTTAACTGTTAGACCCGCAGCAAGAACACCAGCACAGAAATCTTGTTAATTTGCAGTTCAGGACTTTTCATCAATGGTCAAGTGTTTCTGTTCTCAGTGCGTTTTTGCAGTGTTGAGCAATATAGCCAATCACAGACATATCTGTTGATTTCACTAACGCGGTGGCCAATCAGAGGCGGTTCAGTTATTATCCTTTCACCGTCCATAATGCTGGTGTTCTGTTCAGTTCTGCTGACAAGTTCACCAACTCTCATTAAAACAAAGAAAATGTAGACATGATGCAAATAAGAGATTAACCGCACGGTGTAAAGGTGCTTTTATTACTTTTTATTAACTTTGTGAGATTGTGATGAACTACAGTAAGATGAGTGACAGCTCCAGTGATTGTAACACATTGTGCAGTTTCAGTTAAAATTCTTACTGTCGGTTAATGGTTAAGCGGTCAATATGAGCATCCTTAAATTCAATTAAAAAGAGCTCTTTTTTACTTAAAAGGCCTGAATTGATCAAAAAGCATCTCTGTTTCTTATGCTTTCTGCAGTTTCTTCATCGTTCGCTGTGGAGGGTCTCTCTAAACCAGTCATGATCTAGAAGATCTTCTGAGGTGGTGCATGACGTCCTGGTCTCAAGTTCCTCAAGAAGATTGTTTATTTCTGTGAAAGTTTTCAGAAGAGAGCTGATTAGTCATGTTTGTCCTTACATCGTTCCTCACTTTTCTCATTTCGACACTAATACTGATTACCGTCACTTTATATGTCTTTAATTTTGCTTGGAACACATGTTATTTCCATTTGGTTCTTGTTGTTGGTGTCACCTCTGGACAGGTGTACTTCGTCCCGATCCCGTTCTATCGCTGTGATGAATGAGTTCAGCTCCCTGTGTGTATCTGTTCTGCTTCTCCTGACAGCCGTCGCTGAGGACAAACCACGTCCTTCAGTTCCTGTGTTTAGTCAAACATCGTTACTGGACTGAAAATCGTTAGTCAGTTGTGAAAGTCAGCTCACCTGTTGCTGATGCGTGGGGCACGGCTGAAGTCTATCAGCTTTAGCTGCAGTGTGTCTGTGTTGATTGAAGTGTTGCCCAGGTGTGTGTCGGAGTGATGCACGCCGCACATGTTGCAGTGATGCAAAGCCAGGATGAGCTGATGCAGAAGGTGTTTTGCCATTTCCTCAGTAATGTGCCCTGAGTTTTGTTTTAAGCAGGTTTAATCAGGGACGAGGAAGCTGTAATCCTCCAAGACCAAACTTCTTTGAATAGTGTGATGTTTTCACAGGACGGGTCGGTTTGAACCCTGATCATCATCTCTGCCTCGTGAAGCTCAGGCTAAACACAGATTAAAGAGTCGACTCTTCATTCATTTCAGCTCTCGTAACTAAAGAGAGAGGAAAAGTTATCAATTAACAAATTACAATTTAATCTAAATCTAAATCAGTACTTTAACTTTTTGTTGTCCAATGAGTTTCATGTTACAACTAAAACATCAGTGGCGTAAGACAATAAGATATTTAATTATGTGTTATGTAAAGCCCTTTTCACAGAGAGATTCCAGAAAATACACGGATAATGTGTTCTGTGATTTGTCCCGGGATCGTTTGATTTTGATTCATTCGCACTGCCAGTGATTTTCCAGAATCTGTGTGTGCGTTTACACACATGCCATAAAGACAAGTGACGGGTAACATGACATGCATCGTTTCACTAAAGCTGGCGACGATCTCAGCTTCAGCGCGGATAGTGGGGATGATCTCTGATCTCTGCTTTATTACAGTTTGCACATATTTTTTTGTCACGAACGTTGATCTGCCTTCAAAACACCCGGTAAAACAGTCACACGATAACGTGCGTCATCACTACGTCACACCCTTTACGGCATTGATCCGGCTTTTGTTCACACTGCGCTCGTTCCGGGACTGAACCCGGCAATGTTACTAGTCCCCAACCCGGGATCGATCCCGGGACGTGTTTGCGTTCACACAGAAGGCACTCCGGCAATTTTCCGGGACCAACATGCCGTGTGAAAGGGGCTTAAGATGCTGTAACTGTATTCATTGTTTCTGCTTAAATACAGTCATTATCTACATTATCCATAAACTACAAATACTGTGGCATATGGACGAGATGCTGATTGCTTTTTAATTGGGTTTTGTTACTTTTTTTTCTTTCTTTTGGTGCCGCTTGCGTTCCTTTTCCATTGGGTTTATTTATTTGTTTCGGGTTCATTTGACTTGTGTTAATATCAGATGTTGTGTATATATATATTAGTTTTTTCATCTATTTCTTCATTATTGAAACTTTTACATTTGTACAATAAATTCCTCTGGTTTTAGCAGTTATTTTGTTGGATGTTTGGTTTCTTGCCACCATCACTTTGCCCAAATTATTTACAAATGAAATGTTAGCTTTTATTCCCTTCGAGACCTACAAGCTAAAGTTGGTGACACTCGATGATAGCAGCTCTCTGACGGTCTCTCAGTCACGTACAGCACAATAACATGTTTCAGGGGAATGTCTTTCAATTCTAATCAAGGAAAAATCATCTTCTGTTGTCTTCAAAAGTGAACCATTTTGCATGAAAATGATGAAAACTTGCTTCAGCTCGTTACAGTAGCGAGCTCTGATTGGGTAATCCACATTATTTAGTAAGTAGAGAAATGTAACATTTGATTTGCATAAGCTTTACATAAATACACAACATTATTAATCTAAACGCGACGGTGGTTTTACTGAGGGGATGTTTTATGTCATTTTTCTCAACCCCTGCCTGTAATAGAATATTAACTACAAATACTCTGTTGTACAAATGTGCCATTAAAATGTCTACAAATGAATGAAACTGATCTGAGGTCAGGTAAAAACCAGAGATGCTGGATGATGGTTCAGAGATATTTCCATTTTGGTGCTGCCTTCAAACACCAAAGAAGAACATGTTTAATGAGTGAAGCAGAATACTGAAGGAGTAGAGCAGGTTTGATCTGGAGATGATCAGAGAGGACTGAAGAGTTGTTGAGCTCAAGACTAGTCGTGTCTAAGAAAGTAGTCATGGTTCATTGTGATTTCATGCAGAAGTGAAAGTGAAGTGTGTCCTTTGAGTCCTCCAATCAATCCTTTGCACACGTTTCAATTCATGAGAATGGATCTGCGGAAAATGAGTCGAGCTTGTCCAGTTTCATTATATGCATTTCTAGATGAAAAAAAAAAAGTCACGGAAATTAAGGTATGATGTTTTTGTTTGTAAATGAATCATGAGAAACGAGAACCATAATCAGTCCAATATGAGGTTTATTTAAAAACGGGTGCAAAATGTGCAAATAAATAGTGTATCAGAGCATAAATAAGACACAGATGATTAAACACAATCTCAAATTAATTAGAACAAACCATTTTACTAATTTTACTAATTTTTTAATATGAGGTTCAGTTAAAAAGCACAAACAACACTTGAAATGTCTAAAACTAATTGGAACATTAACTCTTTATATCAATAAATATGTAAAATGTTGATTAAGAACAAAACCAAAACATGCATTTGTAGAGCAATTTTCATAAATAGCTAAAGTGAGGTTTATCTTCATGTTCACACCTAAAACAATAAATAAAACAGCGAACCACACATAATACAAAAGAAATACACAAGAACATTAAGACGACAATAAAACAGTGATGATGGCAAAGAAACGGAGGCGATGAGAGATGAATCAGAAACACCTGAATCACTTCAGAAACTCAAGTGAATCATTTGCGCAGCAGCAGATCTGAAAGTGAATCATATCTCAGAAACTCTGAACCTGTCACAACTCGAGCCAGAGACACGAGGTAAGAGTTATCACAGGTGGATTTACTGACAGGTTCGATGAGCAGACCAAGAAAGCTGTGAACATCAGAGATCTGGACTCAACTATCTTCTGCAGTTCTCCAGCTGTGGTCCTTTATCCGCTCAAACTCTCCTCCTCACCGTGCATTAGGACGATATAGACACACGTCCTCTTCCAGACAGATTCATAACATCTTTATGTTGATTGGAAATTCTTAATTATTGTCCTGATGGTGGAAATGGGGATTTTCACTGCTCTAGCTCTTTTCTTAAACACACTTCACTAATTTGTGAAGCTCAATTATCTTTTGCTGCACATCAGAAATATATTCTTTGGTTTTTCTCATTGTGATGATGATTAAGGGAATTTGGGCTTTGTTTTCCCTCCTTTTTATATTTCTGTGAAACAGGAAGCCATGGCTGGATAATTTCATGTTCATAATCACCCTGGAGTGCTCAAAATTGTGAATATGTATGGGAATATACTTCAGAGATATTTTACTCATAAGAATTTCTAGGGGTGTCAACATGTATTTGAGAAAAACATTTATTTCATAATGAGATTTCCCCCAATTTTAAATTCTTATTATCCAATGAAAGGTTAGATTGTTTTAAATAAAAGATCAAAAGGATTAATAATGCAGATTTATTTTCAGAGCCTTCTTTGATCATATTTACTAAGGGTGCCAATAATTCTGACCATGTCTGTATGTATGTATATATATATATATATATATATATAGACTAAAGCTAAACCTTATTTTGATTCGAATTAAAAAAAATAATAATAATATGAGGTTCTTCTTTAATTTAATGTAAACTGTAACTTTACCCAAGACACAATTATTTATTATTTTTGATAACATTAGCTGATTTACAGAGTATGTATTCAATTTGTATACGGTTTACAAAAAGTTGTTAATATTAATTAACAAGAAGGATAATAATAATAATCGTATACATAATGATTCATACAATCTTGATGAAAGTCTTTTCTATTCGTTTTCCTCAGAAAAAGTCTCCTTATGAAACTTTTAGAACTGAATGATATCTGAGTGAAAGACAAACACTGCCATCTGCTGCTGAGCATCTATATTACACTCGAAGAGATGAAAACACTCATCATTTACTCACCTTCATGTCCTTCTAAAGCTGTAGGAGTTTCTTCTGAAATACAGATGAGCTGCTCTTAAACACGTCAAGCTTCACAAACCTGAGAAACAGACACCAGAGCAGCTCTCAAACAACGACAGTCAACGGTTTGATGATCAACATTCTTCAAACTTCATTCTTTTGTTGTCTGCAG